>OU426996.1:7837007-7882007 GCA_911387935.1 Dolichovespula saxonica
GTGCGATCCCGAGATTTGATTCCTCTTTTCCCCTCCCTTTTTTCCTTTTCTCTTTCTTTTTCTTTTTCTTTTCAAAAGTTGCCGGAGATTTCGAGAACGCGAGCATCGAGTTAATTTATGTGTAACCCGTTGGTAACTTCACGCGGTTGTTTTGCGGCTTCCAAAGAAAAATATCACGAGACCACCTTTTCGAATTATTCTCTCTGATTATTCTACCCCTTTCGATCTATAACTTTCGTGTCAAACGTTCTCTCTTCTAATTGTTTTTACGTTTCTCTCTCGTTCGATCGAAAACGAATATGCGATTACGACATATCCTCCTTCGAACTAATTATAAGAACGCGTGGGAATGATACATGTTGTATATTATCGAAGTAAACGTTAAACGTTAAGAATCTTGGGGATCCAACGTCGAAGAATTCCTTTCGAGCTCATCTCGATATTTAGGTCGAGAGGAGTGCCGCATCTTTCGTGGTGAATGGCGCGGCGCGACGCGACGTTGAAAAGTCCGGAGAAGAAACAGAAAAGAAGATTGAGGGAGGATGGGAGAGATAAAAGAAAAGTCAATCGGAGTGAACGCGAGCAGAGTTAATTAGATATCTGTGAAATAATACTATCGCTCGGTTAGTACCACAGCGCTTTGTACGGATTTAAAGCTACGACTCCATTGTTCGCACCGATAGCGAGTAATAATTCATTGGACGTACCACTGTAATATATATATATATATATATATATATATATATATATATATATATATATATATATATATATATTTAAACTCGAACGCTTATTTTGCATGTACACATATTTATATAGCTATTATAAGTCTACACACATATATATATATATATGTGTGTGTGTGTGTGTTTAAATATATATATATTATATATAGCTATTATAAGTCTACATATATGTGTGTGTGTGTGTGTGTGTAGGTATATGTGCGTGTGTGTTATATCATAAGTAAATAACGGAATAAAAGAGGTCCGGGACACATAAGAGAGATCTCTGGCATTTTGTTTCGCCCTCGCTGCACACTCTTCCGTCGAGAGAGAGAAGAGGGAAAAGATCGATTGACATTTCGGTCCTCCCGGCGAAACTTCGAGAACGCGTTTATATATATATTTCATCGATTGTGCAAATCCGATATCGTGACTTGGAAATTTTCAAAAGGGTGGTGGGGCGAGGGGGTGGTGTGAAAATAATTCGCGTTACTAAACGTAGATGAGAGAAGTGTAGGTGAGTAAAAGGAAGGAACAATACCGAACGCGAGAGATCTACTCTCAACCAATCGCCGTTCATCGCGACTTTCGAATCGTGTTAGCGCTCAGTTTCCAAGATGTAAATTGTTATTATTGTTATTATCCTTCGTAACAACGATACGAGAATCGATGATCGAAGAAAAAATTATCCGGCTTCGCGAACGCGTTCCTTTGTATGTTCTTCATCCCTTTTTTTTTTTTCTTTTTTTTTCTTAACTTCGTAGATGATGAAAGTCGGGCACGAGATTGTAAAAATCGAATTACTTGCGAAGTTCGGGGAAAGCGAAAATTGAGGCGTTCATTTCTTTTCACGGTATAATTTTGGAATTTTTTGTTCGCTTGTTTTCCTTTTTTCTTCTTTATCGATGAAATAATCGACTGCGTACGCAAATATTTAAAATAATGAACGTCACCTTCCTTTCTCCGATCTCGAATTTTAACGTGTAAAGTAAAAAAAAAAAAGGAAAAGAAAATATCGACGCAATCGTGTATATCGTATATAAAATAAATGCTCACGTTCGTATGCGAAAGACGATTGCACAACGAGTTTCTACTGTGTCGTTACGAAATTAAACTGCGTGTGTGGTTCCTGCGTGCGATATGCGTGTTTACATTTACGAGGCGAGAATAGTTGCAAGGAATGTAACTAACAAGATGAAATGCGCTATTAAACTCTTCAAGGTGTTAGACTATAAGAAAAGTTTTCCATTCGAACGACTTATCGTTATACGTACGATCGATTTGTAATTCGTTTCACTAGTTTTTAAAGTAATAAAACGGCGTATATCGCACACGCTCTTTCCCATAAATATTACGGAGATTAACCATTAAGCGACATTACAAATTCGTTCGTATTTAATCATGACACGTGAACCGTTAATAAGGCTAATTTTCGCTCGAATGGAATTATGATAATAAAGTGCATTCGAGCTTTTTATTTTTGACTAATGATCAAGATTATCTATATAATAACGTTGCCATTATATTGAAACAAATGGAAATATAATTGGTTCGTTAGTCTCGTCATTAGGTATATATTATATTCAAAATGCACGTTACAATATTATTCTCGTTTAATTATTGTCTCTAGTTAATTCATATTCTGATCGTACATACAAATAGTTAAATATAACGTATTTTGAAACTGTTAATAACGCGATTTGATGTAACAATCGAGTTATAATAATATCTAACACGAGAGAACTGACGTAATTACTTTGTCGTTCGAATTATAATTATTCAAGAATTCGAGGACGTTTCTAATTTATTTCTTTTCTTTTTTTTTTTTTTTTTTTTATTCAAACGGATTAGAAGTTACGGCGGAAAAGACGGGGTAATAATAAAGGGGTCCGTGTTCGACGTTCCTTTTCTTTTTCCTTCACTCTCCCTTCCCCTCGAACTTTTACGTTCCAATCAGGATTGATTGAAGGACGTAAAAGAATAGATAAAACGGTATCACGGGATAACGGTGCTCGAATCTTTCACGAATACGAGATCTTACTAACGGAGGCTTTAACAAAGAGCGAGAAACGTTAACGAGCGAAGCCTCTTCTTTTTTTCCTTTTGTTTCTTTTTTTATTTTTTTTTTATTTTATTTTATTTTATTTTCTGTACTTCTTCCTTTCTTTTGTTTTTTTGTCTTTTCCTTCTTCCTTTTTTTTTCTTACTCAAGAGATTTCGCCTTTCCTCTCGATGTTCGCAGCTCTTTCTCGTAAGACCTTTCGCTCAGTCTTTTCTTTCTTCTCAACGACTTCGCTTCCCTCCTCTCGTATTCGTTAGCGTCGTTCGTCTTAGGACTAGACTAAGCCGGTTAGCGCGGTTCGTTGCAGACGTTCTTGGATTCGGCTTTTGCGTTCGACCCATTCCTACTTGCTCCTTCCGCGATCACGAGGTGGAACAAGAATACGGTGGGTTTAAAACGACTGTTCGGAATATCCGTCTCATTTGGAAATGAAATTTACGGATAGCAAAAAAGAAAGAGAGAAGTGTACTCGAGATAAAAGCATTCAAACTCCTCCGGCAAATGGTGCTCGTCCCTTTATCAACACAGTTTCCTTCCTTTTCTCTTTATTTTTCTTTTCCACTTCTCACGTGACTTGCAATTAGAAACAATGGAAACGGAACGGGGAATATTGTTTTTGTCAACTTTTCTCGTGCTCCTTTCTAACGCTACGAAGATCTTTGTATGTATAAAAATCGAGGTGTTTGCCGTTCGCACTTCGTTTTACTTTCGTTCGTCGTTAAAGTGATATCGTGGAATTAAAACACGATTGAAATTTATAATGTTCGGATTGCATAATTCAAATACATCGATTTGTTCCTCGTCGAAGTACACGATTCAACGGTTTGATACGTTTAATTGATAAGTTATGCTAAGTTAGATGAAAATGACAATGGAAAACAGAAACCAATGTTGCAACAACGGTGAGGATCGGAACGTTCAATCAGCTCGTTCGAGATATTCCGTCTTTTATTTTTTTTTTTGTTTTTTTAGACAAGCGCCTGTCATTTTATTATCAATATCGCGTCTCTCCTTCGTCATTCGTTTCTTGCAAACAAAATCTCATTTAATCTAAGAAAATTTCTTTGTCCATAAAAGTTATTACCAAAAGAAAAAAAAAAAAAAAAAGAAGAAGTCTCACGACGCAACTACGATTGTACACTATCGGTCGTACAAATGTGTCTCGTTATTCTACGATAATAATTACTTACGGATCGATTCATTTTAAAGTCGATTTTCTTCATAGTAGCTTTACGCTTTTCGTACGGTACCAGTAACGAACTAATAATTAAAAGAGTTTAAACAAAGATATGCGGCAAAGGAGAGAAGTTAAGAGAGTGGTATTGGGCGAGAAGGGGATGCGGGGGTGGGTAGGGGAGGGGGGCAGGGCAGAGATGGTGTGGGAGAGAAAGTACTGGTTCGGTCGATGAGTGCAAGGGAAATACGAAGAACAGGGAGTTGCAACGTGATTTGCACCGGACTCGGGGTGTACTCGATCAAGCGCGGAAACTAATTTGAAGCGTCGATTCGAGGCACTCGGGCCGCATGAAAAACCGTGCTCCGTGCACCGGCCGTTTCGCATTATTCGATATACCTCGCCGGTGTACGATAAATATCGTATTGCAACCGATCGTAAAGAGAGCGACTCAACGAGAGGGCGAGAGAGAGAGAGAGGGGGAGGAGGAGGAGGAGGAGGGTGTGTGGTAGATGGTAGAGAGTGCATGCCCCGCCGACACTCGTGCCACGCTATTTACACGACCGCGTAGGATTTATCGCTCTTTCGATTGTCGCCCTACCTCCCCTACCTTTCCCAACCCTCTCTCTCTCTCTCTCTCTCTCTCTCTCTCTCTCTCTCTCTCTGTCGCACCTTTTTCTCTCTCGTGATAGTCGACTCCACCTTTTTTTCATTCCCCACGAAAATTGAAATATATTCCCGCAAACCTGGCGATTTTATCGTCCAATACGATCGACTCTCCGTCTTCCTTTTTCATTCTCTTTTCCTTTTTCTTTTTTTTTTTTTTATCTTTTTTATTCTTTATATATATATATATATATATATATATATATATATATATATATATATGCCTTGTCATAAATTAGAATAATTCTCATCCTTTTTTTTTTCCACTCGTATGATATCTTTTTCGCGTATCATTTGTCGTCTCTTCCATTTCATTACTCGTCCTTTATCAATGTTAATACGATTATCTATTCAATATCTTTCTTTTCATGTAACATTTCTCTCTCTCTCTCTCTCTCTCTCTCTCTCTCTCTCTCTCTCTCTCTTCCGTTTAAAGCGGATTTTTACATTTAATATACGAAAAATTCAATGCTCGGTAGATCGGAACTATTATGCGAACCGAAGGAAACAAACGGAACGAAGTGTATCAAAGAAGACGAAGCGTTCCACGATACGAGTTCAACTTGCTCGCCCATTCGCTCCCGGCGAACGAACGAACGAACGAATGAACGAACAGACGAACGAACTTACGAACGTATGAACGTACGAACGTACGTACGAACGTGAGTGTCTGACCAAACGACCGACCAACCGGTTTCCGTCCGACGTATTCCACGCAAATTCCACCTTCTCGTATTCATCGAGTTTACGAATCCACTTCTTCGTGCATTTGCTCTGCACTTTGGCGACGATTCGATCGTCTAGTGTATATACTCGGCGATATCGTCGATATATTCGTTTCGCGCACAGTCGTAGAATACCGTCGAGAATAAACAAATCGTTTCGAACATTTAAACGAGTCTATTGAGATTTCGGGAGTACGAGGATAGCGCGCTTTGGAAACGATTGCGCGTCGTTCGAAGGGGAGTAAAAGAAAAGAAAAGAAAAAAATAATAATAAGAAGAAAAAGAAAAAAAAAAAGAATTACTTCTATTAAACGACAAATTGGAAACGCTTTAATGCGATCGTTTCTATTAAAGGTGCAAGTGGATCAAAACGTTCGTAAGGATAATATATAGAATCGTTGGTACGATGAACCCCGAGGTATTTTTATCTCCTTTTCCTCTTCCTCTTCTTCTTTGTTTTTGTTTGTTTGTTCGTCTGTTTTTTTTTTTGTGTCGTTTGCTTAAAACACTCGATTCTTTTTGCGGACGTTGTAGATCGTATGGTAAGATCGTTCGGTGGGAAGGATTTACGTGCGGTTCGTTGAGAGTTTCGGCGCGTACGTAACCGTCCGTATGAGCCAACGTTTTTACGGGCGTCTCTATTAATCCACTGAGGTACTATCAATTTTCCTTCGTGTAAAAAAAAGCTTGGCATAGTGGATGTGTGTTACCCGTGCTGGCCGGCTCTCGGCGCACCGCGAGAGTTCTCGTCTTCGTTGATTTTCATCGGTAAACTCGAAGAGAAACATCGATAGGCACTTGGTGCCTACAGCGCTCAACGAGAGTCTCGGCATCGTTTCTCTTGAGATTTTCTTTCGGAGGACGTTACAAGTACGCATATAAGCGTACTGGAGTATATGGGACGATTAATTATCGTGTTTCGACTTTAACACGGGTTCGCGAGTCCATCGTACAAAGCGGAATTACAAAGGACAACTTCCATTAATCCATAAATTTGTTATTTCTACATAGTTCCTTACGGTATATCGAACATCTTTTTCGTTAATCCATTGTTTTATTACTCATTACGGTTATAACATAACGTATATGAATAATGTTTAATAGAAATATCGTATAGATACGTTATGATATATCTATTATCTATCATTCCGAGAAGGGTTTGTCGAAACGGAGAAACAAGACTATCATCAATGAGATGATCCTAGCTTGTCCTACAACTTACGGTCTGATTGTGTCTGTGTGAGAGAGAGAGAGAGAGAGAGAGGAGAGAGAGAGAGAGAGAGAATGTATATGGAGCTTACGTGTAGGATGTATAGGCTGTGACAGCATCCGGTGATCAATGGGCACGCTGCGACAATATGCGTCCTTGCAGCATTACGTTATGCATTGCGCGATCCACGCACATCGCACACCGTCGACTGAATCCTCTGTGACACATCACCCACGCCTATATCTCACCTCTTACGACTATCATCCGTGAGAATGAAAATCCCTTTGCGTAAGGTCTTGTGTGTGTGTCCTCTTTTAAGAAGATAAATTTGACCCACTTTCCCACAGGCATCATCTTGACGTCTTTCGAAACAAGACGGTCTTGTCGATCTAATATTCCGCAAGGATTGCTTCGAGTATACCCATCCGTTTCACAAATGATGAATCCGTATTAGCTATCTGTTCACAATGTTCGTTAGGCTCTCTCTCATCGTCGTTCGATAATCGACTCGACATGTAACGAATGATGTACACGATGGGTAACAACGAAATAGGAAAGCGTCGAGAGGCGCGCATACTCATTCTCGATAAATCAAACCGGAATACGAGAGTAAAATGGATCATCCATGAACGTAAAGGATTTATTTTCTTTTATTTTCTTTCCTTTTTGAAAGTCCCAGTTTATTCCTTGGCCGAGAGTATTTAGAGTATATACGAATAGCGAATAGAAAGACGAAAGGAATCAAAGGATAGGGGGAGAAAAAAGAGGGTAAGCTTGCCTTTAAGCGATGAGAAAGATGGAAAGAGTTGGAAAGAGTGACGGAGAAAGGTAGAGAAGAGATGGAGCATTGTCGTCGGCGATCGATAGAGAACGCGCACGTAACGTGCTCATGGCGGACCACGAACAATACCAATGTAATAAACCGCTCCATTTACCTCCTCGTATACGCATACATTTTCCGCGTCAAGATAGCTTTTTAAGTGAGGCGAAGGGGAACAAGGGGTGTACGGGTATAACAACGTGCAAACGAGCCTTCGAGATTTACGTTAGTTTAGTACGATCTTTATGTCCCGGGATAAAATTATGACTTTGTGAAACTAAATAGAACGTACAGTCAAATTTTTACCACGGCGAGATGTATCCTTTCGTTTCCTGTTGTTTCTTACGTTAATGACAACAAAATTTTAACACGAAACATAACTCATAACTTATTTTAAAAGTACTTTTTACAATTTTAAATGAATCTATATATAATATTTCTAATACTAATATTTCTTCTTCTTTTTTTTTTTCTGTTGCAGGTGAGAATCACAGGTACACTCGGACTTTCTACGCTGTTTTTCTGCTATTCGTCGATTCAATAACAATCGTCAACGTTACTTGCGTTTACATTAAATTTCTCATAGGAACGTCTTGTTTCGGAGTTACCTTTAGTTACGAAGAGTATTCTCTTCTATCGAAACTACACGCGAACGACGAGTAATGGATACGTTTATATGGTCGCTCGAGCATGGTCTACACACGATAACCCACGCGGTTTCTTGTGGACACACTAGACACCGCGATGCGGAGGAGTAAGCTAACAGTTATGAGAGGACCACAACCTTTAGCTCGTTTGCGCAAAACCATCTCGAGTATCTTTACCGATACGTCCACGTTAGAGAGAGAGAGAGAGAGAGAGAGAGAGAGTGAGAGAGTGAGAGAGTGAGAGAGTGTGAGAGAGAGAGATGTAACGTCTCTTTGCGTTCCACGATCCAAATACGAACGCTTGTCCTGTATCCGTTAAGCTAACAAACGCAATAACTTGATAAGCGAAATACAAATAACCAGAATTTCTCACAATTTAGATCGAGATTAACGATCGGCAATCAATCCGTATGTTGACAATCGTTGATCGTCCTCCTTAGGAATAGCAAACACATTTCTAATTCTTTTTACTTCGCTTTATGACATCTAACATCGATAATTTTACTTTCATCCGGATGATCTAACGATTTCGGACTACATCCGTTTCCTTTCTTCTTCTTCTTCTTTTTTTTTTTTTTTTTTCTTTTAACGATAATAACAGGCTGATCGTGTCGCTTATCAGTCGTCTAATTCCTATGGCCGGTGGAACGACGATTTAATTAAGAAAATTCCGAAAGGCGGCGGCTGTATCCGACTATGGCGGGCGGGCTATCCGAGTGGTCGACGGTTGACTAGCTTAGCCGCAATAATTGCACTTTTACCACTTATCTCGTGATATCTTTAAGAACGTTTCTAATTAAACTACTTTCGATCGATTCTATCGTAGAACACGTAACGATCCGCGGACCGAGAGTCGACGCTTGTTAAGATACGCCAAGGTGGTTAAAATATATTAGGATAAAACGCTTTCAAGATCGCCGATATAGTATGTATGACTTTCGAAAGGAGACATATTCGTCGTTCCACCTTGGACTCTCTATTCCCTTTTGTATCGAACGGAAAAAGGAAATGGAATTGCGTGCTGAACGTTCGTCTTTCCGATCTAACTTCTCAGCCTTTCTTTTTTATCTTTTTTATTTTTTTTCTTTTTTTTTTCACGTTGAAAAACGAAAAGGAAGAGGAGCCGGGAGGTGGGGGGGGGTGAAGGGGAAACGATAATGAGATTCATGGGTTCTTAAAATGAAAATTTCTTCGTGAGAAGGATGCGCGGGACGAAGATGCAGGTATAGGAAACATTTTCTGTGGAGTGCCTAAACTTCCCTCCGACTTTTGATAATTGAACTTTTTCGACGGTGGTCTTTTCCGTGGTGGTCGATCAAGTCAAATTTTAATAGCTCCCTCATTAAGCGACGATAAAATTAACGTTTCTAATTTATTTACAAGGTAATAACGATAAGCGTGGTCTGATATCGTCTCTCGATATTTAATTGGATGTAGGTATTATGGGAAGCAAAGAACAAAAAGAAAAAGAAAAAGAAAAAAAGAAAATACAGGAAAGAAAAAGAATGAAATTTCGCAAACTCGATTGTCGTAGCCTTTTACAAGTTTCTTAAATCATGATTTGATTCTCTTTCCCGAACGGTCGTTAAGAGATTCATAAAAATTGACGAAGGTAACTTTCTTGCGGACCATTAAGCGGATATCCATAAAACCTCGAAGCTCGCGGTAATTATACTAACTATCGTATTGTAATTAATTCAGGTGGTTCAGAACTACTTCCCCGTGAATACGTTGAATGTCTCGGAAGCCGCACTCTAAAATCTTCCGAAGCACTGAAATATTTCTCTCTCTCTCTCTCTCTCTCTCTCTCTCTTTTTTCTTTTTTTTTTTTTATTTTTTTTTCTTTTTCGTCCTTCCTTCACCTCGACTTTCCAACGAGAGAGAATCTTTTCTTTTCTTTTCTTTTTCTTTTTTTTTCCCCTCGTTTTTTTATTGCTTCCCTAATTCATCTTCTTCCTACCTACCTCGCTTCTTATTGTCTTGGCGGCGAATTAGCGATGAATTTAATAACGATTTCTCAATGGATACCAAAGTGAAAACGCATATTCGTCGAATAATCGAATAAATATTCTCAATTTCCAACCCGACGTGCATTATTTTTTTCTTTCTGTTTTTTTTTTTTTTTTTGCGCCCTTTTCTTTTCCCCGATCTCATTTCCGTGAAAGAATTGGTTTTATCTTCTCTTTTCTCCTCTTTCCCGGCGGAACGAAATACTAGCAGTAAAGCTCTGGAACTCTTCCTCTTCTTTAATTGAGCTTCGGCCTCTAATATCACGACCTTCCAGTCCATTCCGACGCTTGTTTCTGGTTAATGAATTCTGTCTGAAAGTTTCAACCTTTTCTTTTCTTTTCTTCTTTTTTTTTTCGAATGCCGTTAATTTCATTGTAAAAAGGGAAAATAAAAATGGAAACACACGAAAGGGGGATGTCGTTTCCTATTTCGCGCAGCCGAAAACGATCTCGGACGCATCTTTAACGCCGTTTAACTAAACGTCATTATTATTATTTTTCCTCTCTTTTATTTTTTTTTTTTTTAAATTTCCTATATGTTCTCTATCGTAATTGAGATAAAAGTTTCTAGACGCGGATAGAACGATGGCACGTTCCCGAACAAACAGGGCAAACGCCATTGAACCGCATTTAACGACGTCGTCCTTAGTAAAGCTATCGTTTTGTCACTAGACGCTATTGTTTGACGAAACTTCTGGCACGCATTGAAGTTCGTGAAGGGTTTTAAAAGGAGAAGGTCGAAAGTAAAATGGAGTACTCGCAAAAAGAGAGAAAGAGAGAGAGAGAGAGAGGGGGTAAACGAATGTTGATTAAATATGGACCCCCCTTTAAAGGCAGGCTCTCTGGGGTTACAGGCCCCCCCGAAACCATTGAGTGCAATTCGTGCATTGTGCATGGAATTTAAACCGGTAAATATTCAAGGCACGAGGCAGCTGCCGTCATCCATGTGGTACACGTATACCATACGTCTTATCGTATCCCGAAAACAACTCGTTCGATGCTCGACGAGCCGAAGAAGACTGCTGCCGTTCTCCTGATGTTCGCTCTCCGAAGTCGCATCTCTCAGCGAGCAAAGGATCATCCAATAGCTCTGCTCTATCCCTTACGAATTTCTCCGCGATCACGTCCGCACGGCTCGTTCTACCGAAATTTATGCTAAACCACCAGAATGGGGCCTTCTGTTGGATGAACGGGGAGAGAGAGAGAGAGAGAGAGAGAGAGAGAGATAGAGAGATAGAGTTGGTTAGTTCGAGGTAGGATATCGATCTTCCACGAGGCTGGTTGTGGGCCATCAAAATTCAAATGTGGCGTGGGATTTCGTCGTAAAACATACGGCAATCGTGTCGGTTTCGTGGTTTTCCTACGTGAAGTTAAACGAATTCTTCGAATTATCGTTTTCAGATTCTATGAAAAATTAATGATTTTTCTTTGCGTTTCTTTTCTTTTTTTTTTTTTCTTTTCTTTCTTTTTATCTTCTTTCAGTCATTTAATACGCGAAGATAATTTTTAAAAGGCTTGGAAAGTTCTTTTCAATTATTTTTCTTTTTTTCTTTTTCTTTTTTCTTTCACGTATTTAGGTCGCAATAAATTTCCCGATTGAAATATAGCGAAGGACAAAATATTTAACCGTACTAAGTAACTATTTAATATACGTAGAACAAGATTCTTTCCATGTACCACGACCTTTATATATTCTTAAGGTATGATATTTATTTTATCGTATATTGAATTTAATACGAGAATTTTTAAGACGCCCTTTTCTATGTTGAACGATATATATATTAGCATGCTTTATCGCACAAAATCGTATCGCACAATAGCTTCCCCCGATATATCTCTCTTTTATGTTTGTCTTTCGCTCTGTCTTGGCTGAACCTTCTCGCATAGCCTTTCAAAGGATCTGGATCTAGAGAATATGTAATAAATATTCTCACCCAGGCTCTACTACCTGCTCTTCTCTTCTTTTCGTTCTCCGACACGGAGGAGGAAGACTTACGAGGAGTAGTCCATCCGTATAACACGCGTGTATACTTTCGACACTCGGCGAACGGTTCGAAAGAAGACGGTCGATAAAGAAGCGATTAACATAACAAGCTGCCGCTTTATATACTTCGTAACAGTGCAAAGAGAACTATCGAGGCCATCGCGATAAAATGCAACGTGTACTTTCGACTTCTCCTTTCCGTTTACCGTCTCTCTTTATTTCATCGGTTTTTGGTGCGAGCGAGAACACGAGGAAAGACAGTGTTATGTGTAAAGAGGCCACGAACAGTGAATTCTAATATTCCACTCATACCGTTCGAGATCACCTGAAAACGAACGATTCAAGATCGAAATGGCATTTTTCAACGGATCAACCCCTCCCCTCTGTACCCTCGCTCTCCACCACACCCTCCCCACGTGTTTTTCGCACGACAGATGATACCTGACAAACGGTAAGATAAATTCTCCTATCTCGATGACAAGATCTTGTCGGATTACTTCGTGAGTCGTGTGTCGAGATATAATGATAAATCGTGAAATGGATAGATGTTGAACGAAGTAGATAAAGAACGGATAGAGGAGCAATTGTTTGTTTGTTTGTTTGTTTAAGCTTTTAAATCTGCGTGCGGTGTTTTTTCGAAGATATATATATATATATATATATATATATATATATATATATATATATATATATTTTATTCACTTTCGATCGACAAATTGTTCAACTTCATTGATCTTAAATGGAATGAATTTAGGTGAATAAATGGCAAAAAGGGAAACAACAAAACGTTTGTCATTTCGAGAGAGAAAGAAAGAAAGAGAGAGAGAGAGAGAGAGAGAGAGAGATTAAACACATAAAATGAAACTTTCCACGATAGTGATTATTGTTATTATTGCATTCTCGTCACAATTGAGGAGAGAATGGGGATGGGAGAGAAATTGAATGCAATGGACATCCATCGATGTGAACACTTAAAAATCGTCGATTAAATTCGCTTTATCGAGAATTAATAATCGTCGACCAAAAATATCATTTGTTTTCACTTGGCTCTTGTCAAAGCTTTTTCCGTTTGATTTTTTAGAAAAATGTTGGAATCATTTAAAAAAATAAGAAAATTATATATATATATATATATATTTAATTATTATACACATGTGTTATACACATATATGAATTTCGTGAAAATATTTATAATTATTGTAAACATGTATGAAACATTGAGCAAACAAAATAGAATTCGATCTATTTGGATTTTATAATGTAATGAAATATTAATGGTTAATTATCCTTTTGGCCCCGTTGAAAGGAATATAATTATATTACAGATTATTATGTTAATTATGAAATAATTTTATAATTACGATCCATTGAAATACAAATAATTAGTTTAATTATCAATGATAATTTTTCGATCATTAATCCTTTGCTTCTCGTGTTGTTCATTTATTTTTTTATTTCTCTCTTTAATAAGTGTTCCTGATTCTTGGATAATGAATCTTTCTCTTTTTCTCATCTTCCTTCTTGAACATTTATCTCCGTTACTTCATCGGATTAATGAAACGAATCTCACATTTTTAATCCTCCCAGAATTCAACGATACGCAATCGTAACATTAGAAATAATTACGAAACACAAATTGTATATTTCGCAGTATTACCGTCCGGTAGATAAATATGACGATAGGAGATAAAGAAAAAAATTGTTAGGCCGTCAAATTTAATAGTCGAAATAATCCAACCAACGATATAATAATTCATCACGCATAAAATATATATATATATATATATCACTTGTGATCGTATACGACGTAAAATAAAATGATCAATAAAAAGTGTCAAATTGACAAAATTTTCCGAGACTGTAGGCCGTTTAACGAACCCATATTATATTTGTCAACTCGTCGTAATTTCTATATATCGTATCTGTATGTAATCGATAGAACAAAATCCGATTTAATCCTTTTGGTTTTAAAGCTTACCAAGCCGTTGGGGTTGCACCGATCGAAGAACAGATATGCGTTCCTATTTTTGTGAACGTGTGGGTGTACAAGCGAGATTATTGGAAGTTGGTAGTGGAATGGGTACAAGGTGGAACGAAAAGAAGAGAAGAGAGATAGCGTTTTGGTCCATGGTTCGCAAGGATATATATACTATCCAATACATATACGTATAATATAATGTATTTGGTTTCCTTTGTCGGCATTCGACGACTACATTTCCAGCACCGAATTTTACTTTCGTTTCGAAGATCGGAATCGAAGAATAATGGGTGCGCTTACTTGGCGAATAAGTTTTGTTCCTAACCGCAGGAATGTAATATCCCATTTCTTCCTCTCTACTCTACGTCTATCTCCCTTTCTTTTCTCACATTTCTCGCTTTTCTACCATCTTCTTAGGGCAGACTTTAACTTTCTCGTACGATCGCCAAAGAGAGAGAGAGAGAGAGAGAGAGAGAAAGAGTGAGAGCCTACACATATTCGAGCTCTCCTCGCTATCGCCATCAAATTTATATTTCACTTCGTAAAGAACCAACAGGTGCCTGTTTGCTTCGCGTCGAAGTAAAGAGTGTCTGTGGGTGTGTTCATGTGCGTGTACATGTGCGTACGTGTGTGTGCGAAAGAGAGAGAGAGAGAGAGAGAGAGAGAGAGAGAGAGAGAGAGAGAGAGAGACGCAAAAGCACAGAGTATACGCTCTCACACGATCGCAAGATGGCAATCATTATAAATAACTTAGCCGTAGCACGTCACTCCGGGGCACAATGCTGGGGCCTTTTATTGGAAGGAAAACGGTGACGATAAATAACGTGGTAATAATAAATAGCTAGGAAAGTCGATGCTCGGTGAAAGGACGAAAAGAGAGAGAGAGAGAGGAGAGAGAGAGAGAGAGAGAGAGAGAGAGAGAGAGAGAGAGAGAATGGAAGAAAGAGGAATGTTATTTCCGTAGAACGGAACGAATCGACTAATACCTACTCCAGAGCGAACAATGAGAGCAGGATCCAGTTCGTGAGCTTTCGAGTATAATGAAATCTGGATCGATGGCCCAATCGAAAGGATTCATTTAGGAAATCGCCGAAACTATTCGCTTATCGAACGGTAAATTTTGATTTAAATGTTTAGATACCAATAAAACTCGTATCCCGGAATAATCTCGTGTTTCGTTTAGAGCGTATAGAATTTCAGGATAGAAATTTTGTTCTCTTACGTATTCAATAATATTATATTTAGCACGGACATCGGTTTATTTTTATAGTATCAATTATATTGTTGAGAAATATACCGTAACTTGTCACGGTTCATCGTTGAACTCACGGATACGTTAGAATATCAAACATCATTCGTGATACATTCAATGGGGAAAATGTTCGACGTCCTGGGGAATCATTTAAAATTCTAAGAAAGCACTCGAGGCACTCAACGATAAACCATTCTAAATACTGCTAGGTATGACTTGAGAATAAACGACAGTTATTAAGAATAAGTAGACAGTTGTCCCCGTATTATTAACGATAGAATTTTACGTTCAATCGGAAAGACGAGAAGCTCGTTTACAAAAGATTTTCGATGTATGTATATATATATGTGTGTGTATGTGTGTGTGTGTTTGTTATGTGTGTATGTACAAAGAAATAAGGGTATGGTTATTTGAAAGAGAAGGTTTCATTGTATCTTGAAGTAGATGCTTATCCCGGTGTTTCGTTAACAAGCACGCACGCACCTGTATTTGTCTCGATGGGGTTTGTCGAGCACGCATTCATCCTCCCCGCTACTCGCGACTGTATTTCGAAAGCAAAATTTTGCTATGTGTTTCTCTTTCTAAAAACAAAATAAAAAAAAAATAAAAATAAAAATTGAAATTCTACCCATTGAGTTAATGAAAACAAGCAAACCGGTTTCATCTTTCCTTTTCTCTGAAAAATATTTTAAACAAACAATGTATACATATATATATATATATATATATATATATATATATATATTTGTTGAAATCTGTTGTTATGAATGGACGAAGGATTAGTATAAGGTAAAAATGTTATTTCGCTTTTAAAATTTTATTCGAAAGTCTTCGTAACAAGTCAGCGTTAATTAAAATACGTCATGTGTTCGTTTTCATTCCTGCCAATGAAAATTATTATTATCAAATCAAATAACACATACGTACGTACATATCGGCTAAATCGCATTGTAATAAAAAAAAGCATAGTTTATGAAATATTTCGAACGTGAATGATCGTTGATATCAAAAGGAAATGAGGAGCCGAATACGAACGATCATATTCCTTTTACGAGGAAGGATTTTGAGATCGGTCCTAACCATGAGAGGGTAAATTGGTTTAGATTAGGTTCGAGAAACTTTAAAGGTTATCTATTCCCAAAGGATACGTAAATATGTTGAGGCTCCCATTCACACACCAGTTCCATTGCTGGTACTTGTGTGATCTCTCTCTCTCTCTCTCTCTCTCTCTCTCTTTCTCTCTCTCTTTCCTTCGTGTATAATATACATTGTAAATTAAACTTTTCACTGTTGGTTCACTCAAAATAACCGAATGTATAAAACAAACTTATACATATATCTATCCGTCTATCCATCCATCTATCTATCTATTTTTGTCTATATCGAAGCCATGCATCCGAGCGAAATGACACGCCTCTTCTGTGGCTTCGGGGGACGAAATACGCATCCATTTACGTGCAAATTACTACGCGGTCTCGTATCGTTCTACGGAAGGGAACGGATCTCTCGAATTGAATCTACCGAGAATAGTTTCCCTACCGAAAGCTCATTCCGGAAACCAAAATATATATATATATATATATATATATATATATATATATATATATATATATCTGGTCGACGAAGTCGCGTCTACGAGCGCGTGCGCGCACGTAGAAATAATTAAACCATCCCATTTGGGATCTCGGTAAATTTCAGCTTTTTCCTCCGTGCCTTCCTCGTGGGACCTCTTATTATTTTTATTTTCGTGAACGCGAAGGTATTCCATGGACGGCTTTATTTGTGGTTTATCAACAATGCGGATCGGCGAATAGATATCAATTTATATTTAACTCTGTCCTTACATTGAATTTAAAAGACGACTTTTGTGGAGTAGATAACGAAGTGCATACGATATTCGCGAATAGAAAGGTTCTTTCATCACATTATATATATATGTGTGTGTCACCATATATATATATATATATATATATATATATATATATATATATATATATATATATATATATATTTAACCTTCTGTTTGGTGAAAATGTTACGAATAAATTTCGATCATGATGGTGGTCTCGATTCGTGTTACGGTGGTCTATTATATAATCGTCTCGTGAGTGCGCTTAATGAGACAGATTCGCGTACATAAGGTACGCCGGAGAGGAAATACCAAATATGCGAAGAAACTTGTCGGTGATGGTAGTGTCGTTTCAGATCATGGTTTCCCGATACGGCGCGACCAAAATAGGCTCGAGCGCGCGCGCGCCAGTCACGTTCTTCCAGTTACCCTACTTGTACGCTTCTTTATCTCTCTTATGGCTTTTTAAAGCGATCTGGAAGAACGATCAAATGGAAACTTAAATTAATGAAAAGAAAAAAGGAAAAGATATCAAGATTGTTCACGCGTCAGACGATATTTTAATATTGTTTTTCGAACTTTATATTAATAATGTTCAATCATAATTCTACGCCGACGCTTCGCAACTTGCTCTCTTGTTTTTCTTTATTTTTTCTTTATATTTTTTTTTTTTTTTTTTTTTTTTTTAATGGCCATGGAAAAGAAGGGCGGTACTTTTCCATCGAGCAGCTCCCCGTATTGGCACGTTGCAAAGATGAATATTCAAGAGTGGAAAGCTAAGTGGTAGCGAGAGTACATGCTGTTGCACGACTTTATAAACGCGATTGAGATGCTAACGACGTACTACTTTTTCAAAATATGAACCCATAAATCGAGATATAAGTGGAGCTCTTGAATTTTCCTCTAAACGTTTCCATGGCGAAATTGTCTGTATTACTCTATTCGGTTGCACTTTAAAACCAGAAATCCTTTCACGCGCGTTTCTACAACAGATGTTCACTAAAGATCGAGAAATATCATGGTCCAGCGAAGAAAAGAGAACGTGACTATGTTATCGTTATATTATCGATGTAATATCGTCGGCCATGTTTCCGGATTTACTCGCGATAAAATTTCAAGTTAGTGTTCGCAATTTACGACCTCGTCGCTCGAGAGCTATACCATCGAAAAAAAAAAAAAGAAAAGAAAAATCAAGTAAATATTAACCGTTATGAAATCTTGCTACTGTGATCGAAAAACTAAATTTAATGTCGAAGAACGACGAATATATATATATATATATATATATATATATATATATATATATATATATATATATATATATATATATATAATGAAACCTATCGGTGGAATAGATTACGAACGAGTATATAGAAGCATCGATTTAACGCACGTTAAAATGTTGGACATGGAGTGTAAAGCCAGACGCATTTATAGTTGACAGAAGGTGCTGGGTAGAAAGTGTCGCGGGAAGCCTTTCGTGAGCCGTCTTAACACGAATTCATTGGGGTGGAAAGACGAGGTTCGCCTCTAAATCGTCTTCATGCTGGTCTTCCTAAACTTCGTAATCCCGTTATACATCCGTCAACTCGCTACCGCAAGATTTATTAAACTCTAAATACTAAGCTGTGAAATATTTCGTATTAAATAAAAGCGTAACGATTTCTTACGTCGGATTTTTCACTGAGTATATGAAAAAATGGTATATTTGGAAATTTAATCAATCTAATTAATAACGATTTAATAAATAATTAGATTAATAAATGAAGAAAGAGAATTACTTTCTGAGCGATCTTCGAAGAAGAAATTTCATAATAATAAAACAGAAAGTAACCTGTATTCAGGTATAACGACAAAAAGAAAAGAAAAGGTAGAAAATCTCGAATAATCTTGCGGGTAAATCTTCACTCGTTGTACTATCTATCCACGGTGATCGTTCGAGCTTCTTGATGTTAATCTAGAATCGCGTGTTTCGTTGAAGTACGTAGTTTCCCTAATCTCTGGGCGTGTTCCAGCTTCGTCCATCGTGGCTAGGGGATCTTTTGGTAGTGCGAGAAACCTCGGGGAAAAAAATAAATCTATCGTCCGCTTCCGTGAATTCATTCCGTAGAATAAAGGAACCAGTCCGAGATGGTAAATCTAGTATCCTCTTTCAACCCTCTCGAATCAAAGCTTTATTTTTTTTTTCTTTTTTTTCAAAGAGAACGTTTCTCCAGGTATGTTCATAAAATGAATGAAACTGTCGGTGGGTCACTAGGATGTGTCCTCGTTTGATCTTGAAAAAGGATCCATTTGATCCCGGATAGAATCATATTACCTAGAGTTTCACGATGAATGCTTTCTCTATAACGCAAGTAAATCCAACCGAAGACATTTTGAGGTAGTCTCGATTGAAATCGAATGTAGGCGAACATTTTTCGATCACATCGTTATCTTTTATATCCTACCAATAACGAGATTCGCTTGTAACAATACCTTCGATTTTTTTCGAAATGATTAAAATCACGAATATAATTCTCTAACTATCTATATGTGTATATATATATATGTATGTATGTATGTATAAGATTTTTTTGTTCAAATATTTTCGATGAAATATTCCATTGTCGTAATAGGTATCAAAATAATGAATTGTTCGATTTTGTTACAGGTTTCGGATAAAAATTTTAATGATTTTCATCGATTAAAATTTTCGTTGAAATTCAACGTAACAGAATAAAATAGGAACAGGAAAAAGAGAGAGGGAAAAAAAGAGAGGATTGTCGATGAAGTGTCGGAGGTATTTCGAGTTACCGAGTTACGATAACGATTACGTGGACTCACATAAATAGCCGAGCATGCGACACGATGCGTCACTGGTCAAAGGCATATCTCTTGGATTGATTTAATCGCTGGTAGCCATTTGTCAAGGATGACGTCCGAATGCGGGCGGTTTCTCTTCTCTCGAGCTGTACGGGACGTTTCTGCGGTTATGGAAACGCTAAGCATTGAAGGTGATGCTTCGTTTCTATGGACATCTTCTACGTTGAGATATAATCTCGGCTCGATTTCAATGCTCATCCTTTCGAGTAACAATTAAAATTAAGGATTAAAATTTGCACGTTAAATTGTAACGAAAGAGAGAGTGAGATAGAGAGAGAGAGAGAGAGAGAAAACAAAATTTCTAATTATAATCTGAAAGGGAAGAGAATATTTTTAACGTGAAATATGAAATAATTTGTAAAATCGTAAAAGCCTCCTTCTCTCTCTCTCTCTCTCTCTCTCTCTCTCTCTCTCTCTCTCTCTCTCTCTCTCTCTCTCTCTCTCTCTCTCTCTCTCTCTCTCTCTCTCTCTCGGCGTGATCGATGAAAACGAGAAGTGAAAGGAGATCGGTATTTGCTGTTTGGCGGGATACTTTCGTGATCGGGTTCAAAGGTCACGCTCTCCGGCGCGTATCGTATACGCGAACTTTACGAGCCAAGATAGGTCTCGCTCGTGTTAAAGGAAATACGGAAATGCGCAAGGTGGCCGCGCGTGGCCCGGGTTATCGTTTCACGTTTCTCTCTTTCTTTGCTTTCTCTCTACTCGGCCGATCGCCGTGCTCGGAGATCTCGACCCAGTTGTAAATATCAAAAACAACGTTGAATTCGAGCCGCACTCGTCGAACCGTACCCGTAAATACGAATACGGAGCGTTCTTCGTGGATTCACCGTGAGATTCTTTTTTCTTTTCTCCTTCCATTTTTCGCTTTTATTACGCTTTTCACGAAACATTTGCGATACGAAATGAAAATTTACAAGTGCCATTTCCTTCTTTTTTTTTTTTTTTTTTTTTTTTTTTAATATCGGTCAAACGAATAGAAACGATATATATTTTCTCACGATACGTATGTGAAAATTATTTTGACCCTTGCAATATGCTAAAAACGTCCATTTTTCCCGGTCAGACCTCTCACATCGATATAATCGCATAATTATACGAATGGTTCGTAAATTACTTTTACGGGAAGAGACTCGAATGCAATGCGAGAACGAAGGTAGTAAGCGTTAATGCATAAGTTTCGAAAATGAGTTCACCGTAAAGTGTCTTTGAAAATATAATAGATTCGCACAATCTGACGAGCAAGCGTCATATTTCACGTTACTTCTCGTCGCTTAAAACGCTTTGAGAATTTTGTTTCGAATAATCTAACCCGTCATACCGTCCCTTTTCCTCTCTTTACCCGTTTAAAGTATCCTATGCGCATTACGTCCAACGTTGTTAAACTTTGCGCGTTAGAATATGGCTAACTAGCAACGCTCGAACGATGTTATTTCCGGAAAGCGAGTAACGATAACACCACGAAATTCGTATTTCTACGACGTCGTCGACGAGGACGATGATAGGACGATGGGGCGATAAGTGGGATGAGAAAACTTCGAAGATTTTTTCTCTCCATTTTTTTCCCCCTCGGTTTTTGATCTTTCTTTTCCTTTTTTCATTTTTTTTTTTTTTTCTTTATTCGCTTTTTTTTCTTTTTCAAGTGCTCTCCCTCTCCCTCTCTCTCTCTCTCTCTCTTTCACTCGTCGTTTCTTCGCAGCGATAAACTTCGTTATTACATGGTAAAAAAAAAAAAAAGAGAGAAAGGGAACTCCGCTCGCGGAAAAGTGCGCCGGGACAAGATCGAAACGCGATCCATTAAAGCGGAGACAGTTAAACGATTAAGGGTTCGAAAATCGTTATCGAAATGTTTTACAACGCCGTAATATTCTCATATATGTTTCGAAGTATTTTTCGATAGTTTCCCTTTGCAATTATAGATCGAACCATTTCAAATAAGAAAATTATTTCTTCAATTTATTGGACTCGTCCGTTAAGAAAATAAACGCGTGTAAGAGCGTGCAACGATTGAACTTCGTTATTGCGATGAAAAACGAGAAAATATATTTCAAGTGTTTTCCTTCATCTTCGTCCGTTTTATTTCTCTTTTCCTTCTCATTTTTATATCGATAGAAATTGAGCTTCGGCGTCTTTACTACGTTTTGCAGGAATCGTCACAATGATTTATGCGTTCGATGCGTCATCCATTTAAAAATATATATACATATACACGGTCGAAACATCGGGAGCCTTTATTCCGCGTAAAACGAAGTATAAATTTTCGTGAAATAGATCGGGAAGTACCGAAGTTACTTCAATTCGCGTGGATTCACTTCCATTCGCGTGGATTCACTTTCTTACCAATGCACTTACGATCATGTTCGTTTATCGACGAGGAGTCGTAGTGAAAATGTAAATGCGCGATTCCATGGATCGCGCCTCGGTTTCAAATCTAACATAAAGAAAAATCTCAAATCGCGTCGGAGCCATCTACAGCTTGGGTGTCTTACGTAAATGATAGAAAGTACGACGGGGCATTTCGCCCATTGGTCCGATAATGCCGTGAGAAATAGACGATCGTCCCACGCAAATTTTACGATACCTTTCGTAAAACTGCCAAGATAGGTAACAGAAAGAGAGAAAGAGAGAGAAAGAGATAGTCACACCTCTTTCACAATCACCCAGTAGATATTAATGCTTCTTGGTGGAATCGCCCTTAAAGCGATATCTCGAACGTAAAAGCCGCGATGCCTCGATCTCGACAATAGATACGGGTGTTAAGCTTTGATAAAGGGTCCCTCGTGGCCTCCTCGAGTGTTCTCTTACAGAAGGTTACAGATAATAACGGGATAGCAAAAGGGGGAAAGAAGAAAGGCGACCCCCGATGCGTTTCCGCGTTCGACATTCTTCCGCGTTCACTACGAAACCTATCCTTATCTTTAATCAGTCTTTACGTTCTATATTGGTTTTTTTTTTTTTATTTCTAGAGAACTTTGTTCACCTATAGGAATCCGTGTTTTTCGGTTTACATTTCTATATGGGGAAAATTTGTTAATTATATGGAACGTTAAGCGACGCTAATAGAATAACGAGTTGGTCGATGAACGAATTTATGGTCGACGATAACAGCAACCACCGGTTGGTATAAAAGGTTAAGGGAGAAATAATTGCGGTCTTGGGATGTCTCATTTGCAAGGGAGAAAATTTCTCTCCATCTATTTCTAACTCTAACTCCTAGAGCTCTATCTCTGGTTCTGCTTTTAGCTTCGTACCGTCCATCCGCCCACCCCCACCCCCGCCCCCTCCTCCTCCTCCTACTCTTCCTCCTCCCTCCTCCCTCTTCGTCCTCCGCGAAACGACGTTTTCACGATCTAATTTCCAAGAGAAGCATTTCCGCATAACTGTCACGACGGTGATAAGCGTCGGTGGTTTCGTCTGTGGTGACAGTGTACCGTCTAGTTCTGGGTAGGTCAAAGTCGGCTTGCGGTTGAACACTCGTATCGTTACAGGGCTCTTTACCAAAGTTGTTTAATGATGGCTCCATTAAATATTTCTCTTGATAAATGTCCGTTATATGGGGAACGTTCTAACGATCGTATTCAATTTAAACGCGTTTAACTTGAAAATAAAGGCGTCCTATATGCGAAATAATTACGGGGAATGGCCGTTGCGAAATATCGACATATTCGGGTGTTCACACCGTCGGCGAGATAATCGAAATCGACGTTGTTATTGTTTGTAAAATTTTGCCTCGAAAGATTTTTGTTTGTTTTACCGTCGAAGCGAGCCCGGCAAAAAAAATTTTCGCGTCTACCGTATAATCCCTTCGCGGACGTGTCGGCGGATTTCCTCCGTTATACACCTCACTCGAAATTCTGATATTGTTTCGACCATCGTTCGAACGTGGATGTATAGTAAAATAAGCTACAGAATTTCGTGGGTTGCCCGTTCGGCCGTGTATAATCGCAAAATGCGGCCGAAGAGAACGAAAATATAACGGTTAACGGTGGTCCGAATGAAAAATTAAAATATCCCTTTTTTCTATATCGCTATCCTCTTCGCGTTACCTCAATCTATTTCTATATTTTACTTTTTCATCTAGTGAAGGCTCGAGGAGAAATAAAAAGAACACTTTTAAGCACATAATCGCCCCGATCCGTACGAATCGAACGGTAATAACGGAAGAGTACCGTAGAGTACCATTTCCTAATTTTTCTCTCTTTTTTATTGTTATTATTATTATTATTATTATTATTAGTTTTTTTTTTTTTTCATTTTCCTTCCTTTTTCTCTAGATTGCTATCCGAAAATGAAACGTTCCACGAATGTGTGCGAGGGAGGGGTAGGGGAAAGAAAGGTAGAAAGAATCGACCAAAAAGGAATAGTATTCGAGGTACATACATACATACGTATATATGTACATATATATATATATATATATATATATATATATATATATATGTATACATACATATATATATATACGTACATACCTATTGGCCGCTTGTTCCTTGTCTTTATTCCTTTCTCCGTCGTTCTCTTGGCGTTCTACTCTCCTCCTACCTACCCTCTGTAGCCTTCCTCTGCTTTTCTACCTACGCGGCGTCGCAATTCACACTCAATTTAACCGGCAAAAAGAGTTCCTCCGCTGTGCATTGTTGCGACCTCCGGTACTGTCGAGCTTACCTTCGGGGCTTCCGCTACTCTCCCATCCACCCTCTATCCCTCCAACCCTCTTTTCTTCCCTTCCCTTCCCTTCCCTTCTCTTCCCTTCCTTTCTCTTCTTTACTCTCCTCTTCTCCTCTCTTCGTTCCGCCTCTCTTCCTTCTTTATTCTTCGTTTTGCTCATGGAAAATGCTCAAAGCTTTTCCGAACTCATCGGCACGAAAGAGCGATAGAGAGGGAACCGTTCTCGTTGATTTTCCTACGACATTATTGCCGAACCTACAAAGATTTTCTCTCCACTCTACTCGTTCCTTAGTTTCTTCCCTTTACTACGACGTTTCCCCCTCTTTTATTTTCCTGTTATGCCTTATACATTCTCCACTTTCTGTCAGGCTTCGCAACGTGAAAAATTCAAAGACGAAATGCTCTTTCCGAACCCCCTTTTCTAACAGTAGCCTCCGTCTTTTCGAGAAATTTAAGAAAGTTTTAGCTTCATACAAATTCTTATGAAATCCTTTTATGAGCATTTTCCCT
Source organism: Dolichovespula saxonica (assembly GCA_911387935.1). NCBI lineage: Eukaryota > Metazoa > Arthropoda > Insecta > Hymenoptera > Vespidae > Dolichovespula > Dolichovespula saxonica. Next base: position 7,862,146 of record OU426996.1, read on the forward strand.
TTGATTTCCTTTTATTTCGACAAATATAACGTCATATGGAACTATTTCAAAATCAAAGAAATCTAAATACTAGCTTTTGTGTTTGTGTGTGTGTGTGTGTGTGTGTCTGTGTGTGTGTTAGAAGTTAGTAACTCAATGTCCTTGTAACATTATTAATATAAAATCCTCAATTTGTATTTTTCGAATTTCTCAAAAATTTTGACTATTCAGATGAACTCACATGTAATTCCTCTTTATGATCCGACGGAAAGTTTAGACTATTTAACTTGCGGAAACACTAGCTATAATACAGATTACAAGGCTTTAAACGAGAGAGAGACAGAGAGAGAGAGAGAGAAAGGTCAGTGTACGACCGTCGTGAAGTACGAAGTTAGAGGAAGAGAGAGAGAGAGAGAGAGAGCGAAAGAGAGTAGGAAATTATAAAATTGGTTACACTAGAAATGCATTGATTGAGTGATTTGTGATTTGTGATTTGTGATTTGTGATTTATGATCTGTGTTCCGTGTTCCGTGTTCCGTGTTCTGTGTTCCGTGTTCTGTTCTGTTCCGAAACAATTGACAATAGAATTCAGCCAGCGGAAAAATTGTTATTTTACATGTCGAATCGTCGAACGCCACATATGATCTGAAATAATTCGAATGCTTGATATATTACCTCTAAAAGGAAAAAGAAGAAAGAAAGAGAAAGTTACAGAAATGTTTCTTTTGTTTTTATTTATTTTTTTTTTTTTAATTCGTCATACTCGACGAGGAGATTAGATTGGTTCTAAATAATTTCTATTCTTCGATCATGAAACTTTATTAAGCATGAACGTGGAAGGCGCCAAGCTGGCGCTTGCGGTTCTTCGTCTTCGTTTTACCTGGCCGTATACCTGTGCCACGTTTATCGAGCGCGTTATTACAGATGAAATTATGGCGGCGGCGGAAATATCAGGATGCAAGGAAAATGCATCGCCATTTAAATGCTTTTTATTACGTTGCTTTTGAATCACGACGAGCGTGTAATTGGAAAGGTTTACGTCTCCCTAGGCAAAGTGAAAAGGGAAATCGAGGAAGTCTTATCGTTAGGAAGCTCGTACTTTTGCGAAGCTACTAGGCGGAGCCTTCTCGCTCTCTCCGTTAAATTATGAAATTCCTTGTCCTTTGTTTTCCGCCGTAACGTAGTATAATTTCTATAGCGCGATAGTCGTTGACATTAAATATCGGCGAATATGCATTTAACGTCCTGGCGCGAAAGTTTATATTAAAATTTCGAGAATTTCATTGGTAACCTCGTCGATCGATGAAATTCTCGTAAAAAAAAAAAAAAAAAAAAAAAAAAAAAGGAAAAAGAATATAATAATTGAACGAGTATATTTGTCGATGGAAGAGAAGATTGAATTTAGGTTTTTCGAAAATAAAGTTATAGATGCCGGAGACCTCAAACGGGACAATTCGTTGATTCGTTTGAAGCAGGCCGTGAGAACATCTGTGGAAGAGACAGAGTGAAGAGGATTAAAACGCGGAGGAGACGAGAGAAATAGAGAAAAAGAGGGAAAGTGAGGATGATTCGGCGGGATCAAAAGATAGGCAGAATCGCAAAATCGCTGTCCGATTCGTGTTTCGTGACGCGGCCTACGTTATCGAAGTTCTGTGACAGAGAAACCGTCACGCTTTCGACCGAATGGCAGGGCCGATCAGATTCGTGTGAGATCACAGTTAAGCGACGTATATAACGTACGTATATACAAGCACAAGCACCGATCAGTTCTGTCACTCTGTCTGAACGCGTTCGTCAATCCGTAAAACGAAATCCTAGAATTAGTATCTATCGTTCTAACCGAACAATGGACCCATTTTTACCGTCTTTTTCTATATCTGTGCTTCCTTTCGTTTTTTAATGAACCTGGTAGCGTGTTACGTCGTATCTTTCGATCGCAAAAAAAATCGATATCTACCTCGAATATCACCGCGATTGATCGATCGTTAATGTTACACATCAGAACGTTGGACGTCAAAATTAGCCGACGAATTTATTTGGAGAAAGAGTCATTTACAATCTCTTCCTTTTTTTTTTTTTTTTTTTTTTTTTTTTTTTTTTTTAGGCAAGGTCTCTCGAACGACAGATCACTCAACCGAATAATTTGTTGCATGGTTAAAAAGAATTTAAAAAGAAAGGACGTTTCTTAATTTTCGTATTTAACTCAAAGTTAATACATCTCTGTGATTCCTACACCGGACGTACGCTTAACATATTCATTCATACATTAAAGTCGTCGTTGTCTATCGTCGAAGATAATTCAAATTTTATTTCCAAATTCTCGATCCATTTCCATCTTTCGTCCTATTATTCGATACCATCGTTATAAAGAGGAGAGGTAAAGAATAAAAGGAAAAGAAAGAACGTGTCCCTTTATTCCACTTAGTTTCTCGTAGTAAGAATAGAAAACGAATATATTTTGTTCGAAACGGATTTTGACTTGGCGACGATGTTTGTTTCAGGTATCGAAAAAAAGAAAAAAAGAAACAAAAATAAATGATATATAAGTCATACTGAGAACGATATACCGAGGAGTCGGAATTCTATCTTCGTGGAAGCTCGACGTAGACGTCGTTGTAGGAATTCCATCGACGATGAGCTAGCGACACGATGAGGAGGATGAAGGAGCGCGCAGTGCTCGCCTGGCCATGGTTGTGGCTGTGGCTGTTCGCAGCCACGCCAGGTACGCCGTCTTCCGACGCTTCCATCCAGAGCACACTCTTCCCTACGTCATCGTCAAACGTCGGAGGTTTAGCACCGAAAACGTTGTCCTTCTCGACGATCGGTACTACGACAGCAATGACAACTACGCTGTCCTCGTCGACAACGGCGATGATGTCGACGACGACGCAATTTCCAATTTCGCCGACTAGTACGAGCGTGACAACGACGGGATCGGCTCCTTTCACAGCCGAATTGAGTTCCTCGCCAAGGTACAAGTTCGCGTTTACGCGATCGCTCTATAACGTTTCGATTCCCGAGAATTCGATAGGAAAAACTTACGTCGTGCCAGAAGAGAAGATGGGAATAAGACTGAACAACGATCGCGAAGGTGGCCATTTGGAAATACGCTTTCGCATAACGAGCGGTGATCGGGACAAGTTCTTCAAGGCCGAGGAACGCGTCGTCGGTGACTTCTGTTTCCTATTGATTCGGACTCGAACCGGTAACGTAGACGTGCTCAATCGCGAACGTAAGGATCGTTACGTGTTGGAGGTACGTGCGACCTCGACCAAGCGGGACGGTAAGAACAAAGCGATCGTCCTCGAGGCGGACACGACGGTGGTGGTGACGGTACTCGACACGAACGATCTCAATCCGTTGTTCTATCCGACCGAGTACGAGGCAACCGTCACGGAGGATACGCCTCTGCATAGGAGTATACTCAGGGTAACCGCCGAAGACGCTGATCTTGGCAGGAACGGCGAGATTTACTACAGCTTCGCCCAAGAGAACGATCAGTTTGCCGTTCATCCGGTTAGCGGGGTTATCACGCTCACGAGACCACTCAGGTACGTATAGGAACATTCGTTCTATTTATTTATTTATTTATTTTTTCTTTTCCCACCTTCCAGTCAAACTTGGTAAACCTATTGTTCGTTTACGAACGTCGAAAGATCGATGCATAGATCGAACGGCGTCATGTACACCGTAGGAATACACGATTTAGAAACGAATAAAATTGGCATCCTTTGTGCGCATATGTTTAGGTACGCCGAGCACGCCATCCATGAACTAGTGGTCCTAGCGAAGGATCGTGGAGCATTATTTCGCAACGTTGGTACTATCCGAGCTAGCACGGCGAAGGTTACGATCAAAGTGCGACAGGTGAATCTGCACGCCCCGGAGATCTACGTTCACCATCTTCCCGACATAGTGGAGCACTCGAACGCGGACATCTATGCTATCGTACGAGTGATCGACCGTGACGAGGGCATACACGGGCAGATCGCGAGCTTGGACATCGTGGGTGGTGACCCGGCCGGACATTTCAGGATACGACAGGCTGGTCCGACCGAATACAACATCGAAGTTTTGCGCTTGTTGGACAGGGAGACTGCCTTGCAGGGTTACAATCTTACTCTGAGGGCCATGGATCGTGGTATACCGCAACGTTTCAGTTACAAATCCGTACCTGTACATTTGGCCGATCTCAACGACAATGCCCCAGTATTTAGCCGGGAAATTTACGAGGAAGCCGTGCCAGAAACCGCCCCGGTCAATACGCCGGTAATAAGATTGAAGGTGACCGACGCCGACGAGGGAAAAAACGCGTTAGTATTTCTAGAGATAGTCGGTGGCAACGAGGGTGGAGAGTTTTACGTTAACGCAGAAACAGGAATGCTCTATACCGCCGTTAATCTCGACGCGGAAAAGAAAGCGTTTTACACGCTAACCGTTTCTGCGGTCGACCAGGGAAACACGGGTACGAGGAAACAGTCTTCCGCCAAAGTGAAAATCAACGTGATAGATACGAACGACAACGATCCGGTCTTCGAGCAGTCCGAGATGGAAGTCTGGATAGACGAGAATGAGGCGGCTGGTACCTCGGTCGTCAAGGTCACGGCTAAGGATCGTGACTCAGGCGAGAATGCTTACATATCCTACAGCATCGACAACATAAAGAAAGTACCTTTCGAGATCGATCATTTCACGGGGATCGTGAGGACGAAACAGGTGCTCGATTATGAAACGATGAAGAGGGATTATTTGTTGCACGTAAGGGCTAGCGATTGGGGCTTGCCCTATCGTCGCCAAGCGGAGATGAGGTTACGAGTTAGATTGCGAGACGTCAATGATAATCGTCCTCAGTTCGAGAGAATCGATTGTACCGGGCACGTGCCAAGATACGTACCGATCAGTTCCGAGATCATCACAGTTTCCGCGATAGATTTCGACGCGGGTAACATCATCAGTTATCGCATTGTTTCCGGAAATTCTGACGGCTGTTTCACTCTCGATTCGGCTACCGGGGTTCTATCGGTGGCCTGTGATCTTTCCGACATTAAAGCGACCGAGAGAATCGTCAACGTCACGGCGACCGACGGTACTCATTTCGCCGACGTGAATCCAGTCCACATGCATCTGGTAAACGCAAAGAGGAATCTTGCCTCTCAAGGGAGAATACTTTCCGACGAGAGCGGAGCGTTCGAGTGCAAAGACACCGGTGTTGCCAGACGTCTGACGGATGCAATTGCCTCGGCAGAAAGGAACAACATGCCGTCCCGTAGCGACGAGTATTCTTTGACTCCAAGTAGGTACGGAGAGAACGTCCACGCACCTGAATTTATCGATTTTCCAAGCGAGATCAGAACGAACGAGTCCGTTAAACTCGGTACCACGCTCGCCAAAATAAGAGCGAGAGATCGAGATTTGGATTACAACGGTAAGCTCGTCTTTTGTATTTCCAATGGCGATCGAGATTCAGTTTTTGGGATCGATCCGGACACCGGCGATCTTAACGTAATTGGTTATTTAGATCGGGAAAGGGAGAGCGAATACTTCCTCAACATAAGCGTTTACGACTTGGGTAAGCCGCAAAAGTCAGCTTCAAAAATGTTACCGGTAACTGTACTCGACGTTAACGACAACGCACCGAAATTCGAAAAATCATTGGCCAGCTTTCGTATCTCGGAGAACGCCTTGAACGGTACGAACGTATGGCGCGCGAACGCGACGGACGCCGATCTCGGTGAGAACGCACGCGTTACATATTATCTCGTTACCGAGACGAACGATTTCAAAGTCGATCCTATTACCGGGGTATTGAGCGTATTCGGTAAGCTCGACAGAGAGAGACAAGAACTTTACGAACTGAAGATACGTGCGAAGGACAACGGTGGTAAAGGTACGACCGACTCGCCGCCATTATACTCGGATGCATTGGTTCGCGTGACCGTCGAAGACGTGAACGACAATGCGCCGAGCTTCGCTTTGCCTAACTACAACGCTAAGATTCGCGAGGATGTGCCAATTTGGAGCGTGGTTGCCGTCGTTGACGCTACCGATCCCGACGAAGGTGCTGGCGGCGACATCGAGTATTATCTTTCGGACGCGATGGAGAGCGAGGGATATTTCAAGGTCGATAAACTCTCCGGTACCGTTAGAACAACGCAGAGCTTGGATTTCGAGGAACGGCAAGTACACACGCTCGCTATTGTCGCCAAGGACAGAGGGGAACCTTCGATGTCTTCCGAAACGTTGCTCGTCATTGAGGTGGTCGACGTTAACGAGAACCTACATGCTCCGATCTTCGACGATTTCGTTATCTCCGCGAGTGTTTTCGAGAACCAACCGGTTGGTACTCTAGTGACTAGTGTACGTGCCAAGGATGCGGACCCACCTGGTGGTGATTCCAGAATAGGCTATAGCATACGGGCCGGTGATGGCATCGGGATATTCACCATAGATAATGAAGGTAAATTGTTTCGATATTTGCATTGCGTTGGATGCGATATACTTTCAGTATCGATACGAACGAACGGCTCAATTTTATTTCGACTCTGACGATTTTGCGAACAAATAAAAGAAAGGGAAAAAATTGTTTGAGAAAAAAAACAACGCGTAAAAGCTATCGTAAACGTATATTTTCACTTTTTAAAATTATTCCCTGATCTGGTTACGTTAATTATCCGATGATACGAACGATCGAAAAGTTTGACTAGAGGACGATTACAAAGAAGCAATAAAATCGATTTGTTATCCATATCATCTCGTTACGTGTCCACCAAAGTGAAGTAAAACTACCGACGAGGAAGAGCTCTCCATATAGCGATAAATCGTCTCTAGTCAATTAAGGGGGATATTCCAGGACGTATGGAAGTTATAGCCGAGTACGCGACTATACAGACTGTTGTGCGCTATTTCGTAGAGCGCAGTCTCGAGATGCGCAACTATTTCTCTCTCTCTCTCTCTCTCTCTCTTTTTTTAGATCTCCTCGTGACTCGCCTTTGACACGATCGTTACGATAGTTGGAACGGATACGTCTGGATAACATCCGTCTGTCGGGCGTGTCTTTGAAGCAACGATCAAAGAAAACTTGACCAAGATAACGTTGCTTTATTAGCGGCATAACGTTCGAATCGCTTCCGATGTTTCAGGATCGATCGCTTCGATCTTCGACCTTCCTCGACCAGGCAACGATACCACTTTAGATGTTAAAGGGCGATATCCCGAGGAGACCTTTTACCTTTTCCTAAGAATAGTTAGATTTTAATTGATCGTATAAGACGATAGAAGCAAGAGAAAAGACAAAATCTTATGCCTTGTGGTATGTTCGTTGAATCATTGAAATAAGGGTTAATTGATTAACACGTGAGAATAGCTATTGGACGAATATGTACGTCTTTCGTCGTAACCTGTTATAAAGTTTGTACGATATTACACTACGCGCGACGTTACTTTTAAATGAGACGAAAAGAATTTCACTCGTAGATTTGAGCTCTGAGAAATTTCTTCACCGAGCTCGCGATTTCGATTCGTCGAAGGTGGAAAAAATGAAAGGACCGAGGTGACGATGGGGAAATCGATGGATTAAACGCACGGGAACCGAACGAAATTTATTTTCTATTCGGTTAGAATGCGCATAAGAGAAAGAAGAAACTCGTCTCTTTTGGATTGATCCGTACCATTGATCTCGATCGTGTATAACCGAGAGTAAGAGACGACATGAAAGGGGATTAAAAAGTTGAGAAAGCAAAGAGAGAGAGAGAGATAAAAAAAAATAAAAACGTCGAGGAAGATCTCGTACGGTCGCACTCTTAAACGAGAGGAGTCTGGTGGCAGTGATCCAGAACAACGTTATGGCGACGCGGCCCATTAAATTTCGATGCTACCGGGTCTAATTGAATTACGTGGACAAATAAAATCTTTTCATCCTCTTTCTCTTTCATTCTTTCCTTCTTCCTTCCTTCCTTTCTTTCTTTCTTTCTTCCTCTCTTTCTCTTTCTCCATCTCTCTTTCCAATTTTTTATTACCCTTTCTCTCGTCTTTCGCTTCTTTTCACCGTGCGACCAGGTCATATGCATTAAATTTCTCTCGCGGTCCATCTTTCATCGCGAAAACGTCTCCCAAGAAATCATGTGTCATTCCGCCTAATGGCTAATCCCCCTCTACATTTCTGTTGAAGGGTGGGGCACGTTGTTCACTACGACGCATGGAGCGATAAGTGCATCGATGATGTCTTCTTGTTTTTATTATTATCGTTATTATTACTATTATTAATAATAAGAGAGTTGCGTCGTGAAATTCTCAATGCGTCGAATGATCAAGAGAAATTTACTACTACTAACTTTTAGATAGACGTTAACAAATCGTTTACGATCGAAATAAATAACCGTAAAAAAAAAACTAAACGATATTTTCTTTTTAATATCATCTTTTTTTTTTTTTTCTTTTATTTTTTTCTTACAAAGAGAAAATCGAGAAATTAATTGATCGATAAGTCTTTGGACGACGAGTGAAACTTTGCTCCTATGCGATGAAAATTTAGTAATCTACTTTGGCACTATTTAAAGTCAGCTTTTTCGACTTATATCATTGCTTATATTTATATATATATAAGAAACTATCAGTTATCTAAGCCCTAATGTATACCGTCTTATACCGGTCCTCGCTAGATCAACTTAAGAGTGCACTTTACCAAAAGTTTCCAACGTTACTTGCGATCTTCATTCAGGTTGATTAGATTGGCCGTCGCATTAATTAACTCAGTCATGTGCGGACGTAGCGTTTTAACACTAAGCTCGAAAATCTTTAATCAAAGTGATTCCGATTTGATCCTTCGTTATTAATAATCGTTTAGATTCTTACGTAAGCGCGAAATTAAATTTTATAAGAATTCTCTTCGATAGCCGGCAACAACTTTTTTTTTTTTTTTCTTATCATACGATACGTTAGAAAGTTCATTTGATAAAAATCCCATCGTTATAAATTATATAATAACATTTTGAGTTTGGTTAGCGGTTTAAATTAAATACTCCCTCGAAGTGATTTCTTATAGAAAAACAACCGAAATCCTGTTTTCCGATTGCAAAATTCTCAATGAATGAGAGATAGTTCAACGAATTTAATTAACCCGTACATCGATACCGTACTTGTTCTAAGTTATTCGAGTAAAACGAGTGTCTCTTTTTTATCAACTTCGTACTAATGGCGTGTTCTCTGTATAACCGTACTGCACTCTCTCTCTCTCTCTTTCTCTTTCTTTCCTTCCTTTTTCTATTTCTCACGAACGGACTCTTCTTCGAGTCATAAATCGCAGGACGGTTGACATTTCGATTCCAGTTGTACATTTCGCACGATAGAATGTACCGGTATGGAGAATAGTGCTGTAAAAAGAGATCGAAAAAATATACATATGTGTGTGTGTGTGTATAAATATATATATACATTTTACATAGACATACATAATATAGATATACATATCTACATGTGCATACGTTGAAACGTATACAAAGCTCGTATCGTCCTCGTTTTAATCACGTTCGACGAGTTCTTGTCCGTTCTCCGGAAGCAAGTGTGTCGGTATAATGTCGTACAGACTCCTTGTCCCTTTCTCTCTTTCGTTCTTGCAAGCTTGGAACATATCTATGCATACGAAAATACACGAGTATACGAGTACATCGTTATACGATACACACACATACACATTTATATATTTGTATACTCGATGTTTCATTCGTTTGAGATATTTTCCAATTACCTCCTGAAAATCTTTTGACATTAAGATAATAATATACTTTCGTAATGATACTAATTCGATTACAAAAATTTAATTATTTGATGATATGGATATGAATGTTTATTTCTTTTTTCTTTTCTCTAAAGCAAAAGAAAAACACAATGTTCTTTCCTATCGTCTAACAATTCGTAAAATGAATTAAAAATAAAGACGATTTGAAGACGATAAAACTTGATGAAATACTACGTAGAAAGCCTGAGAAAAGAGGAAAAGAGAGAGAGAGAGAGAGAGAGAGTGAGAGAGAGAGAGTGAGAGAGAGAGAGAGGGAGGGGGGGGTTTATATTGATCTTCCGTCCAGCAAAAATAATACATTGTCAGTGGTATGCATATTCAAGCGGCGTAAATATTCATAAGTTGCCGGTGTATTGCCTTTCGTGTCAGGAGCACGCACGAGAAATATAAGCGACGTGGTGGACGATAGTGTATAGATATGTGCATATATCTGGGCTGATGGCGATGCTGGTGGTGGTGGTGGTGGTGATGTCTGTACCTGGGGGTGTAACGCCGACGTTGTTGGGATGGTACGCGTTTAATACGACGATATTTTTTTGCCGCACGAGTTACGCACGATTCGTAGATCACGTTCTATGCCGTTAGCTATTGTTCGAGAAGATGTATATCGATGGTTTCTTGTTCATCATATTTGTAATTGTTTTTTTTTTTTTTTTTTTTTTTTTTTTTTTTTTTTTTTTTTAAGTATCGTATCTTATTCCGTAAAAATTTTCTTTCAGTCCGTCCGATGTTTTCCTTCGATTGTCACGAATTAACCAAAAATAGTAACGAAGATCGTCGTTCGATTTTTTTATATTAAAAGATCAAAGATACGAAGCATCGAAATATCCTTCTACCGAGTTGTAATGGCAATTCGTAATGGGACAACTTTTTACTCTGGGACGATCTACTTTCACAAAAAAAAAAAAGAAAGAAATAACTGCTGCGAATGTACCGTTACAAATTGCTCTGAATACCTACCATGAGATTAAAAGAATTATTAGCAGATTTTTTGCTTCGTCATATCAATATGATTCGTATGAAAAAAAGAAAAAAAAAAAAAAAACAAAAAAAAAAGAAAGGAAAAACAGGAAGCAATATCGCGTTATAGAATGCCATTGATAAGCGCGAAGGATTAAATAACGTGCTCCGAAGAAAAGCCCGCTTCGAATTTTTTCGATGCATTGTGTATAAATATTTCGCCTTCGATAATCCATAGAGGACCAACAGAACCAACGAGAATGCAAATGCATTTTCCACCCGATCGATCAATATCCGAAGGATACTCAAATAAAATTAAATGAACGTTCAAAATAAAATCAATATAGGCACTGGCCAATTTATCCATACGTTCAATTATTGGCAGTCGTTGTCTCATCTACAAGCGAGCAAACCTTCCGTTATATTCATATGTACGTTCGTTCTATGATTATTTGATGCACCGGTTGCAACGGTCGTTTAAAATGGAAATAAAATTATAAATAGTATCGATTGAAATAGTTAAAACGAAAAAGGGATAAAGGGTTTTACTAATGTTTCGTTAATCCTTCAACCACTCACGATATTTTTCTCATTTTATACTCTCCCTTTCTGTCTCTCCTCTCCATCTCTTCATCTCTCTCTCTCTCTCTCTCTCTCTCTCTCTTTTTCTCTCTTCTGCTGTCACTCTAATCGCTTTAAAAAACGCACTGTAGCTAGTTTTCTGATGTACACACACAGAGAGGAGAGGGAACGAGGGAGAGGGAGAGAGGGAAAGAAAGAGAGAGAGAGAGAGAGAGAGAGAGAGAGAGAGAGATAGAACGAGTTAAGCGGGGAGAGAGGTAAAGAGAAGGAGGGAAACGAGGGAATAAGGTTTCCGGTAAACGAGCTAACGTTCGGTGCGTTCCATTGGCTCCGTCCACTTTGTCGCGCGCGACTATCGCGCCAAGCGTTATTCCATTAATAAAGCTTTATATATCGAGCCCTATCCGGAAAGCTCGTTCGAGCTTGAATGTTGTATGCGGAACGTAGAAGGTAAGTTCTAACCTCGTCTCCATCAACATATTTACGTATTTACGTCTATCTCGTGTAAATTAAAGAGAATAGAATAATCATTGATATTTGTTCTTTCTATTTGGTTCTTATTCTTCGTTACAATCAATCTTTAAAACATTAAAATATATACAACGTATTCAAAATTTTGGATTTTGATAAACGTTTGGAACATTAATTTCGTTTTATCGGTTCTTAAGATCTATTCAATTCAAATATAGTCCAATCGTGGATACCGATAGTTAAGGAACGTAAAGAATTTTCTTAAACAAAGGGATAGGGGAACGGTTGTTATTCCACGACGCCCGAGTTTAGGAATGTTAACCTTTGAATCGGGAAATCGTAAAGCAGTCACACTCGCGGATACTTTGGACGGTAAATCAACGGTTGTTTGTATCGCCACACGTGCTCCATAAATCAGTCAGATTTGTATCTTGCGCAAAGTCAACGGAAGGTATGAGAATATTTTATCGGAAGTTTATCGAACGTCTATGACGGACCACGTTCGTCCTGTTTAACGAGAATAATACCTTGAAAGAGGTCATATACGTACGTAACTTTAGAATAGTTTATGAGAGAAAAGGATTTTACCCGTCGAACGGTTGATTTTTCCATATTTATTTAATGTATGCACATCGAAAGTGGACTTTTTCAATACGTTCTTGCTTTATATCAGTTTTTTCTTTTTTTTTTTTTTTTTTTTTTTCCATGAAGTACAGGACAATGGAAATATGTAAAGATTGTTAACGAAAACGGTTTTCAATTGATGAAATTAGCCGAGAGAAAACGTAATGAGTTTGCTGAAACGCGATGTCTACCTTGCTGACAAATTAGTAGGATGATTAAAAGACCTGTTCCTCTTTTCCCTCCCCCATTAAATGCTAAATTAGACAGGTCCGCTTGTCCACGATCGTTGGATGTACGAGATTTACTCGGTTGATGTGTGTGCACAATGGTTATGAACCCCTGCTTAAATATTGTACCAGAATTAACAAGGGCGTGCCACGCTTGAATGAAGCGGGGAAGGCAAGCGAGTATCGGCCAGGTTTCGTACTCTCTCTAATGACACACATACACACGTGAGCGCGTGTGTGCGTGCATGCGTGCATGCGTGCATACGTGAAACACACGAACGTCCAATCCTTTTCCACAGTTTTGTGTAACTGTAAGACGTAATTGCAAGACGCTTTGAACAAAAATTATCTTTCATCGATAGACGACTGATGTAATTGGAACGATATCTTCGGGTGATAACGGAGATCTAACGATTTATAAGAGTCCGTACATTCGAACAAAATTCAAGTTTTGTCTGACCTAATGGACATAGAATTTCAAAAGAATTTCTCTTTTCACCTATGTAAACCTCAAGTTTTTATAGAAAGCAATTCCACATCTCCATTTCGGTGCTTTGAACAAATGTTCATTTGTTTCGACGATAGAAACGTCAATGGGGAAAACATTTTGAGGTTTAAAATGTTTGAAATTATTCGAATGCGAAAGTAATATCGTGCAAAGCTCGCGTTGGACGTTAATATAACTGGATATGAAACAAATGGACTTCGCATTAAGATATCGATGACAGTTTTCAATAGATCGAAGTTGTATTTCGTTTCACCTGGGATGACTACAGAATGTAAACAAGTTCGTGACCATAGTCGAATATCGCGTATTAATTTCCTATAACGAAGTTATTTAGATTATACTAGTATTCGCAACGTCTCGATTTCCAAAGATCTAAATTCAAATAGAGTTCTAAAACGTATTGTCGCGTCGTGATATTACGTAGATTCGTGCTATTTATTGTTTGTACGATGAGCTCACTCCAATTAGGAGTCACGTAATAACACTCAAAGCGACAAGATTTCGAAATGGGGACCAAGATGCTTGTAAAACACGTTTTCGATGAACCCACGTTCCATTTTTTCTTTCTTTTTCATTCTTTCTCTGTCCCCTCCCCTCTCTCTCTCTCTCTCTCTCTCTCTCTTTCTGTCATAAGTTTTACGTTTTGTAACGCACACCGTTTACGCGTGCCGCGCATACAAATCTATATCATGAATCTCTAATGGAGTCCCAACATCGAGAGAACTCACAAGTACGTTGTGGTTATCATTAAGCAAACGCGACTCCAGATGAGGAAAGAAGGAGAAGGAAATAAGACAAAAAAAAAAAGAAGAAAAGAAACGGAAAAGAAAATAAAGAAGAAAGAAGTTTTAGCATCTTCCAGCAAAGAAAGAGATTAAAAAGGAGATGGGTCTCGGCTTCTTTTTCTTTTCTTCTTTCTTTTTTCTTTTTTTTTTTTTTTTTTTTTGTAACTTTGTGGCTTCTAAAGGAGCTTGAAACTTGCCTTGTGATACGGAGTTTTAGCATTGTTGTAAACTATGAAAGATACGTGCTTTTATTTTTTGGCACTTGTTAGAACGTTCCGTTTGCTTTTTATATTATCTCCCGTATGTACGAGGATTCGTCGGTATTTGCCTTTTTCATTTCAGAAACTCGCGTTCACATGATTTCCTTTCTGATGAGTTCCGTATGGAAATGCGTTCCCTTTAAGAAACATCTTTTCGAGGTAAGCAGTCGAGTGTTGTCGTTGTTGTTGTGTTGTTTTTATGACGAATCGTAAAAAAATAAGACGCAAAGGATGGCAATACGATTCGAACATTGGACGTATTGTAAATTTAATATGAATAAGAAAAACATTAACGTATATTCTCTTCCTCGAATTTTTTTTTCGTGTTATTTTTTTTCTTCCCTTAGCAAGACCGTTTGTATTTATTTTCCGAGTCCCCGGACGCTTAGCAGAAGTTGCGCAAAACTTTCTTAATAAGGTCCGTTGAGACTCAAATTTTTCTTCTTTTGTCCTTACCCCCGCCCCTCCCTCCCTCCCCGCCTCCCCCCGTTGCCGGTTTAGAACTGACTGAGTGTTATTTTTATCGTCATTTCAATAATAAATTACGAGTAGACTTGTAATCGTTCTTTATTACTCTCGTGTATTACAATTATAATTCTATAATGTCATGGGTTAATAACATCGTGAGATTTTGTTAATAATACAATATAATTACGGCCAGAAAAAGTTAAATCTCTGAGATAAAGAAAATTTGTGGAAAATTTTAAAAGGGAGATTACGTGCGCGCGCGAGGGCCGAAAAAAAAGAACGAAAAAAAGAAAGAAAAGAAATGAAAAATCCTGGGTTTTTAAAATTCTGAATTCATTAAACAAGTTTGTATGAACTAAATTCAAGGAAACTTATAATTAAAGAAAAACATTTAGATTCGTGTTAAATCCCGTGCAAACATTTCAAGTTATAGCTATTAAGTTAACCATGTACTTTTTTTTAACGATAAATGTTCATAGATTGAAAGCCTTCTTCTACCTCTTTTTCTTCTCGAGAAAATAGTTAGCCATTTCTAAGTTTGCGAATTCCCTTTGGTCTGATGATCGTTTCACGTATTATTTACTTAAGTAGAAAAGAAGCTTTCAAAAAGCACGAAAGACGCTTTTCCACGAGAAACCACCGAACAAACTTTCCTTTTGATTCATATTTTATGAAATGGTGAACATTTATCCGTCGAATGTCTCTTGACGTTACGAATTTTACATCAATAAATAATACATATATATATATATATATATATATATATATATATATATATATAAATAGTACTTGCACAAAATCTTAAATATTTCGCGGTCTGGTTTAACGTACAAACGATGTTTTAAAATATCCTTTCGAAATTGACTCAATGATTATTAAAATTACTCGATGGTATTTCCGAGGATTAGATAAAAAAAAAAAAGAAAAAAGAGAGAAAGAAAAAGAAAAAAGATAAGCTCGATTCCATTTAAAATCAATCGAATTATGATTGAAGATATAACGTGAATTCGAAGGGAACTACAAAAAGCTATCGAAAATCGTAAAGCGCGTAAAGACGATAAATTTTCTTCTTCTTCTTCTTCTTCCTTAGCTCGTAGAAGAGAGGTTCGCGTATCCATAGACGGACACACGTATGTATACACATAAAAGGAGTAAATCGTTCGAGCGTGAATCAAACACGTGGATCTGGAACGTGCTTCGTGGATTCTGTTCAGATTTAACGTACGTTCCATCGTGTATGCGGAAATGTATGTCTCGATGAGAGTTATGCGCCATAGTTGAAACATCGTACGCGCGCGCGTGTACTCAGCTAGAGGTGCCTCTAGTTAGAACCCTCGGACGGATTATGGTTCGTCTCTCTCTCTCTCTCTCTCTCTTTCTCTCTGTGTGTGTGTGTGTTCTCTGTGCCGGCGCTCGGTGTGCCTATGCCCTTCGTTGCTTTTCACTTTGATTCCTGACGTCCATTGAACCGTGGAAAATCTGCTTGTCCGTACCAAACGCCATCGGGTGTCTCACGTGCTCTCCTTTTTGGATATTCACTCA
This sequence comes from Dolichovespula saxonica, assembly GCA_911387935.1. Classification (NCBI taxonomy): domain Eukaryota; kingdom Metazoa; phylum Arthropoda; class Insecta; order Hymenoptera; family Vespidae; genus Dolichovespula; species Dolichovespula saxonica. The sequence continues at coordinate 7,878,345 of OU426996.1, forward strand.
GGTATTAATAGTTCAATGAATGTACGAGGATTCTCAATGAATATCGAAATCATAGGATTTTCGAGATCTCTGTAACAAGAGTGATGAACGTCTCCGACGTTGTAACGGCGCTCTCAATGGAAATAGAATTCAATTGATAGAGGTAGAGTCAAACGAAAAGCTTTTCGTTCGCTAATTTTCCTCGTACTAGAATATTTAAAAGAAATTCAGAATCGTTGAAGAGGAAAAAGGAAAAAGAAAAGAAAAAAAAGAAAACTAATCGATCCGAATAAGTCAGTCGACTCGAGGGAGATATTTTACTTGATAGTTAATTAACGAAGAAAGCTCTAAGTTCATAGACCGATCATTGAATATACATTTTCACACTACGTAAAAACATTTATTTCATCTTCGCCACGGGCTTAGTTCAACTTCATAACTTCGTACTTCCGGCAAATATACATTGGTCACGGTTCGTTCCCGAACTCACTTGAAACGCGAGCACGTAGACATCGAGAGGATATTAAATGATTATATATGATCACTTTAGAGATATATAATTGGCATCGGTGAAGATAAAAGCCTTATTGAAAATGGAGAAAGTATGTACTTGTGTCAAAAAAAAAAAAAAAAAAAAAAAAAAAAGAAAAAAATGTATTATCGCGTTCTCGAACCAAACTATGGAATTGTTCGTAAAGGTTTAAATCGTGATTTGTATATTTTTCGAATGAACAAATTTTTCTCATCGTAAAACACATCATCAATTTATCGTGAAACAATACCCGACCGATACCTTGCTTCGACATTGACCTATGCTACCGAATTAACACTTTATCGAGTTCCCCCAGGTTGACGTGGATTCGCTTTGTTGCAAAAGATAAAAGACCAGAGAATGACGGCACAATGAGATATTGTAATTTCTACGAGACCCGTTCTTAAGGTCGACTTCGAACATTAATTACTACGGCTTCTACTTTACCGCTTCGAGAAACAAGGGACTGTGAATACAAGTTGTAGACGGAGATTCAACTTCACCCTTTTTCTCTGTCTCTGTTTCTCTCTCTTTCTCTCTCTCTCTCTCTCTCTCTCTCTCTCTCTCTCTCTCTCTCTCTCTCTTTGTCTCTAACTCGCTCTTCTCTTATCCTTCTTCTCTTTTACCATCCGCCCTTATACCAGCCGGATTTCCGCGAAAGCTCGTAAATGAAATAAACGCGGATGCATTCTTCGCAATTTTATCGTCGAATACCTGCTCGTCAACGACCAACGCAAATTTCCACACGAGATTATTACCGGCTCGTTGATTCACTACGCTGATTGAAATGTGTATACATTGACTTCTTAACGAGAAGTTTTGATCTCTTTACTATTTTGATGTATCATATTCGTCGTATAAAACGAAACGAAATGTTCATTAATGACAAAAACAATAAAAATAAATGTAAATTGTTCGATAAAAGAGTTGGTAAAAATTCGATTGAAATTCGGTAAAAATCGATAGAGGTTAAAGGTGATAGCGTTAGAACGTTGGTAGGTCATGGGTCGTATATGGTATAGTCGAGCAAGATCGAGTCGCGTGACAAAAGCACGTGCCGAATGGAGGCGTGTGCGAGACTAACCTGCGAAGGGGTTAGAAAAATGCATGATGCATGCCAACGATCAGCGTCTGTGATGGATGATAGTTCGCTCCGGATCGTGTGCGAGGAAGTAATCCTCTCCCCACCCTCGTACTTTTATATTCAGCGAATGAACACTATCGTGATATGAATGGTCTAAATCTCAAAAGTTTTACACGGAGCTTCTAAGAATCTATCAGGCGGAATATTTGGATAATATAAGTCGCGTGTTTTAGAAACGTTTTAATAGATCGAATCGATATTTCGCCATTTCTTTCTTTTTTTCTTTTTCTTTTTTTTTTTTTTCTTTTTTTCTTCCTTTCAATTATTTTCTAATCTTTAACGAAAACGGAACTAAACCACGGAGAGAATTATACTGTCACCTGAGATACCCAAAATAGTACTTTCGGAAACTACGTGGAATACTAGATGTGCAATCAATTCTAGTAGAAGTTCGATTGCTTAAACCAACGAGCTGAGTTAAACCACAGAGCTGACAAGAGCAGATCGATAAGTTTCTGGAAGTGAGTGCAAGAGGACCGGATATACTGGTGCCCGTATGCACCAACATGGCGTAATCCATTAAAAGAGAAAGCAAGACGAAGAGAGAGAGAGAGAGAGGAGATTGACCATTGGTAACAACGACAACTTCGACAAAGACTTCGATGTCGTATCGACGAAGGCGTCGCAAAGATGATGCCAAGAGGGAATTGAAATACATTCTGGACTTGTCTCGCGACGTTTCGATCTAATCAAAGCTATGATATTTTAAAAGATAAGTTCGATGAGGAACGTCGATAGACAACCACGCGATATGCGGATAATCGAGGATGGTTTTGAAGAGTTTTCTAACAATGTTAGACAAGAGTCAACTATACAACCTACGTACGTTACTTGGCCAAGAACTAAAAATATGATGCGAGTAAAGGCAAATCCGGTCCGGCCCACATCCGCGAGTCGCGGAAGTCTTGACAAAAGGATACGCACGCACACATACGCGCACACACACACACACACACACACACACACACACACTATCTCTTTCTCTTTCTTTCTTTCTTTCTTTCTCTTTCTTTCTCTTTCTCTCTCGGTTTCTCTCTCGTTTTCTCTCGTAAACTCGCTTGCATTAGCTTAGGAGGCTTCGAAAGAGATGAAGTAAGGAGGAAAGAGGAGTGCACAAGTATACACCCGGATCCGCCGGCTTCGTAGGGTTCGTGGAACCGATCGAGAAACCGGTTTTAGGACGTGTTTCGAGCCGTATATGCACGCCGGCTCGTCGATAATGGACGGAAGAGCTTGCCCCGACGCGCCGCTTCTTGTCTCCTTTTTTCTCATCCGGATCCACGATTGTCTTTCCTTCTCAATCGTTCGCAAGACTCACTAAGATACTCGCCAACAATCCTCGGACGCAAAGGGAATTCGATCGCCGTCAACGACTTTAGACGGACTCGCGAGAGAGATGACTCATCCTGAGGCCGATCCTTCCCTGGAAGAACGTATTCTCTCTTTGGTATTCTCAAGATCACCATTTCCCCTTTAACTTTTGCACTTCTTTTTGAACGAATTCTTTTGGCTTCTGACTTTTTACCCGATTTCTAGAATCTCCTTTACGGTCGATAATTCCTTCGCGAGGAGCCATGCGACGATAGAAAAAAAAAAAAAAATACGATATAACATGGTGTGTATGTATATATATATATATATATATATATATATATATATATATATATTCAAATATTTCCGTGAAGAAACTCGCGTGGAAAACTCGCTCGAGTTATATTATTCATATGCTCGAGTCACGAAACCTAAGAGTTTAACAGGTGTAATCAGATTCTCGGCTAATTTTTATGATCCACTTTGGTAGCGTGTACGTTTTGTTTTATTAATTTCAAAGTTAATGTTACATTATTCATAACAAATGGTCATTAAGAATTCAAGAAATATTATCAATAATGTTTATTATAACGCCTGGAATCACGGTGGCTTTAAATTAATGTTAAAAGACGTACAATTAGTTGACATTTAATTACGCTCGATAGAGTTACTTTGTTAAAGGAAAAAAGAAAAAAAA
>OU426996.1:7887007-8049507 GCA_911387935.1 Dolichovespula saxonica
TCATGAGGTTTGAAAACGAAGTGACTACGTAGTAAAACGAGAAAACTATTTCTCAGGTAGAACTCCTCCTAATTAAACTCAATTTCTTTCTGTTTTATTGGGAGTCCTTGCGTAATGCGGCAGGGTGATTTCGAGCCATGAAACTAGTTGCATGTTGTGAAGGTACTTCCTTTTCTCAAGGAATAACGACGGCTTGTTTATTCTCCTTTCCCTTCCCCCATTCATCGTTAAACATTGCGATCTTAGAGAATTGCCTCGACGATCATTCGAATTAGAAAAAAAAAAAAACTTAGAATAATTGTCGTATATCACGATAAAATAATATGATATCGAATGGCGATGTCGATTTTCTTGATTTTCGTTAATTCGATGTGCTCGATATTTGATTTTTCGGCGTGTAAAAATAAAATTAGCGGCAAACGAGACTAAACGAATGAAAGGGAACACGAAAGAGAGAAATAAAAAAAAAAATAAATAAAAAATAAAAACGTTCATGTTTGTTCGTCGGTCGATCGATAGATCGAATGGAAAACGGTAAAGGAAGGTGGAAGGAAAAAAAAAAAGAAAAGAAAAAGAGTGAAAGATGAGAGGCTGAGAGGAAGGATTCTCGCTGACCCGATGCGTCAGGTGATGCGAGACTCATGATGGGAGGTCTTTTCGTTTACAAACGACGTCGTTACGTAAGTACGCCCCCGTTGAATCCACTTCCAAGATTGAAAGGTCGCCCCTTCAACGGCGACGTAATGGAAGTAACCGTTTCTATAAAGTTATCTGGATTTCGATGGTTAAGCTTTAGTCATTGTTGTATCAAAGATTATTTTGCGAGTTATTAACAATTGTGTATTAACAAAACGTGAAGGATGAATTGAAAGTGTAAGGATTTCGCATGTTAATTTTTTCAAATTTTAAAAAACATCCATGCGTGTGTGTAAAATTCCCATTATATATTTTTATAATTATCTATTTTAATAACTCTCTTTATTATTTTTATCTTTAAAAAGTTGTTTTAAAAAGTGTTAAATATTTTTCTTTAATAAAAATTCAACGCGCGTTCTAGTGTTGGTAGACGGTTTGTACGGGTGACATTTTAAAATTCTAGCGATCTCTCTGTGATTTTTTCAAGTTTCTCCTTTTATTACCGAGTCTAACTCATCTCGCGGAACGCATATATATTTTGTCTTTTCCTCTCTTGGCCTGCAACGAAGAGGTGTTACGCGTAATAGCGATTTGTCTGAGCCTGAGTGTAACTCATTAAAAAGGTTGACAGTGCCCTGCGAACGCGCCAAAGAAAGAATACCTTTTATAACGTTAGAGCAGCGAACTTTCTGTGAAATATACCGGCGCTCGTGCGTTCGATAAAACGTGAAAAAAAAAAAGAAGATTGCAACGTCGTTTGATTGATAAATGGCATAATATATGAAATTAAGAATTCGTACATTGAAAAAAAAAAAGAATTAATATCACCCATGTTTGAAATCGTACGATAAATTTACGTGTGGCACTGAAAAATCAGCAGCAATAATCATTGATTTAGCCCGATCAGTATAAGATATACATGAAAAGTCTATCATAAATCGAACACGTAGTACGCGACTCGCTTGTAAATTGACATACTTCGTGATAATTCAATACAAATAATTAAGTGATATAGTAATTAACATTCGTTAACTCTTTATAAATGAAAAAGGAAGAATTCAATTGAGGTGTTATTTTTCCGATTAGTAATATAACTATATATATATATATATATGTATATATATAGGAGATATTTTTCTATTCGACAGCATTGATATTGACCAATAAATAGAATATGTCTATATAACATATATCCTAAGGGGGTAAGGGGAACATATCGATAGGGTCAGAGGGGACTGCAAAGCTCGATAGCTATTTTGACTATTTGACCATAACATTCCTCCGTGTATCGGTCGATCGTTGTTGCCTCAAGGGCTCCGAATGGATGGATCGACGGAACAACCCACAGACATCGGGCAAAGCGCGCTTGCGTTTATGCGAGCTGCGTGTGAGATTGTGTAAACGTCACGTATTTCCTAGTATATGCATATATATTGTGGGTATACATATCGAGCGCGGAATGCGGCCATGAAAGTCCATAGAACTCGGCGTTCTCCTACCCTTTACCCGTAACGTGTGTATCTTTTACAAACGAATTCTGAGTTAAACGAAGCAACGTTTGACGTCTCTGGAAATTCTCTTAACGAGCTTGAACACGTCTTCGTGTCTCCGTTAACCGTAAGTCTCGTTGAAAACAGAAATAGAAGTTTCGAGGTGTTTAATTTCATTTTAAATAGCTTACAAATGCGTTAATGATTTATCAAAAAGTACATCACTGCCTCGATCTAATTCGGTAGTTGAACATCGCGCTCATTCGATTTGGATTACTCGTAAGAGTAGAAACGATAAACGGCAATGGAATTTTGAGAGAATAGAACGAAGTAAGAGGAACGAGTGAACGAACGTTTATTTGTGGAAATAAATTTGTTTTTCTTTTCTTTTTTCTATTCTTTTTCTTTTTTTTTTTGCATTTTTCGAATTAAAAAGACTCATCGTGGAAAAATAAAAAAAAAAAGAAGAAGAAAGGCGTAACCTTTGAACCGTGAATTGGATCCTAACCAAGTTCTATCCACTCGAGTTCGAGCGATCTTGCTCCGTTCAAAATCATGCTTCCTATGAAAAGAAACGATGGAGCTTGGTACTTCTCTATCAGCCAACATCATTTATTAATCCCCTCCCGACAACTTCCTTTTTCCTCCTCTTCCGCTCTCTTTCTCTCTCTCTCTCTCTCTCTCTCACTCCCTTCTTCGCTCTTTCACTGTCCCGTTCGAGTCTCGAGGTTCATATTAATCTACTCAATGGCTCGTTGTAGGAGACCCTCCTCGACGAGGGGTTTTTGTTTTTCCTATAAGTAAAACGATGTTGTTGTAGACGCTTTTTAACGTACAACCCTGGTCTATTGTTATTTAAAGCTCCGTTGTCTTTCACAGTCACTGAATAACAGTATCGGGTCGACGGTAGTTAATAAATTCATCCCGTAGCTCGCCCTTGTATTGGACGGTGGCAAAAGAAATAACATTAAATGCCTTTTCAAAATTACTCATTGCTCTTTTATCGAACATAAAGGAGGAATAAATGTTGCGATAAAAATAATCGATGGATTCGAGAAATTTGGGAGGGGAAAAATGCATTTGCGAGCCTAATGCCTTTTCCGCTTTTGCTCTTACATTTTGCATTATTCAAAAGAAATATTTCACATTTTCTTCGGCTTTCCTTTTTTCTTTCTTTCCCCCGTGCGACGTTTCACTCATTTCACGTATTAGCATGTTCTTCCTTACGTACTGTACTTACTTATACACCTACGGAATGGCACAATCGTTGCTTATGTAAATTGTATTTTTATCCCGCGCGGTAATCAAATGATTCCAGTTTTTTGCGCCCAACACGTTACATTTGCATCACCCATTACGGCGCCTTCTCGCAACGGCCATCCTCCACGCTTTCCTACGTTTAAAGTAGCGTTCGTAAGAGGGCGGCTGGCGGAGAGGAGGGGAGAGCAGAAGGGGAGAGCAAAAGAACAGAAAATACGTACATCAAGAGCATTATTTCACGCTGTAAAATTGCGTTCAAAACTTGACACATTTTCTTTTCTTGCGACGAGAAAAAATCTACGTACACTGCGCCATTACCTATTTTCAATGTACAAGCATTTAATATAAAATACGATTGTTCGTTATTGTTTATACATTTTCTATAATTAAAACCATGATTGTTTCGAGTATGGATTAATGACGTATGAGCTCGTCGTTTTTCCTAAAACGACGATTAATTTTATTATTCATTAATTTTTGTGAACGTAATAAGATATTTTCGTTATTGTTCGAATCGTTAATAAAAAATGTCTCCGCTCGTTAGGAGAAAAGTAAATTTTGGATAATTCATTTATAATAGATACATTTGAGAGAGCTAGAAATGAGAGTGACATAAGCATGAGGTTTACATAGGCGTTAATATTAAAACGTTCTACGATGAAAATCAATTCGGAAGAATAGAGAAGCGGAAAAGGACGAAATAAAATAAAGATGGAAAGGAGAGAAAAAAGGAGTGTTTTAAAAGCAACGTTGACCCTCTACCTATTCGCACGTCGCAAAATATTTTATGGGAGTCATTTCTTCGTAACTGTATATAACCAGTTGTCTCGGAGATATTCGACTTTCTTCCACGCGTTCTCGCTATTCGTAGAATTTTCAAATACACCCACACGTAAAGTCTTCGTATCTTTGCCATCGTGGAGTATCGCGGTCTTAAAACTTTGATTCCGTGAGTAAATCTCGCTTGGCTCGTTCGCATCACCACTCTACCGGAAAATACTGCCTGAAGCAATTTCACATAGTTACGTACCATAGTACGTACATCTATGAGTAAATAAATGAGTAGATATGCATCATAATGTAAACGATATAAATAAAGAATTAATGCCCGTGAAAAAATTATTACACGTGGCTTTAATCTTTGCCTTATCACGTACAGTAAATTGCACGTTAAAATTATGGAAATGAATTGAGGCGCGTACTCGGCAAAAAAAAAAAAAAAAAGAAAAGAAAAAAAAAGAGAGAGGAAAAAAGAGAGAGAGAAAAAGAAAAGAACGACCGTACCATCCTTTTCCTTTTAAAAAAATTTCCATAGCTATATTGTCGTAAGCCTTTTTTTCTGGTCTTGAAATATAAACAGGAAACCAAAAAGAACATCACCTAATGTGGAGTCTAGGGACTTGTGTACGTTTACCGAAAAGAAAACAAGATACAGAAAGAAAGAAAGAGAGAGAGAGAGAGAGAGAGAGAGAGAGAGAGAGAGAGAGAGAGAGAGAGAGAGAGAGAGAGAGAGAGAGAGGAAGGACCACACGGGTCTTTTGTCGGTCGCGAATAGCCGAGGTGGAAACATAGTGAATCCTCACTGAATCTCTGGCGTCCCTTCGAAGAAGCTTAGGCAACACATCAAGGTCGTACTTCCAGTGGGCAAACATAGTTACGAGCCAGAGTCGTCGGAGTTCTTTGTATATATAGCTTTCGTCCGTTTCACCAAAACGGAAAGAGCGAAAGAGAAGGAAAGAGTATTAGAGAGAAAAGGAGAAGATATAGATATATATAGAGAGACAATGAGAAAGAGGGAGAACAGATTCTCTTGGGTGAAATTTCATCTAATTAATTTTCCGAGTCATCCTCGGCAATTCGCGCAAACGACGAACGGGCGTGGTCCTCGTCGTGACTTTTCCATACCTTCTTCGTTGAAGAGAGACTAAGGACCATAGAGAGAGAGAGAGAGAGAGAGAGAGAGAGAGAGGAAATGGAGTGAGAGAAGATGGGGTGAGGGAAGGTTGAAAGAAAAGTTCGTTCTATAGACGGAAGAGAAGTTCGGGCACAAGATAGAAACGCGTGTTTTCTGTTCGTTCCACCTTCTAGTACGGCATTTAAATTCAATCTTTCCCGCCATACGTCTTCTTTTGCACGTTCTTCTTTTTCCTATTTCTTATCTTATCAAAGCTCACGATAGAGAAAGAAACGCATCGGTGAAGTCGAATCCTTTGGATATACCAATGCCGGCATGGATGGTTTCTCGTGGTTGCTTCCGTCCAGAAGTTGAAAAAAGATGGAGATAGGAGTAGGTAGAAAGATAGAGAAAGAAAGAGAGAGAGAGAGAGAAAGGTTGGGGCATGCAAATGAGATAGAAGCCGGAGGTGCATTGATATGCAGGCTAGGCGCCATCGACGAGTGTGAAGGTGACTTAGCGCTTTGCATCTCGCAGGAGAATAGAAACCATTAAGATGTCTCGTAACTGCTTCTCATCCCCACCCCTTCCTCTCTCTCTCTCTCTCTCTCTCTTTCATTCTTTTCTCAACTCGTTCTCAGCTCACATCTTTTTGTTGGCCGTCCTCCCTCGCGATCAAATAATATTCTTCACTTTCTCTCGTTTTACTCGTCCATTCTTATTGTCTCTTTCCTACTTCTCTTTCGTTTCGAGGATCTCGGTAGCCAGTACGTAGGATCGTGTCTCGGACGATAACAAATTATAGCGAATTCTCCCGAGAGTGGGTAATCGTATGGTTCACTCAAATATATTATAGCACTTGGATCGGACAATATTCGAAAGGATTTTCTCTTATTGTGCTTATGACAGTTTATCCCGGTGAATTTTGATTTGTGCCTCGAGAATAGTTGAGAGCTCGGAAAAATTATATTAAAAATAGAAAAATACATAACGATGGATTTCTGACGAATCCGTTCTCTGTATCGCGAATATCTCGCTAGTAACTACGATTGTTACGTTAATTTTTGATGTCGGGGATTTTTTTTCTTTTTTTTTTTTTTTTTTCTTTACACGAATTAAATTAAATTCGTAAAAGAAATTTTAATTATTTCCTTCCTTTTTCTTTCTTCGTAATAAAAGAGTGAGAGGAAGTATAAAGAGTTTCTTTTGTTCGTGACGGTCTTTGAAAAATGACCCTAATAATAATATTTCGTATCTTTGACAGAAGCATGAATCAGATAACTTCAGAACATATTTACGTGACATTAGACACGAAATACGTAGATTCGTATCTCTCATTATCTTCACCGTCGTCCGCTATGCACGCGGAATTTTAACAAGACGTATCACCGATTATCTTTCATTTTTTTTTTTTCTTTCTTTCTTTCTTTCCTCAAGACCACGAAATTTTGAACGTGGGTACCCCAAACGTTCATGTTCTTGCATAGAAGAGAAGAGAAAGGACCTATGGTTTTCGGACGAAGGGCGACAGAAGGGACACAACCTTCCACGATTTATCACGCGAGCGGGCTGCGACAGGATGAAAAGAATCGTTCCTTTGAGAATCTAGCCAATAAGAATCTCGGTTCGTTTCGTGGACGCCCTTAAAAGAAAATGTACTGCCGCCTCTAACGAAAGGATAGAAAAACAATTTCTTTGGAACGCGACCTTCCTCCGAAGGATCTACGTTTATTCGAATACGGCTCGAACGTTTGAATCTCGATCGTAAAAGGAACCGACACGATTCGGTCATCTCGTCTCTTTACGTTCCATTTTTCGTGTCAATAATTTTTCATTGATTCGTTATCTACAAGAACGCGTATCGCGATACGTTGTAATAACTGCAATTTAATTTACACGTCTCATTGATCTACCATATAGTTTACGAATATTTTTATTCTTTATATATTATTACAGATAGATTTATACGTATATAGATTAAGTATCGAACAGATCGATCGAATACGTTAAAATAATGTTTAAATTTGTATTGATGTATCGCGTCGTACGTTCGAAGCAAGAAGCAAGAAGGAACCGAGGGAGAGGAAAAAAAATAGACCCGTTCGATCGGCATCATCGTTTTATGCTTCTTAACGTCGGACCATCCCACGTTGTTCGTCGGTTCGAACGAGTGTTGCCTTTCGTCCCTCGAGATGTTTGTCGCGAGTAAACATCTCGGTCAGAGGAGGAGAACGAACGGTGAAGAAGAGAGGCTGATGGATAGATTATTCGTCGTTGGAGTCTTGAACAAGCATTGCTCGAATAAAATAAGATTAAAACTGAAGAATACACATTGCGATATTCGTAAAGTCGTCCACGTATAATTACCGAGATTTTAATACGAAAAAAACGTCTCTCTGAAGTAAGAACAAAGGTAAGAGAAGAGAAGAGAGAGAGAGAGAGAGAGAGAGAGAGAGAGAGAGAGAGAGAGAGAGAGAGAGAGATGGAAAGATATTTTCATCCAGGAACAACGTTTTGCGTAAGTGAAATGTCGCTTAATTTCCTCGCTTTCTCGACATCGTGGTAACCGAACAAAAAGACACGAAGTACGTTTTTGTTGTCGGGCTGTGCCCCGACCGTTGCTATCATACTTTCGTAATATAAAAAAAAATTTTTAATTAAACATCCTGCAGATAACCGGCTAATAAATGTGAACTGTTTGTCTAGTTCTTTCAGTTAAATTTTCAGTTAAATACGACATTGAAGCGTCAAAAAAGATCTAAACAAATATGTTTTTCTGCTGAAATATTATAATTGCCAAAAACGAGGGTATGGATACAACGAATAACACGATAGAAATAAAAGATAAGAATCAGATGTTTATTTCTTTTCTCTCTATTTTTCTTTTTCTTTTCGTTTTCTTTTTTTTCTGTATATAAACGTCAACAATGACCTTTCAATGATGGGTTATTTTATGACTTAACATAAATATTTTCATTTACTTATTTAGACATACACGTGTATGCACTTAAATTCATATGCAATATGCATGCACCCAATATTATATCGAATACTACTTTAATGAAAAATGTTCTTATTCTTTTTTCGTCTTGCAACCGAGATAGTAATAAAAACATTCGCTCGAATTGAATATCGTTCCCTGGCGAGCGCCGATCGATCCATTGAAATAACTTAAAACAAATACGTCGTATGTGTCTAGTTGCTTCTACTAATTAATTCGATATAACATGCCGTGCACTGTTTCGTATATTTACCGACCCATAAAAGTACAGTCGCAATAATAATAAAGGACGAGGAAAATGTCCAACTTAATTGCTGTCATGCTTTGTTAATAATTATTGCAGTATCCCCACCTTTTTTTTCAGTATACGTTATTTCAATAAAAATTAACGAGTACTAATTAAAGAATTAATAGAATCTATTTGATGTTTCAAAAAAATTCATGTATAACTTTTTCGCAAATGAATTTTATTGTATATGACATTTAAAAAAAATGTCTATGTATCCACGTTATATTACGTGTCCAATAAAAATGTCCAATAACATTAACATTAATTTTCTGATAATCTAAATGAAAAAAAAAAAAGAAAGAAATAATAAGTAAAAAAGTAAAAGATGTATTTCTAACAAGACACGTCGCGATGAAGTTTAGTATATGGGTCGATCATCATCTAATGCGTATTTAACTTTAACCGCACGCGTGAAATTCGGCCGATGTAGAGCACGCGTTTATTTACTATTCTACTACGTTCGTGTGCACACATATACCCAGTGCACCTTGTTACGCGGGTGAGGTAGCAAATTTTCAGTAAATCTTTGTACGCCGTGTTACGAACCAACGTAACGACTGGTACGTACACGTGTCATTAGTTTGCAGCATTGACTTTTCGTGAGTTCGAATATTATACTGTGTGGCCGATGTGTTAAACCAACATAAATTTATTTCAAGCTACGATACATTTACTTTTACATATTTTTTAATTATGTTTTCTTTTTTTTTTTTTTTTTTTTTTTTTTTTAATATTAATCCATCTCTCGCCAATTTTTGCCATTAAATTTCATATAAAATATTATTCAAAATTAATAAGAAAAATATGTATTGAGCGAGAGAAAGAGAGAGAGAGAGAGGGAGAGGGAGAAAAAAATTGAGAGTCACGAGCACATCGTTTATCTAATTTATTTAAAAAAAAAAAAAAAAAATGTCAGATAGAAATGAATATTTAACAAGATAAATCCAATTAAATATTAGGAAGCATATACCAATACATATATCACCGAAGAACATTCGTATAATATACAAGGTTAAACAACGAACAGGATATCGATTGAGTCAGCAAAAAATGAAGTCGCGAAGTGGAACACTACTCTCTTGGAGAGGGGAAAGGGTAGGCTTGGTACAACAATAAAACCCGCTATCTCTTTGACATGAGAGATTTAAGGTATCCCAAACGACAAGGACGGCATAATAAGAAGTTACAAGAGAGAGAGAGAGAGAGAGAGAGAGAGAGAGAGAGAGAAGTAGAGAGACAGCCAGAGAGACAGAGAAAAAGACAGAGAGAAAGAGAGAGAGAGAGAGAGAGAGAGAGAGAGAGAGAGTGAGAGAGTAGACGTAGAATACTTTCTCAGAGTTGGCTTCCTTCAGATTCGAGTATCTGAACCGAGCATGTACGTGAACTTTCGTCAAACACGTCGTTTCGCTTTTTCGATCTGTCTGCGGCAGAATCTCGATCTACGTGTAATGTCGACGATATATATTGAAAGGTACCGCTAGATTTACGTCGATTTCCGGATTTCCTCTTCGCCTTCTATACATACGCGTTTACTACGCAAATAGCAATACGCTCGATGACTCGCTTTCAGAAAAGTGTTGAAGCTTTCGTCTTCATCGATGTGTATCGATATCCTTCAATATTCTCAACAATTCTTCCTTTTATTTATTTATTTATTTATTTATTCTTTTCGTTTTATTTCTTTTTTTTTTTCTTTTTTTTTTTTTAAAGCATTACTCAGAACCTTTCGATCCACATCGTCTTTATTCAAATTCCAAAAGGACCGAAGTACAATATTCGATAAAAATCGTGTCAGCAACATATTCTAATACCCTATAAGATTTTTTAATCATTAATTATTTCTTATTTTACTATTTTCGTATCATCTGCAGGAATTCGCGAATGAAAAACTTGATGGAATTCGAGGTTTTTCTCGAGTCCGCGTTACGCTCTCTCATCGATAAAACGACAACGAAATTGTTCATTTTTTTTCCTCTTTCCCTCTCTCTCTCTCTCTGGTCCTCTCTCGTCCTCTCTCTCTCTCTCTCTCTCTCTCTCTCTCTCCTCTCGACAGGCGCGCCAATGTATTGTTCGGGAGATGCCGGCCGATTCGATCGAGCTGGGACGAACGATGGACAAAAAACGTGATGTCTTATCCGAGGGATCCACGCGGCCGATAAAAAGCACGATCAAAAATCGATTTGCGCCATTATATTTCACCGGGAGCGCTGCTCGGGGCGTAACCCGTCTCTTGCTTTCCGTTCCAAGCGAGATCGACTTCTCGTTCTTCTTTTTTCTCTCTCTCTCTCTCTCTCTCTCTCTCTCTCTCCCTTTTATTCGGGAGGGAGCCGAATAAAATTCGAAAATAAATAAGAGCAATTTGGCATTCCGTTCCTCTTTCGTTTCACCAACGAAATGGACGTTCCGGTGCTCGAAACTTCGACCAAAGATTACGTCTTTCCTTAAGAAAATTTCGTATAACGGGTAGACGAGCCTTTTAACATTGATAATGATATAATACTCTACGAGAACGGATAAGGTATAAAAATTAATGCTGGTTAACGCATTCTACTGACGCATTCTACAAAGAGGTATTCAATTTTCAAACGACTCGATTTCTATTGATTTGGATAAGATTCGATTTAATTTAATATGAAATTTATGGAATCCAAGGAGCTCCAACGATTTTACTTTTATTATATATCGCTCTTCGTCTGTGATTGTAGAAAACGAGCAAAATTCACGGTAGAAAACGGAAGTATAATCGCCAGTAGTCGTGTCTCCCACGATTGCTTCCTAGAATCGTTGTAACTTCCGTTGAATTCCATTTCAAGTTACAGTATGAGAGAGAGAGAGAGAGAGAGAGAGAGAGAGAGAGAGAGAGAGAGAGAGAGAGAGAGAGAGAGAGAGAGAGAGAGAGAGAGAGAGAGAGAGAGAGAAAAGGAAAGAGTAGGAACGCGGAGAGGAAAGGATCACACAGACCGTGAAATTAGCGGTATTTAGCGGAAAGCCAAGAGAATCCTTTCGAGCATTTAGCCGAATAAAACTACTACTAAAAAAGTTGAATTAGTCTGTAGAAAATCACATAGGCCTGTCTCTTCTTTCTCTATTTTATTTTCTCTCTCTCTCTCTCTCTCTCTCTCTCTCTTTTTCTAAATTCTTCCGCTCATCCCATTTTTAACGAGTTCCACTCGTAACTCTATTATGGACCAAGCGTAATTACTATGTTCGAGTTCTATGATTTTATAAAGAAAAAGTAAGGAAAAGAGAGAGAGAGAGAGAGAGAGAGAGAGAGAGAGAGAGAGAGAAACTTCGATCATTCTTGCGTGTGACGCGTAGAGTGTTTATAATGCTGTTACTTTAATTTCACAGAACTGCAGAATATCCGAGTTAAACGAGATGATTACTTCTTTTTTCTTTCTTTATTTTTTATTATTTTTTTTCTTTTCTTTTAAATTATAAAAGACAGAAGAAGACGAGTATAACCGACTTCAATATGATTTGCATCGTTTTATTAAACTTTTCAACGGGATTCGAAACTTGGCCGTGATCCATGAAATAAAACGTTCCCCGTTGATAAGCCACGTTTTGAACGCGAAAGAAAAAACTCACTGCATATTTATGGCCCACAACGAAAGGTTGCTTGAGTAAAGGCGAATTTGAAAGTCGACGACGAGATCAGCCCTTGCGAAAACTTCTCTATCGAAAAAAAAAAAAAAAAAAATTGAGAAAAGGAAAAAATCCGACGTTCATTAAAATCGCCTTATCTAACCAGTTTCTCGAATCTCAAAGATTCTTGACTTGATTAATAACCTTGCGGAGGTCCGGCAACACGACGAGGCAACACGACGTGAACTTCGACCCGTAAAAATAACACGTACTTATTTCTCCCTATGCTCACGCATAGACGAGAAAACTTACGTGCGTGTATATAAATAGATGTCGACCTTGCGTTGTATGGTGTTTTATCGGTCGTCTTTTATCAGCCAGCTGCAAGCAGCAGATGCAATTTCATGTATCTCTTCTATTCATGAGGGAGTAGTTAAAATTAGCGGCGAGGCTCTAGTTACGTATGCATTTACGAAGCACCAACGATCGGTCATTTAACCAGATTACGATTATGCATGCGCGTAAACGGAAGGAGAGATCTTAAGGACTCGCGTATCGGAAATTTGTACGAGCACACATAAACAACATTCCGAACGAATTTTGAAGTACGTATTTGTAATTCCTCGATCCGAACGAATCGCTTTATGAATGCATTTAATTTATCATTTATCGAAAATTATCGGTTCGCACGGACAATGGTTTTACTGTGTAATGTGTATGTATGTCCAAAGTACATAATAAATTTATGTATTCTTTAGGCTCTCGCCGACAGGATTATTGGCATCCCGATGAAAGTATATAACACGATGGTGTTATAGACGGAAGGCCGTAACGGAAGATTGAGACGTTGGCAAAAGGTTATTTACATAATATTACACATCGTCGCGGTGTGCCATTATCGTTGCAAATGACAAATAGTTATGAGCGCGAGAGTCGCGACCCTCGTCTGACGGTTGAAATATGTTAAACAAGCGACAAAATTCATACCCTTAGCCATTACGAAGCGTTGCAGCTGGTAATGGCAGCTGATAATTGCGGCACTTTGACTGACCTTCGCGCGGTCGCATCGTACCGGCTCCTTTCAGTTCGCGCAATATGTTTTCAAAGCAGCTGCTTCCACCAAAGCTATACACGCATACGTACGCAAGATAATTTGTTAAAGTTGCTTTTCATGGTCTTTCCCGTCGACGACAAAAACACTTTGCCCGGATGTAATTATTATGCGAACGGGCCGACTATGACTATTCGTTCACTATTTCCATGACCTTGCGTACTTTACTTAGTTCGATACTCGATACGAGCAAGGTAGAACGTACAAAATCGGATACTCATCCTTGAGAACATTTTTCTATTAAATTTATGACGATCTATAAAATCCATAAATTTTCTCTATATATTATATTAATCTACTGGCAACTATTCGATATTCCCTTCTTAACCTCGACTCATGCTGGTTTCTTACGAATTTCCTCTCTCTCTCTCTCTCTCTCTCTTTTTTATTCTATAACTTATTTTTAATACTCGATTTAAAATTGAAAATATACACCTTTAGTTGGATACGAATAGAAGTAAATTATTAAATGCGTTTAACTCGAAAATACGCACAAATCGTGAACGCGCGTGTTCAACGAACTAACAACGATTTAATCGAGACAGACGGCCAACCATAAATCCTCCGATGCTCTGTTCCATTTTCAACGAGCATCTTCGAAAGCGAGCTTCGTTGCTTCGACCCATGGAATCCCGTTGGTACGACCACCTGTTTATCACGGCTTTCCAGTCAACCAGATTTCTCTACTACGAAGGATTAATCAAGACAACCTGGATGATCATAAATCGTTAAACTTCGCGATGGACGATTTTCATACAGATTTTGCATAATTAGAGACGAAAGTAGCTCTTTCTATTTCTCCGTCACACTTTCCTTTTTCTCTTTTGCTTTCTATAGCAAATTTATTTATTTATTTTTTTTTTTTTTTTTTTTTTTTATTGTATAAATACGATCCGTTAATAATATCTTTCATGTTAAGTTGACGTTAAGTATCTCGAGATTGTCTTTAACTATCGGATATTATTTCACGTTATTCAAGAAAGCGGTATAATTAGGTATGTTTACGATTTTACTTAATGTTCTGTTGCATAATGAAAACTACAAAAAATTCTGGGATTCGCAATACCAAAGGAAAATATTAATGCAGTACATAGAGATAATCCGATTAGGTATGCTTGAAAAATAATGGTTTATTAAATGCAAGTATAACAGAAGTTAGTATTCGTCCTGGTTTATTTGAATTATCTTTTACGTTTTGTATGGAGATTATTTCATTTCTTTCTTTCTTTCTTTTTTTTTTTTTTTTTCTTTTTAAGTAAAGAGTGTTCGATAAGTAAAGAAATCGCTTGTCCGATTTTCCTAACGTTTCACTTTTCTATTCTTCGAAATAAATTATCTTCGCGAAAGAAAATTTCAGCATATTATGGATGAATTTGCTTACGTTTCTATCGGCCTGTTTTTAAAGTGATATGATGTTCGGGACACGGGAAACACAAAAGACCCAAGCCCAGCAAAACATAAATCAAAGTGAATCGAAAAAGGACGTTGACAAAAAAAAAAAAAAAAAAAACAGGAAAGAGAAAAAAAAAGAAAGAAGAGGGGTGGACGGTTGGATCTGACGAAGGATCTTCAGAATTTATGAAAGACGAGATTTCTTTAGTAATTCTCAAGGTAATAATCGAATCGATATTACGTATAGATAATAATTACAAGCTTTCGGGTGGTTAATCGACGCTTATTAAATCTCGTGTGTCAGGTTGACTCGTGAAAAGTAAGACGCTTGTGTTTCAAGATGATGCTTTTGAAAGGTTGTTATTAATCCTCAAAGATTGGCCTAATTTTCAGTACTCTGTTATGTGCTTTTTAAGATTTTATCTTTATCTCACATTAATCGACTCGAGTTCTTATTTTTTTTTTTCTTTTTTCGTACTCTCTTATTATTGAGAACTTAAAATAAACGAACAATGGTACTGATAATCTATATTGCCATTGAAATAGTTCAATTCTTAAAGATAATTTAATTCGATATTAATAATTATATTAAAGGATCAAGGTAAAAAGAACTAAGAGATTTATTTTTAATGCCTCAGGGAATAATGCGGAATTCTCATTATTATTAAATTATAGTTTAAATGTACAATACTTGTTTGGCGTTACCGCAACGACTCTTTTTACTTGTTCACTGTGATTCTTCAGTTTTCTTTGTGAAAAGAAACGAAGAAGAAGCACATCCGGTAGGATTACGTCGACAAAATTGTTCGCAACGTTACGAGAGGAAGGAAGGAAGTAGAGAATACTGCAACTCGAATGCAATACACAGTCTTTCGTTTTGTTCTTAAGAAAAAAAGAGAGAGAGAAAGAGAGAGAGACAGAAAAGAGGAAAAAGAGGAGAAAATCGAGAGGAAGAATGAACAAGAATATATATGATGTATGTGTGTATGTATATATATATATATATATATATATATATATATATATATATATATATATATATATATATATATATTGAATTCGAAGAAAACAAAGGAAAAAGAAAACCAAAAAGAAATGTCGCGTTTGCATTCGAAAACAACGACTCCGAAGTTGTGGCACGGATAGAGAAAGCAGATATAATGATAATAAAAGTCAATGAATAATTCATTGCTTTTTCTCCGAGGTTTCAAGTCTCTATCTTTCTCTCTCTCTCTCTCGCTTTCTCAAAGTTGTACACAGCAAGCCACAAAAGCGAACAAGGATGCATATATGTACATCGTTCAAAAATTCATAGACCCTTTCTTTTTCCCTTTGAAGGAATCTGTTCTCGGTGCATTCGAATCACACTGCGGTATCTATATATTCTAGATCTCATTGCATTAATCGATAAATCAAATAAGAAAGAAAAGATAAATCTATTCGAACAATTGTTTATGTTAAATCGCTTATATCATATTTTCAAATAACTCTAACTGATTCAATGGTAAAAGAAATGAAAGTCAATTATTAATGAACTATTTGAAAATTATTTGAAGTACATTTTTTAAACTAAAAAATTATTTCTAATACATAAATTACGATCAGTTGTAATGGAATCGTGAATGGAAATATTTCGAAGGCGATATCCGAACGACCAGAAATCTCAGGGACTTAAACAAGAATGACCATTTTAAAAAAGAGAGTGTCCTCTTTTTTTTTTTTTCAAGGTATTCAAATACCATCGACATAACAAGAAAGATCTCGTTCATATTTCCTAAACGCTATCTGTCACCATTCCAAACGGTTCTCGTAAGAATGTATGCATATTCAACGAAGTTTTGAAGTCAATATTTTTCTTATTTTTTTTTTTTTTTTTTGAAAATCAGCATTGTTAAATAATATATCGTAATAACATAATCGTGATAATACACGATGAGAAGGAACTTTCTCTTGCCACAGATGAAGAGAGATTTACGCCATGTATTATTAATGGTCGCGGTGTACGGTGAAGTACATTAATGGCGTTTAGTGGGGGGTAACAGAAGACATATTGAAAAAGAAGCCTGGTGAACTAGAAGGGGATATCCCACTATGCGTCATTAATGCATCTCACTGTACTTTCTTCTCTCCTGTCATCGAACTCTTTTCTCTCGCTTTTATCGCCGGGCTCTCGAAGCAATATCGTTGTAGCCACAAACTTATTATACGTTACATGAACGATTATTGTGCGCTCTAGAATTCGCACTGTCATTCCGAGCTGCTCTTTTGTTTGACCAACCTCGCCTCTTCTCTCTCTTTTCTCCCCCTTTCTCTTCTTCGTCTCCATTTCTTTCAATAAAATTACATCTTCATCTTCCACCGTTCTTCTCTTTTAAATTGCTTGACTTTTATTACTTCTCTCTCTCTCTCTCTCTCTACCTTTGCCTTTTTCTTTTCCCATTCATTTTTTCTTACATTGATTTCATTTTTTTTTTTTTTTCTTTTTTTATGATTGCTCCTCTCGAAGTTACCGTAATTAATCTTGCGTTGGTCCAATGTAAAAGGAGACGTAGGATACATGCATATGTACAATATATACCGAGCAATGATTTGTATGCAGGCGATTGTCAACACCCGTTAATTGTTCGAGACCACACTGTTTGTTCGGAAAATATAGTATTCGCCAACCGGGAAGTGCGAAGTTTTTGTGTGTGTATGTATGTGTGTGCGCTCGACGCAATACGACATGATTAAACGTTTATTTGTAAAACATTTTTCGTCGGAAAAACAATGGAAATGCGATTTTTAGGATCTATTTTCAACGAGAATAAAAAAAAAAAAAAAAAAAAAAGAAAAAAAAAACAATATAAAATTATAGAGCTATCGGATTTTATTTTTTCCTTCAATTAACTTCGTTAACGTTATTTTATTCGTTATGTATTATATTTTCTCTTTTCACGATTTTTATATAAAGTTGGGGACGATTTACATGATAAATGTATGTATGTATGTACACACACACACACACACACACACACACACACAGATATATATATATATATATATATATATATATATCTGTGTGTGTGTGTGTGTGTGTGTGTGTGTGTGTCGTGTCGTTTCACCTCTCGTAACTTTCGCAATTAGCACGGACGCTCTTTAAAGTATAATTACGGTAGCTCGCAAAATGAAATAGTTCTTGTTATTTCTTAATTCGTATCTCGTATAAATGCATTCTAATGAGGGAAAAGAGGGAAGTGCCACTCATTCGTCGCCCTCGGCAAATAAGCGATAAAGCGATAACGAGCAGCAAGGTACTTCTTTGATCGGACCAAATAATTAATAATTTTCTAGATTAAATACAGTGTAACGATATTCGAATCGTGCAATTAACCGATTTCTTTTCGTCTCTTTCGTTCGCCATTTTAAATCAATTCTATGATATCATCATAGTAGGGAAGCTGTGTTTCCCCTACCCTTCCTTCTCCTCTCCGATTATTACGAATTCGATTTTGTTTGTTATTTCAAATTAATTCCTTGTATAACAATGGCGAATATTCCGAAGAATATCTATAAACAAATCGTCGCGTTTTAATGTGACCGTCATACCTTAGTAAGGTCGTAGGAGGATAAACATCGGGAGAGATCGAAGCCCATAAAGATAAACCTTACAATTAACTTTTATTTCCTTTCGGCCATCTTTATATCAAGTAACGTGTAATTTACCTTTTTTCTTTCTTTCTTTTCTTTCTTTTTTTTTTTTTTTTTTTTTTTTTGATTAAAATCAAACTCGCAATCGAGAATCTTCACTTCACATATCGTCCGAGTTATTTGGATAAAAATCGAATGTGTACATATATCATTATGCCAAGTAACTCATCATGCCGACTATTGCTTCATTTTTCTTAAATTTTTTTCTTTACCAATGTTATCTCTACCCTATATTATCCTTTAAGTGGCCGAACGATAAATCAAAAGGAATTGTTTCGGATGGATGAGATAAATACTTCGTTTGAAATTCTGGAACACCATTTAAATATTTTCTTTCACTTTCTCTCTCTCTCTCTCTTTCTATCCATCTATCTTTTTCGTTCCCACCTTTGCCACTGTTCTTCACATACTTACCATCGATTTTTTTTTTGTTCCTTTTATGTTGCAGGTGAGCGACTCGACAACTATCGTGCGGTGTACGATGTATAGACGCCGCAAGCTTTTCGAGACAGCCTTGGAAGTTGGCCGGACGCCTAGGTGTCCCTCTCGGCGGCGTTCCTGGGATAATATTCCCTTCTATCTTCCCTCCTCTCCCTCTACTTCTCCCTCTCTCCCTCTCTCCATCAGCATTTCTCCATCGTCGTCTTTGGCCCCGCAGCCAATTATTATCTCTCTTGGTCCGAGGCCAGCCGAAGAAAACCACTTTGCGCGACGCTCTAATCATAGGTCCACGCACACCCGGATTACGTTCGAGCTTTTGTTCATTAGCCTTCCATTTCGTTTTAATTGGCAGTTTTGACGGTAACCTGTAACAAATATCGTCTACTTTCTTTCTCGAGTTCCAGATCTAACCGCTTGATTGGATTTGATGCTCTTTTTTATTTAACTCTCTCTCTCTCTCTCTCTCTTTTTTTTTCTTTACTCGAAACTTAATCTCCTTTTTATCTCCATTCCATCGTCCTCTCTCGTCAACCACGAAATTATTTCTATTGTTTCATACGGAAGATGTTCTTTCCTTTTTTCCTTTTCTTTATTAGCATCGACATAATAATTTTGTATATTTTTCAACGACGTTGAAATCGTTTAAATATCGAGAGACACGTAGAACACGATTTTTTTCTCGACGTCGTATCCGATTATGCCGAGAGAAAGGTGGTAACTTCGACAAATCTAGTTTTCTTCTTTTTTTGTTTTTTTTTTTTTTTTTTTTTTGTTTTGTTTTCCGTGTAAATATATCGTGGATCATTATAAAGGACATTCTACGAAGCTTCCAGTAAATAGGGACCATTCGCTATCGATATTTTTTCGCGGAACTTAAAATTATCCATCATCGCTTTAAATAACAGATAATTTCATCTTACGGTTTACTTCAACGATCGTAGAAAATAATACATTCGGACAGAATAGTTACGAGGCGAGGCTTGTTATTAGAAAAAAAAAAAGAGAGAGAGAGAGAGAGAGAGAAAAAAAACAACAAGAATATTCGTACCGTGCACTTTTTCTATTTCTAAAATCACAAAAAAAAAAAAAAAGAAAACGGGTTGCGGTACGAAGACGTGATTTTAATTGATTATCAGTTTTTTCTTTCGAGAAATTGCATACATATGGGAGAATAATATTTTCTCGTTTACGTAGATCAAGACTATGTTGTAATATTGTGTATCTGACAGGATGGAGGGAAACATTTTAATATATATCATGCTTCATGTGGTTCGTTGAGAGAGAAAGAGAGAGAGAGAGAGAGAGAGAAGAAGGGAAAGGGAGCACGGCCCAAAGCATGGAGGACTAATGGAATAAGCTGTTTTTTTTCTTTTTTCTTTTTCTTTTTTTTTTTTGCGGAAAAACGCCGATAAATCGAGATAGAATATTATTCACATAGATTGACAAGTCTCGTATCGTTCGAGCGTTCCTACGATTCTTTCTTCTTTTTTCCCTTTCGTCCGGAAAATTGCTTTTCCTATGTGCCTCGCCGATACAAATCGACGTACAACCTACTACCCACCCTGTTTTTCCCAGTACCCGTTTTGCAAAAGTCATGGAACGCAAACCCCATGGGAAAGCTTTCCGATTCCAATTTAGTTTCATTTAGAGAAATTTTTTCCAAATAGTAAACAAAATAGAAAGAAAAGAAAAAAGAAGAGAGAAAGAGAGAGAGAGAGAGAATTCTTTCCTACTACGCGTACGAGACAGATTTCATATTATGATAACTTTGGCGCGCTTTAATGGGTATCATGTATTTTCCATTTTGATTTCAAGTTTCTCGATTGTGATTTCAATCGATGGATCTTATTTTCAATTTGAAATGCGATTTATTACGAGCGTTACGCTCGTCGTTTTAAACCACGCGACCGCCAAAGTTATGGACAAACTGTATTTGTGATCGCGTACGAAAGGTCCTATCATTGGACATTTCGAACCTTCGATTTCTAGTCAGATTCAGAGAAAATTCTCGTAATCTCGATATTCCCATATGAGAGCTATTACGTATTCCTCGTATTTACATAGAGCTAATTAACATGCGTTCCGTATGCAATAATTGACGTGAGCTAGCAAGTTATAACACCAATAAACGGTCAAACTTGATCTAATTATCGTTCGTGGTCGCGTATCGACTTCGGTATGTATGTACTGAAACGCAAAGTGCTAATTTTGAATTCGACGCTTCGTGACCATAATAACAACCGTTCATCGAATGCGTTACGTATCATCTTCATATCTTCATTTTTGTTACTTGTCATCCTTTTGAATTTTGATACGAAGACATGCAAATAAATTCAGTTAGAATCATCACTTTTAATAAAGCGATTATAATATCGTTCGTGTTACCCTCATATTTTTAATAATCGTCTTCATTGATATTATTAATTATATGATCGAAGGATCGGCCATAAATACTGTAATAAATCGGACATCGAAACGCTTTCTCGCTTTCTTTAATCTCTCGCAAAATTTACTTATTAAACTTTTGAGGTATACTTATATACAGGAACATAAATATATATTGAAAAGTCGACGTAATTCGAAAGTTGACCGATTTAATCGCGCGTTTGCCATCATGGTTGAGGTTAAAAGAGAGAATGAGTTAATTGAAAGGAAAGATTCGGTGTAAAGTCGAGACTGGACAGTAGGACAGATATCGATTGACTCGAGGTAACGGCCTTTCTGCTTCTTTATATTAATTCCTATGCTCTTCCCTCTTCATTTTCTTTCGAATGATTCTCTTTCGATGAACGTTTACTCGCGCTAAGTCAAACCACGACCGATAATTGCTCCCTAATAGAACTTCCTCTAAACACAAACTATCTGTTAGTCGCTTTAATCACTTCAATGCTTAAAGCGAGATAATTTCACGTTGTCATTGTTTCGATCCGAGCAAACTATAATGGAATTATACGCACGATCGGAGAGAAAAGGAGAGAGAGAGAGAGAGAGAGAGAGAGAGAGAGAGAGAGAGAGAGAGGGTTGCCTTCAGATCTTGCCTTCGTGGTAATGAATTTCTATTTCAGCTCATTGGTTTTTAATATTTTAAAATAACGAAATTTTTTAATTATTACTTTACATTATCGATATCTACGTGCATACATATTTATCTATCCACCTATAAAGATTTTACGACCATGTTCTACAACTATGAAAGATTCATGATCGCTAGATGTTCACTTCTTTTCTTTTTTTTTTTTTTTTTTTTTTTCTTTTACATTTAAGAACTTTAAACATATGCACATAACTATTTTCACGAAGGCGTATCCGACATTTTAAGAGTAATTAGACCAGGATCATTGCACAACGGCCCGGCGCTACGTTTCTCTCACGTCTGGTCGGTATAAAATGGAGCGTGACGTACGTGTAAAATAAAGATTATGAAAAAATTCCCGTCAATTCGCCTTTCACGGAGAGTTCTTTCCTTTCCTCTTTTTATTTATTTCTTTTTTTTTCTCTCTTCTCTTTTCATTCATTTATTTATTTTTTTTTTCTTTTCATTATTTCTCTTCCTTTTCGTTTTCTCTCTCGTTGGAAAACCACCAACGTCGAGAAGGGAGGAAGCGTGAGAAGAATCCATGGGAAGCCGACGATTTATGGCATATCGGTCACGTGGAACGGAATATTAATTTAGAATGAAAAAAACGAAATCTTTAGCAGAGGATATAATTACAGGACGTTTACGCGTTCACGGTCGTCAAAGTGTGTCGCTTTATTATATATTTCACTGAACGAGAAAGCTGCGTTATTTGGTCCACGCGACGAAGTGAGCCGATTAAAAAGACAAAGTGTATATCGTTAACGACGCCATCTTTTCTCATATCGTAACGTTTAAGTTCCAATAAGAAATCGACCTCGTTTTTCTCAATCTTCTTCTTCTTCTTCTTCTTCTTCTTCTTCTTCTTCGAGAATCGATCAGTTATCGATCGTAATAAATATTCATCGAATGCTTAATTGCTCTTGCAGGTATTTGTAATTTGTTGTTCTTACGATTGTCAATTTGTGATATGTTTCCATGGATTCGCTTAAATTAAAATGACTTTTTGCGAGAACGTTAATCGAAGAATAATTTTCGTTAATACGATCGAATCCATCGATATTGCCGCGTGATTCGTTCTGACGGTTAAGAATTTTTATTTCGCGATATTATTTGAAGAACGTGCTAATTCGTTTACGATTCTTCATTATACTACTTGAGTATCTCTCTCTCTCTCTCTCTCTCTCTCTCTCTCTCTCTCTCTCTCTCTTTTATTAATTATTTTTTATAACATATAGGAATCTTTTTATACCGATCAAACGTATTCTCGTGTTTTATACGATTTACATTGCCACGGTCACGTACTTGCAAGCCGGCCAACCGTATTTGTTCAATACGTTATCCTTTGTAGAATTGTGAAACTTTGTGCGCCTTTCAATCTCTTTCGTTCTCTATGTTTTCCGTTGGTACTATCGTACAGAGACTCGTTTCGAGTTTATACAGGAAATTCCTTTCTTTCTATCTCTGTATATCCTTGTTCGACCGTTCGCAAGGAATTTACAGAAAACAATGGACAACAAAGCTAGGCCAGTGTGTTAGACGTCGAATTGATTCCCCATGCACGAGTTAGCATGTTAAGTTCAATTATAATTTTGGCACGTGACTTTTATTAAAAGGGAATTCAAACTGTTAAGTAAATCGAGCAAGAAAATATTCCCAATACGTAGATACTCGATAATATTGATTTTACACTTTTTCTTTTCACGAAATACTTACGAAGTCGAGCACGTTTCACGCGTTCGGGTTTGACAGTGAATACTTTTGGCGAAACAATCAACAGTTTAGACTTCGCAATCGTAACTTCTAATCGACGCGTGCAAATGCATACATACGTACATGCATACGTACGTACGTATATACGTAGATCCATGCACACGATGAATTCACATTTCATTCGACCCAACGCATAATCGACGTCTCTCCCTGCGTACGATCGAGAAAGTAGAGGATCGTCAGGAATATACAGACGGTGGCGCGCACAAACGTCCTTTTCATCGAAGAACCGTCGATATTTCCAGCACATTGGCAGCTCGAATGGATTGCGTCTGGGTTTGCTGCCAATGAAACGCGAGTAAGCAAACGAATATGCCAGAGTCCGGGAAAGTTTGAACGACGTGACGTAGAAAGATACGTTTCATTCGTACTTCCGTTTCCGGTGTCGTCGTCGTCGTCGTCGTCGTCGTCATGGTCGTCGTCATGGTCGTCGTCGTCGTCGTCGTCGTCGTCATGGTCGTCGTTGTTGTTCTCGTTGTCGTTTTCCCATTTTCTTCGACATAATGGACAGAGAAATAAGCCAGGACGACGACAACGATGACGGAGTTAAAGCGCGTTACGCGACACCATTGTGTGGATGCATCGCATCGAACACAAGAGTTTCGTCGTTTCTAGACATTGTCCGCTAAAAAAAAAAAAAAAAAAAAAGAAAGAGAGAGAGAGAGAGAGAGAGAGAAAGAAAAGAAAAAAACAAGAACGTACATGCCTACCTCCTCTTTCTCTACTCTGGCACCGTACTCCGTACGGTGTTGTGCACCGTTCCATTATCCTCCTACTCGTCCGAATAAACTTTATAAACGTTGCTGGATATCTACGAGCTTCTGTCTGCGGCAGAAACGACTTAACGTTTTCTTATCGCGAGAAAGAATCCTTTTTCTTTCCTTAAAAGTTTCTTTTTCCTCTGGACTTCTCTTTCCCCCCCGCCCTCGCACCCGCACGATTTAAGTTTTCTATTGCGCGGAATAAAACTTCGACGTCAGGCACGGTCTTTTAATTTCGATTCGATATAATCGATGTAAATCCGATTTCGAGTCGATATTTTCTCTTATCTATGATATCGTTTTATTAAGTATGATACCTTATAAAGCAGAAAGACAATGTGAGTGAGAAAGAGATAGAGATAGAGAGAGAGAGAGAGAGAGAGAGAGAGAGAGAGAGAGAGAGAGAGAGGAACACATAAAATAAGCGAAACGGCCAAGACTCGATTTGTAGCCTGCATGGGCTGAGTTAGAGCAGTCGCAGTAAATAAAGTGCAACGTTGGTTTCGCCTTCTTCCTTCTCTCGTACGGACCAACGCCGACAATGAATCCCTTGCGGAGCCCGAGACTACGGGAAAAAAAAGGGGGAAAGCGCTGAGAAAAAATACGACTGTGTCTGAACTCGCTTAATGGCGTCGAGAACTCTATCTACGCGAGGTCTTCCTCGTCTTTTTTCTACCATTTTTTCCCTTTTTCCCTTTCCTTTTTCTTCTTCCTCTTCTTCTTCTTCTTCTTCTTCTGTTTCTGCTTCTTCCCATTTTCCGCTATAATTTTTCTCTCCTCTTTCTCTATCTCTTTTCTTTTCTGTTTTTCTTTTTTTTTTTTTTCGGTGTCTTTTTTTCTTCCAGAAGTTTCCGAAAGAACGTCAAAGTAATTTCCGCGAAAAGCCTAGAAGCTTCCTCCAATTTGTACGATTTGCAACGCTCGACTCGGAATTGGACGACGGTCCATGGTCAATACTAAAAGGAACGAGGGTGCCACCGAAAATGCGACGTAAAACTACCGACGTGATTTCGGTAGGTTTCCTGAAAAGCCCGAAAGTCCTCTAAAGAGCCTTTGAAATTTTCGCCCGAGATAGTTTCCTGCGGTTACAAATTAAATCTCTTCGATTTCATGCCTTTTGAATTAATACGTTACCAAGGACGAGTAATGGACCGTCGAAAGGAATGAAAATACGTGAACGATGTTGATTCATAACCGGTGGCTATCGTTTCATGGATTAACGTAGGTCATAACCTTACGTATATACGTAAATCCACGTATTGTTAATTAAATAATATAATACGAAAATTTAATCGAAATCGCAAGATACGCAAATCTTAGAACGTATCCGGAGTAGCGTAATTAATTTTCTTTCATTTCATTACCGATATTTGAACGTACGTTTAGCACGGGCTATAATGTCCTTTCGAATTTGAGAAAAATAATTGAGGGAAGAATAAAAAAGGAAAACGAGAGAAAGGAAAGGAAAAAAAAAAACAATGGAGCAAGAACACGTCGTTTTAAAAGTTCGATAAATCCGTCGAAAGGTCATAGTAACGTATCCCGTGATGGTGAAACTTTGACAAAGTAATCGTAAGTCGCGATCACTCGCGGGATCGTCTCGCAATTTTTACAATCTTTCGACCGAGCGAGAACGAACTTTCTCGACTCCCAAAGAGGTGAGAGATATTTATTTGAAAAGGAAAAAGGGACGGAAATGCGTATAAGGAATAAGGTAGAGCAAGAAGGAGACAAAACTCATTCAGCGATCGTCGCGTCGGTGTGAATAACCTTGCGGCTTATTGCACACCCGGTCCAACGAGTTGACAGCGGATATGCAAATCTCGTTCATGGCCTGTCCAAGTCTTACCTTTCTTCTCTCTCTCTCTCTCTCTCTCTCTCTCTCTCTCTCTCTCTCTCTCTCTCTCTCTCTCTCTCTCTTTTCATCCTTATCCTTTTCTTCTATTTCTCACTTCGTTCACTGTATCTTCCCGCAATGAAAACTCGTTCCTTTAATGTTGCTATTCTAGGAAAGCTCGATGCGAACATAATACGGTCGAACCAAGAAGATACGATACTTATAGTCATTGATCAATCCTTCACGTTTCCTCCTCTCGACGAAATTCTCGTCTAATTGATCAAATATATATCGTCGTTTTGTACAATTAATCGAATCGTTCGTCGAATCATCCTGAAAGATTTTTCTTTCGAGTTTACGATAAATATTACCAAATAATTAATTTCATCTAAATAGAAGCGTAAAATATTGAACGTAGATCGAAAATTCAAACACATCGTCGATCGAAATTGTTATAGCATGATATATACGTAAAAGTGACTCGTTCGTAAATTTTGTGGTCTAATGAGTCATCGTATGATGATATAAACCGTTAGTATCTATGTTTGTAGAAACGATCTGCGACGAGAGCGTCCTGTTCATTTATAGTAATGTACACACTGTAAGCGTCACTCGTGACACAACGCAGAAACGTACGTACGTACGTACGTACGCAAACGCATTTTCATTCACGCGAGTGTCCAGTCTCTTGAATGGCAAACGAAACCGTGGGCGTACGCTCTGCCGTACGTTGAACGTGTCAGATCTCTCTACATCCTCCTGTTCTTAAACAGGATTTTTTCAACTGTGAATGAATTTACATGTACACGTTTTCTCTTTCTCTCTCTCTCTCTCTCTCTCTCTCTCTCTCTCTCGTAACATCTTTCTCTTATTTCTTAATTCGCACTTAACAATCTTTATTTTTTTTTCTTTCTTTTTTTTTTTGTATATAAATGTATGAAAATATGAAGCACAAATACGAATCTCGAGATATCTTAATTTAATAATCAACATTTCGAGATATCCAGTTTTTCGTATTTCCTTTTTCTTCGATAAAATTTCAATCTGTTCTTAAATGCGATACTTCGTACCTTTTTAATCTTTTCGTTGGAAAACACCGTTGAAAATTAATTTGGTTTTCTTATCGATCCCGTGGTTTAAAACATTCAACAACTAATTACCGATTGTAACGTTGTAGTAATTTTTTAAATCGTAAAGCAAACTTCACCGGGTTCGTTTACGATACTTTTTGTAGTTTACGCGATGATTTAAATTTTAAATTCGAGTAAATCCTTCCGGCCCTTCGCGATCCTATCGGGCTAGAAAAAGTTCAAAGCATCGATGACTAAAGAAGAAACTTTCTTACTTCGCGTTATCGTTCGCCGATATTTTTCTTTGATCCATATTCTTCGTACCGTCGTATGGAACTCCCAGCACGTGAATTATTTTCACGCTCTCGCAGTTTGAACTTACGAGATTGGATTCCTTTGTTTCGCGGACGCGAGCTTCCTTATTCTTTTTCCTTTTCATTCTTTCTTTCTTTCCTTCCTTTCCTTTCCTTCCTTACTTTCTTTCTTTCTTTCTTTCTTTCCTCCCTTTCCTTCTTTTTTCTCTTATTCTCTTTAGGGACGACACACCGTACGTTTCTACTCGAGCTTATCCCAAACGCTGTTTTCACGGTGTTTTATGGAAAGCAGCAGAGCTTGTTCCTGCTTTTCTTCTTCCCCTCTTCTCCTTTTTCCTTCTTTTCTTTTTTTTTTTTTTTTTTTATTCAGCCAGTACCTCGCTGACTTTTTACTATGGAAATTCGCCTTACCAGCTGTAAACAATCTGCGTTCGATATATCCATCGCAAAAGTTTTGATGGAAACGTTGTTGCGGTAACTTCTATGTCTTTTTTTAGTTTCTATTTTCTTTTCTTTTCTTTTTGTTTTACAACGCTGCCAAATCTTACTCCATTGATTCATATCGGTGTAAAGAAAAATAATATTAGAAGAAAAATATCGAGATTAATCGACGATCGTTTACATGAGATCAGACAACGATACGATACGATATTGCAACAGTATAAAATAGATAATTGGAGAATATTTATCTCGTTCGTTTCATCGAAGAACGCAATTCTGTTTATTTAGCCGTTAGAAGTGTATTTCTATGCTTCGAAAAAACCTTTTCATCTTTATTGTTTGTTTGTTTGTTTTTATCCAGAATTGAGTCGGTTCGAAAATTCCACATAGGGGATGTATTCTCTATTTTCGAAGTTAAAATAGAATATCTTATTGGTACCGTGTCCCGATAGATATGACGTACTGGTCTGTATCGAGAGAGAAACAGATCCTTAGTCATATGTTCCACTCGAGAGAACAGACTATTGGTAGCATTGAGATCCTTTGAGCTCTAATCCCTTGAGATCGACCGTTGATTTTCAAGCAAGAAGGTGACGATACTAGCCAAGAAAAGGAACTGGAAGATGAGAGATTCGAGAACGGTTTATTCCATAAATCTTTAGATTCTTTATAAGGTTGAAAATTAATCGGAAGTGCGATAACAATAAATGGATAAAGAAAGAAAAGGAAGAATCTATGAGAGAAGATAATACAGAATAGTTCGGATTAACATCATCCCACCGTAATGCCTTGTTTGTACCAGCAAACGAGCCATATAATGAAACCTCATGGGATGGTACTGTGTTAGGATGGATCAGAGATACTAGACCGCCGTCATGCTGTCATGGCGCGAACGTCAAAGTGGAATTGCAATTTGCAGTTGAGTTCGGCCGCGCCCGGAGACTTTGGTAATTAGGGACGAAGCGAGTCGGTGAGTCGGCTCGAAGCGATTCAAGCAGTAGTGAGAAAGAGACGATGAGAGATTGTTCCGTAACAAGGTCAGCACACTCGAAGGTGTACGTTGGTCCAGCTGTGGAAATTGACTCTACGTTGAAACGTATGCTCCCGTTTCTATCCTTTATCCCAAGTAGATAATTCCAAGAGTTTCCTTGCTTAACGTGCACTAACTTCGTAGTTGTTAATTCTTCGTTCCATGACTTTACTTTAATCGTACTAT
The DNA here is from genome assembly GCA_911387935.1 of Dolichovespula saxonica. Lineage (NCBI taxonomy): Eukaryota > Metazoa > Arthropoda > Insecta > Hymenoptera > Vespidae > Dolichovespula > Dolichovespula saxonica. The sequence continues at coordinate 7,916,288 of OU426996.1, forward strand.
CCAACAGGTCAGCTAAACTCTGAATTTATGTTACTTATTGTTTCGAAAATATTTGGAAAATTATATTGTCCAGGAACACCTATATATCGAAATTCAATTCGAAGTATTGTTAATACAAGTTCGTAGTAATCGTTACGTGTTTTAACGAAAATCCATGAAATACGTGAAATCTATAAAATATTTCGTGTTTAACACTTTCATTTCGTCTCGTCATGGATTTGGAGTTACGTTTTCTCGATAGACATCGTATACTACAGTACTCTTGGTATATCTCTCAATCTACAGAAGCAAAAGCTCCATTTTTCATATTTACCGATATTTTGAATATTCGTCTCGTCGTTCGAGATGATGCGGCGTCAGATTGCAGATTGCATCAGAGCCGTCGAGGCAACGTTCTGGCGTACGTAACTCGGATCGCAGAGAAAAAAAAAGCAAGGAAACTGATCGAGCGCAACGAATTTTTTAACGGATGCATGCCACGTGCTTTCTCATGTATGTGTGCGTGCGCGTGTACATAAAAACGGAGTTTCACTTTACTTAACCGAAAGAGCGTGATTATTTGTTTTCTTTACATAGCTCACAAGGGCCGAAAAGTTAAAAAAAAAAAAAAGTAATACCGTATCGAGACTATTTGAGGATACGTACGTATATAACTCAGTATTTCTTTCTCTGGTTATTTTTTTTGTTGTTGTTTTTTCGTTAACTCCAACTTCCTCCATATCTTCTATTTCACTCTATTGAAGGCCGCATGGTACACCGCAATGCACAACGTCTCGTTGATGCTGGCTGGTTTGCTTCCTCATAGCGGTCGGAACGTTTATCGGATGGAAACCAATTCACTCTATTCACCGATATCGTTCGAAATACAATTCACGAATATCTGACCACCTTTTCTCCCCTTCTTTCCCTCTAACGTGCAACGTTATCGTTGCTGCGGGATATATATATATATATATATATATATATATATATATATATATACACGTATATATATGTATATATATATATATTATATACACACACACTCTCATATCGACAATGTGTCTTAAATGTCTCGTTCGAAACACGATACTCTCGAGATTTAAAGTACGACAGTGATTTGATTCCAAATTATAGTTCTATTTTGTTGATTTAACTTCCGATAGAATCGGACGACTGTTTAATTGAATGTCTTCGATGAATGGAGAAGTCGAACACAGAGATTTAAAAATTTAAAAATTTATTGTTTTCTTTTTTTTTTTTTTTAACGTTATTTTAACGACACGATAGAAAAAAAAATTTTCTAAACGAAAGATCGTATATGTTTCAATTAATTGTAAGATAAAACCTAGCTGCTGGTTGACGTGGTTCGAGGAAAGGAACGTTGGAATTGTTCGTAGAAAAGAAGGGAGAAAAAACGGTCGGTTGTTGGCGTGTAACGAAAAAAAGTAACTAAAAATGCGAATGCAAGGGAAGAGCGACGGCCGCGTAGTCCGGTCGCAATGTTTTCGCCACGATCGCGTATTTTACGACAGATGGAATCTCGCTGCGAGAGAGAGAGCTTGTCGTCAGGGAAAGCAAAAAGCGCGTTCTGTTACAGCGTATAGGAAGAAAAGCATACGAGAGGTAAACAGTTGCGTTTCTACGATTTTTTGCAACCTGCGGATAGTTTGCGGACAGTACGCGGATTTCTAGCGATCTGAACTATTTCTTACTCTTGAAAAAGAAATCTACGTTCTTTCGTAGAAAAATAATCTCTCGGGATACTTGTATATCGTATCATATCCATTGTTTTATTATTTTTATTTAATTACTTTTTGATCCGTAGATTATCCCAAATTAACTTCACATTATTTACCACCAAGAGAACGATTTTCAATCGAATCTTACGCGTGACAATAATTTTAAGTAATCGTAAGAAACAAATTATTGAATTTTTCAAGGTAATTGACTTTCGAATAAACGTGCATATCGTTATTTTCCTTTGAAGTCGTATCGAATAAAAATGGGATAAAGTGTTTCTTTGCGTTCAATGATTCGTAAGTAATTGCCATAACGAAAGAATTTCGATAAAACGGAAATGGTTCGCTTTTCATCGGGGAATATCGTGCGACGCGAGACGTTTATTACATCGTTTATGGAAAGAAGAAGGTTTCGCCCGTTTATAGTGGAACGTGGATGGTAGAAAATTAATATCGACGGGACGAATCGAGGCGAGACTAATCTGAGAAACTAGAGAGTACCTTGATTTAGAAGGGACAATATTGGCAATCAAGCTCTGAGCATAGTCAAGAATACACCGAGTATGAACGAGAAGGATGATGACTATAATTTCATGAAGCAACGAAGCTTTCCGACGATCTCGCCTTTATGTATTTACAAAGTTCAACTCCGTCCATTGTTTCGTTCCCTTCGTGTTGATTAAAATTATTTCGATACGGAAGGTTTTGAATAAAGCTTTAGTAGATATCCCATAAGCATACAATTCCTCCCTGTGTAATTTATTATTTAAATTTTCTAGAAAAATAAAAAAAAAAATAAAAAACACGTAACTCGACGATTATTCCCGTATTAACGAATTGTTAGGCTATATATCGTATTGTTTTAAACAACGATTCCTCTCAATTAATTCATCCCGACGAAGAGAATGGATGAAACGTTCCTTAAACTTTCTCACATTTCCATTCGCCATATCTTCCTACTTTATACTAAAAACTTTGTTAAGTTTCTCATCGTATATATGCGTACTTGAATTTATCATCACTTTCAAATTCGTTCCAACGAAATACTCGAATCCTTTGAAACGATAAAAAGCAATTCGTCCTTGCCACCTTTCGGACGAACGAAAAAGATAACCAACAACACGTATACCGTTAATAAAAACTCGTATTTTCTTTTATGGGCTTTGGGTACAATAATGAGGCCGTGTTACGAGCCTATTGTAACTCTTTTACGATTTCGACATTTTACATACACCGAAAACTTCTCCGTGTTATATGCATGTAGATCTTACGTTTCTCCTTGAATTTAAGTGCCGAATAATTCCGCTTGGAATATTCTCAACTTCCCCCCCTGGCTTTCGCATTTAGTTTTCCTCTTTTCCTCCTTTACCTCCTACTCTTTGTCTTACTCTTTTCTTCTTCTTTATTCTTCTTCTTCTTCTTCTTCTTCTTTTCTGTTCTTTTTTCCTCGCGTTTCTCGATAGCACTCTACATTACCTATATACAAGCAGTCGGAGCACGTTCGCACGTTCGAATATAAACCGAAACAAGACGCACGTTTTCTTATTGGAAATACGTTTTCTCGCTCGGTCGATCATGCGATAAATGGAACATTATCTTTCCTTTTTATACCTCATTACTCCTTTTATCGTTAAATTTAACAAATCTACCAAGTATTTAGCCAATAGATGAATGTACGATTGAGATAAAAAAAATAAAAAAATAAAAAGAAAAATCAAAAAAGAAAGGAACGAAGGAATGATCGTCGAGTGCGAGCCGACAAAAATCGAATTGACTAAAAATTTTACCGTCTTAGACGTAGATTCATCCATTGATTAACTTCACCTTAAATACACTTTCATTAAAGTCCCGCCACGCGGGTCAACCGTAACGATTTGATTTATATAAAAGGCGGAAAATATTGGTGTTACTCGATAAGAAACTAAATGTCGACTGGTACTGCCTTTCGTAGATATGCATTCCATAATTCCCTATATACGGATATTATCAGGATAGATAGATATAGCCGTGTAATGTTTTTCGTTTTATCATTTCAATTATCCATTCGCGAAAGATTGTTCAAACTAAAAAAACAAAAAAAAAAAAAAAAGATTATTCAACTATTCGACGTTAAGGTAAATAAACGATACTTTTTCTTTTTCTTGTAATAATATCGAATATTCAATAACTTGAAAAAACTAATGCGCGTTCCTCGAACAGATATGTAACATTTATCCGCTTCAAATAATTCGATCTTTACGCGTGAAATATTTTCATATTTCATACGTACGTTTTAATTTCTAATATAACACGTTTTATCATTCGACTCTTTAACATCTCCATCTACGTAGTATCTTATTATCCATCTACGATGAGAAAAATGTTGTTATCCCAGTGGCTAGTTTTCTACGTCAAATTGAAATATAACTGAGATAAGTGTATTAAAGTACAACGCAATTTATATTTTATACGTTTCTTGCGATATCGTCTCCCAAGTCATTCTTTTTCTTTCTTTTTTTTTTTACAATTAACAATAATTATAATTGGGAAAATGTTTTCGCGATATAAAGCTTCGGGATTATAGAGCTAAAAATAATTCATAAGTATATGAAATAGTATATTTCCTTTCCCATTGTACGAAAGGACACAGTTAAAATGTAAAAGACACCGCGAAACTGCTAGTTTTGAATAATTCATGACGTTTAATACAACAGTACGATCTCTCTTTTACTTCATCGGGGGGGGGGAGGGGGTTGGAGAAAAGTTCCAGTAAATTACTCCTCTTTCATTCCATTTCATTAACCGTTTAATCGGTTTCTTTCCTCAACGTTCTAAGACCAGTACGTTCGTAATATCCTTCAGATTCGATTTCGTGTAGTTTTCTCTAATTGCAAATTTTTTTTTCCTCCTTCTTCCTCCTTCTCCTTTCATTTTATTTCATTTCATTTCATTTTGTTTTGTTTTATTTTATATTAATTTTTCTTTTTTTTTTTTTTTTAATCCAACGTCGAACTAAAAGTCGTTTGGAATATTAAGTTCATCCTCTGGGAAATTCAGCGTATTCCATCGATGAATTCTGGTCAACAATAAAGTTCTCATTTGAAAAATTATACGCGTTAAACCAATCGGAGAATATTTTTAATTGGGTAAATTTCTTACGATATATAATTCGCGACATTCCATCGTTTGTGTGTGCGTGTGTGTGTGTGTGTGTGTGCGCGCGCGCGCGTGCCGTTGAATCGATCGAAAGGGAAAAGCAGCTTTTCCGTGGCACGAGATCTCGCCGCACGATAAAATAAAATCGTATTCGATCGAACGAGTGTGTCGTACCACGTGTAAAATTATCGTACGAGTTCCTTCGACTACCGATTAATGCGAGCGTGGGTGTAGTTATACGTATGCACGCTCGTACGAGTTATCTCTGTCGATTTTGCTATCTATCACCTCGAGGTAATTCGATGCATGTATTTTTCTTTCTTTCTTTCTTTCTTTCTTTTTTTTTTTTTTCTTTCTTTTCGCCTTTTTTCGACGTTTTCATCGGAAATCGAAATTTCCACCGAAGGGTAAGAAGTGAGTTTTGTAATTCGAAAACTATGTAAGTACAATGCCGCAAAAACGTTGGTAATTTGAAGGGGATAAAACGTAAAAAAAAAAAAAGGAAGTCAAGGGGGAAAAGAAAAAAAAAAGAAAAGAAAAACATCTTGTTAAAACGAACAAACGAAGGAATTTTTATTTCTAACTTCCCTCGATAGTTTCCGTATTATTTTTACTATTCGTCCGTTATAGTCGCTTTCTCTCTCCGTTCTCAGACACCTCCGACCCTCGACCTCCACCTCCACCTTCTCCGTCAGCTCCCACATCGTGTAGAACGTGCATGCTCCCTTAACCTCCATTCGACTTCAAATTTTTCCTACGGAACGCAACGTTCTACCGCTAGAAATCATTCCGCCATTCGTATGGACTCATAAAAATTCGAATAACCATTTGGATCAGTGGCGTTATATTTTTATATTTATTATTTCATTCATTGGGAGTGTAAAAATATTATTCGAATGTACATCATTGTTCGATATATCGTCGTATGAATAAAGTAAAATTTATTTTTTAATTTGATTGTTATTCAAATATACGCGTACACGAGCGCGCGCGCGCGCGAACTCCGATAACGCAGAAATTAACAAAGCCAAAGTCTTTTAGAATAGAGTAAACGCGAAAGTATCAATGATCTATGGTTCGAAAATGATTCCATACCCGGATAATCCGCATGTTAGTTCTTTGAAAATGGATATGACGTTGTCGTCGTGGTCTACTACCCTTTCTCGAAAGCACACGCTTTGAAAGGATATAAAGGACAAAATCGAGGTCGAACATCCTTCTTTGTATCTCGTCGTACTATCGCTTTCGTTCTTCGAAAAGCACGAAGAAGCGCATCGAAGGATGACTGAACGTCTTGTAGGAAAGGTCTTCTCGCCGAATAAAAGACACGTCGGTGGTTCTTTTGCTGACTTTACAGTGATAAAACCTCGAGAGTACTTTACGAAGTTGCATACGATAGCACACGTTCGCGAAACTCACGGAAAATTGATTGCTTTCACTCTGATCACTTGGGTTATCTTAAGTGAAAGGAATAAGTCGAATTGGTTATCATTTTTCTTTTTGTTATCGTTCATTTCTACATTTATCGTATCAACGTATATGGCAGCTTGTTAAAGAACATATTTTCGAAATAAAAAGGAAGAAAAAAATATACTGTTCGATTCTATCAAAACTACGAAGTAGAAAAGAAAATCACGATGAGGAGGAGTTATTCGATTTTTACGAGCACGCCTCAATATTCAACAATTTTTCGCGTTCAAATCCGTTTCCATCGATAACGCTGCTATGGAGGGTATATGTGCATACTCATATGAAAGCATCGCTCGTTGAAAAGTGCTTCGTAATTGTGCGTGATATCCACTGATTGAACTTCAATCTCATTTATCCTATTCAAATCAATTGTATTAGTATGTTGTAATAGTTTTGTTGAATTCTCGTCGATAAAGTATTGCGTTGGAATCATCGAATAGCCAGGACCTTACGATCATTGATTCACAGATAACAGGTACTATACGTAAGCGTTTTAATATATTCGTTTATTAATTAAATATCATACACATATTGATACTCTGCAATTCGAGCATACGTAACGAATATATAACTATTGAAAACATCGTTCGATTTTAGCTCCGATATTTTTACTTTTACGCTCGTAATATATGGTAAAATAGTAAATATATAGTAAAAAGTATATAGTAAGAATTCCTCGCGTCTTTGTTATTAATTATTTTCAATGGATTCCTTTAGACAAAAGATATCATAATTTCTGAATAGGAACGTTAGAGATTAACACTTTGACTGCCATGTTGGTCATATATGACCGGCCACGATTTGTCCTGTGACGCCACGGTGGTCATTGGTGACCGGAGCGCTTCGACTATTTACAATTGTAAAAAATGAATGAAAATTGACAGTTAGTGCATTTTGAATATGGCCGATATATAGAAAATACTTTAAAATAAAAAGTGCCTCATTGAACAATTAAAAATTTTTATTAGAACATCAGTAAAAGAAAATATTATAACAAGTCTAACAACATCTAACGGTGCACTTTGTTGAAACACTTTAAACACAAATGTGGCGTATCAACGCAATCTGGACAGTAGGTGGTCACCTTTCTGGTCCGATTTTTAGCAATTTTTGATCCTAACAGTTTGACATTTTTTTTATAACACTCTCTGCAAAACTTTCTTTCCAGGTACGCTTGCCCTTCTTTCTTCTGCATTTCGTGCCGCAATCTTCGTCGAGTAGGTGTATTTGACAGTGCTGGTGAATGGCGCTGTGTAAGGTGCATTGCGAGTGCCATTCTAAAGTCTGGTACCTTGATTTTTGTTCTCGTGGCGAGTTTATAGAGTATCAGCGTGTTTGAGACTGATGTATTCAATAATAACTCTAAAGCTAATTTTATGTACCACTTGAGGGTTCTTCTATGTGGTGTAGAATACGCTATCATTTGATCTGATACATCAACACCACATTTTCCTTTGTTGTAGTCTACAACTATTACTGGTTTATCACAAACATAGTTTTTTTTGCGGACCTCTACCATTTCGGCCGAATGTTTTGTCGAAAGCATAAAAATATCACGCTTGTCCTTCCACTTGAGGACCATAATCCCCTTCTTATTTTGCATAGCGATAAGCTCACCTCGTTTCAATTTTTTAAATTTGACGTCGACGGGTATTCCCTTTCTATCTTTTCTTAGGGTTCCTACTAAATGAGTGTTGCAGTCTATTAATTTTTCCGCTAAATTTATACTAGTGTACCAATTATCGGTGTAAATTGTGTGGCCTCTATGTAGAATATTGTGGCATATATTCATTACTATACTTGTGGGCGTTACGCATTGTTCATTTAAGTTTTTTCCCGAATATATTTGAAATTGGTATGTATACCCTTGGTCGGAACACATTTTGAAAACTTTGATGCCGTATTTGTGTCGTTTTTGCTTCAAGAATTGCCTGAATTTTATCCGTCCTCGGAAAGGTACCAAAGACTCATCGATGCATATGTTTTCGTCTAGATCATAGTATTTGGAAAAATTTTGATTTAGTATATCAACAAGTTGTCTGATCTTATACAATCTATCATTTATGTTTGCTGTTTGATTATTGCTGAAATGAAGGAATCGTAACAGCAACTCAAAACGATTTCTCGACATGACTGTTCTTGGAAATGATTGGCAATAGGTATTATTGGTACACCAATATGATTCGTATTTCGGTAACTTCACCAGGCCCATCCATATAAGTAGTCCGAAAAATCGTTTTATTTCATCTTTGTCGGTTGGTGTCCATTTATCTAGACGAGTCGATCTTCTATTTTGCATATATTGTTCAGCGTACCTATTGGTCTCATCAACAATTATTTGTAGAATTTCTTCCGTAAGAAAAGCAAAGTAAAAACTGTGTGGCTGATTATCCTCGATCTGTACAGCATTTCGGGTTTTTTCAAATGGAATTACACTTGCCGCTGTTTGTGTTATATTATTTGACCATTCGTTATCATCTATATTATGTTCATCTTCATTTTCTAAATCCAATTCATCCTCGGTATCCGATTCGATTCGGCGTCGCCTTATCGTGGGCGATATGTGAATTATTTCGTCTTCCGATACTTCATTTTGGGACGAGTCTTCCGATGAAGACTCCTCGGATACACTCGAAAAATATTCAGTGTTTGCATCCATAATTATGAGGGGTAATCTACGAACACTATTATAAACAAACCTTAGACAACAAATCGTAAATGCTGCTTTATAATCATATAACTGACGTTAGAAGTGTGCACATACCTTACTATTATATATAAAATGAGCAAATACTGTTTATCTTCTGCACGTTTCACCAATATATTTTTTCTATATTTTTTTGCTACACGTTTCGCCAATTGTGGACGTTTCGTTTACGACGAAATAAGAAATACGAAAGCTTGTTGAAATAAACGAAGGCCTGTTTTAATTTGTCTTTAGCAACTGTCACCATGGCGCCACGGTGGTCACCCGTGACCAACAGTCAGATAAACGCTTCATTGGGTAAAAATGTTGTCTTATATCATCAATTTATTTATATTTTGCCATTATATGTTTTAAATAATAAAAGAACTCCCATGGCGTCCTGAGCAAAACATGTGATTTCGGCGTGGCAGTCAAAGGGTTAAAGCAAGGAAATTACCATTGACGAAGTTTATCAGATTCTACGGGATAGTAAGAAACAGGGATGAGTGTCGCAAAAAGTAAAGCCTCGATGCTTACGCTTAACAAAGTCCCGATGTATAGCCCTCCATAGGTAGATGCACCTGTTAGCATTAAGTATGGGCACGAGGAAAGTGAGTCAGCTACCCTTTTCTTTCTCGTCATATAGCGTCGAGCATGAAGAAGAGATTAATTACATCTTCTTGTGTATCATGAGCAAACACGTTACCTTCTACCCGCTTGAAAAGGCACTCTGACCCTTTTCCTTAAGCTTTTGCTTTCTGCTCGGCTAAGAAATTTGCTAATCAGCAGAAAGTTGCTTTTTTCTTTTTACCTTTTTTTTCTTTTACTCACACGCATTCAATAGCATTTCGTCTCTCTCTCTCTCTCTTTTTCTCTAATTCTTTTTTCATTCGTCCTTTCTTTCATTCTTCCTTCCTTCCTTCCTTTCTTTCATTCATTCTGCCTTTTTTCCTTACTTTTTTTTTTCTTTTTTTTTTTTTTTTTACCGATTATTAGAAGGAATTTATTTGCAAAGATTTCCAAACCATTTTTTAGCTCTCGTACGAACCTCTTTGTGGTTTTGTATCCGCGCGATTTTGGACGAGGTCGTAAAGCTTTAATTTACCGAAGGAGAAAAGGGGGGGGGGTGGTACCTTTTCAGCTCGTAAATGCACGTATGAAGTACAAAAATATTACGATGCGCGAATGCAATATTTGACGACTGGTTTTCTCCGTCGGCCCGTTCCTCTTTACTCTTTCAGTCCTGACATTATATTCGTGCATGCGCACGTATTCGCCAATCGATGAGCCTAACTTTCGTTCGTTGGAAATAAAGTTGGATCGAGCCGACGTTAAAAAAAAAGAAAAAGAAAAAAACAACGATTGAATCTTCGACGTAAAAATTTGTTTCCAACGAGAATCGTGTTGTTTGATTACGCGAATGAAGACGTACGTACGTTGAAATATAAAAAGCGTACCGATCTCTCTCTCTCTCTCTCTCTCTCTCTCTCTGTTAAACGTTAAAAAATTTCAATCAAGGATATTAAAAGAGCAAAAGAAAAGTGAAGAGCGTGAACACGAACGAACGAATGTTTACTCATAAACGTTGAATGGAAGGAGATAATGATAAGAATAAAAGTGATGTTGGTCGGGCATATTGAAAAAAAGTATGCTCGAAGGGGGGAGGCGTCGTACGAAGGAATATAGAGCTTAAGTTCGAGTGACTTAAAACTCGCCAGAGACCGAGTAGAAATAAACCGCTAGAGTTATGCGGGCGGATAGTGACACGATGGATTAACGATCTTTCGAGAACACGAAAAGAGGAGAGTTGGAAAAAAGTCAAAGAAGAATAATAGGGGAAGAAAGGAAGGAGGGGAGGAAGGAGAAAAACTTTTAATTTATACCATGGAAGACCTCGTCCCTGTGCATAATACTTCCTTCTCCTTTTCCTTTTTTTTTCTTCTTCTTCTTCTTCTCGTTTTCTTTTTTTTTCTCTTCTTCTTCGTCTTCGTCTACGTCTTCTTCTTCTTCCTTTCCTACGCCCTTCTTTTTCTTTTGCTTTTCTCGATATCAGAACCAGTCCATTCCGTATTTCCTCGTGGATACAGATCCGGCTTTTGTACTCTAGACTGTGTCCGTCTGCTACCGGGGCCGGCTTTTATATCTCTTCGCGAAGTCAGGTGAAGCGACGTGGAAATGCAAGATACCGCTATATCCCCATTGGCAGGATCAGAGTTATTGAATCAATGGAATTCGAAAGATATTTTTGGAAAGCAAAAATAATAAAGGAAAATTTTCTATCTTGGACAACGATAAGTTTCTCTTTAACAAACAACTACGAATGGATGTTGTAATTAAATGTAGAACTTTCACGAGTACACTGTACTTAACGATTCAAGCATCGTGAGAGTTTATTTATTTTATTTTATTTTTATTTTTATTTATTTTTTTTTTTTTTTTTTTTTTATGAACAGGTATTTAATCTAAAGAAGAAGAAGAAGAGGAAGAAAAAGAGGAAGAAGAAATACAGTGTTTTATCTTGCAAGGATATTGATTAATGTAGATGTCAGTTTCAAGTTTGTCGCAACACTTATTTTTTGTTTTTTTTGTCCTTTTTTTTTTTTCTCTTCTTGAAAGTAAATCATGCTTACAATGTCGCAATTATGTTCAAAGTTTGATTAGCCAACCGGTTTGCTCGTTCTTTTTTCATTTTTCCCCAGTTCGATTATTCAGCTTTGTTAAACTTCTAACCATATTATCGTGACATGCGTATCCGCGATATAATGACGTTGCAATAAAGTCTAACTTGCCTACGAATTTTGTAAGGAGAGCTTTTAATCTTTTATAGATAAGTAACATAACTGTTAATCGCTAGTAAACCAATTATCTTGTTTCATAATCTCGAACGATGTAAATTACATTACGAAAGAAATATTAATTTATTTTCATGTAATATATAAATGATTTTCTTTATCTAACTATGTAGATTATCATTAAATGCATTTATAAAGTTTAGACAATGTTTTTAGCATTCGTAGGATCTACCTACGTACTGATAAATGAACTAAGCGGAAGGAAATAAAGAAAAGAAAAACGAAAACAAAAAAAGAAAAGAAAAGAAAAGAAAAGAAAAGGAAAGGAAAAAAGATAAAGAACAAGAAAGATCCAACTTATACGAAGTACTCTATAATTATTAAAACGATCATTCAATGCATATAACAAAAGCTTATGTATATCTCCTATCCATATAACAATAAGCAATAGTTGTTGCGAGTGAGGCACAATAAGACGCATTTGTAATGGGTACATAAATATACATTTTCAAGGATGAATCGAGCAGTTACTATGATTATAACCATTCGAGATAGCAAATTACATGTTTTCTTTTCATTTCTTTTCTTTTTATTTTTTCCAATGGTCTCTCAAACGCAATGTGGAGTAGAAGAGGAAGAGGACTTTCTAATATATTCTCATTGTATCCGAATGGGCGATATTTCAAAGCTGGTTTAAGATAGCCGTCAAGATGACGGCTACCGAAGGAGGCGATACTCATTGACCTCGACTTCCCACTCGTTCGATCTTTAAAGAGCAGGAGCGACTCCTTCATTCATAAAGAGGAGGACGATGTTTCTGGTGACGATAGCCGCCAAAGTGGTGGATGTAAACGAAACGTATTTCGTCCCGCGACTTTGTACCAACGTGGGCGTGCCCGACGAAGAGCTTTGCTAATCGAGTTAGTCGTATCTATAGCAGCGGAGAACCGAGTGGAAAATGTATTACTCGCTCGGTTAGAAGGGAGTATTATAAATTTTCCACGGAGGAGAAAGATATATGAGAGATATGAAGGCGAAACCGTGGTCTTTTGCCGTTTAATCGTTTAGCATATTTCGTTTTTTCCTTTTCTCTCTCTCTCTCTCTCTCTCTCTCTCTCTCTCTCTTTACGATTCCTCTCTTTATTCATATATCTCTCTCTCTCTTTGTAGAAAGCGCATTAACGCGTGCAAAAGGTTCGGTATGGTAAAAGAATTTTGTCGTTGTTTTTTTTTTCTTTTTTTTTTTTTTTTTTTTTTTTTTTTGATCAAACTTCCTTATTTTGATCTTTATCGAATATTTTGTATTTAAAGTACGTGTACGTACACGTTGGGTACAACCTATTCAAGAGTTGTCCTTGAACGTATCTCCTCGTACGAAAACTTTCGTAATAAGTACGAGCTATGCTGTTTATCTTTGTACGTGAGCCTTAAGAGAAGCGGTAGATCATTATACGATTTCTGAACACGAGTATCCAGAGACCAAGGGGATAAATCGGACACGCTCGAGTTACATCGTTGGACGTGGATCGTATATCGCTATCAAGGAATATATGTAAGAAGAGGCACGGGAGACCGTGAAATATTTAATAAGCTCGGATGCACGTAGAGTAAGTTCGGTTTAAGTATGCCTACGCAATTTGGTACCATCGAGATAACGGTTGGTACACGTAATAAGTAATCTACGCCATTGTGTACGATCTCCATGATGTACGTGCGTGAATATACGAAGATAGTCAAATAGCGATCTACTATAATTGACGAATAGAGACTAATTAATCCGATCTCGACAGCTAGCTTATTCCTCGTCTTCGTCGATGAGAAGAAATATGATAGTAGTCGCGTTTAAAAGACACAGATATCGGAAGAAATCTAACGAGATCTTTGAAACATTTTTCTCGCTTAATATATATTATTATTAGATAATTATTAAATATATTATTAGATAATTATTAGATATCTTCGGAGAGATATGTATATTCACGAATAACACATTCGACGATTAAGCGATATTACTGAATACAATGCGTACCCACGTTCGTTTCTAAAATGTTGATTAAGATATCAGTGTAGTTATACAAAATTCATATAAACTCGTATGAATTTATTTCTCGTGTTTTTTTTTTTTTTTTTTTTTTTTCTTTTTAAACAAAATTTCCGTTCATTCGGACGATGAGTGATACAAATCAGTCTAACAAAGCATGGGACTATGTCGCACGAAGAAGACGCACGCACGCACGTACGTACGTACATATGCGTTCCTCTCTACGTATTTCTACCTTAACGAATTCGCTCGAGCGTCCGATTTTCACGCTCCAACGAGTGATACGCAGAGTGCTGGATGTGCAACGAGATGTATGTCGGGTCCATGTACCCGCGTCAAACAGCGGGCACCTGTGGTGCGCTACACACGCGCCAACACGTTTCTCGAGATAGTTTCGAACCGGACGACACGGAGTAATTAATGCAGGAATTAACCCTCGAGGTTAATGATAAGCATTAACGACTAATCACCGTCTGTACGGTACTCAAACATTCACGTTCTTTCTCTCTCTCTCTCTCTCTTTCTCTCTATCTCTTTCTCTCTTTCTTTCTACCACATGGACCAGATACGCTTTAAAGGACGGGGAACAACGCCTCTTACTCTTTGGTCAACGCTCATTAGCGGTGATATCTTTTCGTCTGGTGTTTAACTGAGATAAAGTTGTAGTTTACTCTCTCTCTCTCTCTCTCTCTCTCTGTTTTTATCTCTCTATTGGATAGCAGTATATAAGAAGATTAGATTAGAAATGTCAAGCTGTTTAGCTTTAATTTTTCTTCAATGAGTAAGTAAGTAAGAAGAATTAATGTACATTCATAATGGCACCTATAAAATTCAATTTATTTCTATTTGCTATTGAAGGATAAACATTTTTTTTGTTTTTTCTTTTTTTTTTTTTTTTTTTTTGTTTATTTCTTCCACCATCCAATAACTCCGGACTAATTTTCATAAATATAAAGAATCTAATGAAATTCAAACGTGATTGAAAAGTGTTAATAGATAACTAATTCACGTATCGAATTTCAGACAGATAAATTGCTAATTTGATGCCGACACTCGAATCCCTTCAGTATCTTTAATCCGTTAAACGGAACCCATTTGAAATCCGATAAAAGAGCCAGACAGAGTCGGACGAGAGAAAGTTTTTCGTCGATCTAACGGTTGAGGATTCTTAATGCTGGTGCTCTAAGCTTTGAATTCCAAATATCATTTATCCGAATCGTACATCTTTATTGCATGACAGTTTCCTTGCGTCGTAAAGTCCTACAGGATAGTTCGACGTTATCGTGCACGTCGGATATCCGATACTCTCAGCAATGACATTACGTTGTGACCAGCTTGAGTGGAAGCTCGTCTTTATGTATAGGTACATACGTGCGTATCTATGTGTGAATATATATGTGTGTGTGTGTGTGTGTGTGTGTGTATCATATGTATATGCGCTATAGGAAGTATGATTTTCCATCAAGAAGCTTATCGAATTTCATACAGCGGAACCCACTCGACCGATCGCCACGCCTCTCTGTCCGGACTAATACGGCTAATTATTCGACCGATTGCGATCCGTTTACTCGGCTACACTTATCTGCTTTCAACGATCAACCGCGAAGGCAAAGTAGCCTAGTGGCAGTGGCTACTACCCGGATATAAATTGTTTCTAAATTACATTGGCTAGGGATCGATCGACGGATAAATAATACTTATACCAGATTAATTGCGCTGTGTTATAAATCCATGTTGATTCTTTCAAGAAGATATTAGAATCGAAGATATCTAATACGCCGTTATTTTGATCTAACGATATTTTTAATATTTCCTTGATGTAATCTCTCTCTCTCTCTTTTTTATGTTTTTAATTTACTTGAGTAAGTACGAAAAAGAAACAAAACGATGATAAAAAATTTGCGGACGCGAACCTCAATGGGACTTTTGTATTCTCTACAATATTCCTATTACTTTTGTATTTTTCTAACGATGAATGTTAGTGGAGTGCGGTTTATGTAAAATGTTCGGAAAATGTTTTCGATAATAACGATTCGATATTCTCGCGATTACCGAGAGGCTTTCATAAAAGCTGTTCAAATACGGGCTTGTTGCGTGCATCGACAAACTCTTTTCCTCTCTCTCTCTTTCTCACTATTTTACAACGATATAACGTTACAGTCGACAGCTGACTAAAAAATATATATTCGTTCCTCTCTACTTCCATCGTTAGTTTGGTAGTAGAAAATTTCCTTAATTTTCTCAGGGCAAAATTGCCTTGGGGTACGATAGAAACAGGGGTAGATCCGCCTTCTACACCGTAGTATGTGTATATCCGACCGTTAAGCCACTCTGTTACCTTCTTAAAAGAGGGAAAGGGAGCGAGAGAGAGAGAGAAAGAGAGAGAGAGAGAGAGAGAGAGAGAGAGAGAGAGAGAGAGAGAGAGAGAGAGAGAGGGTTGTATAGACGGTAAAGTAGAGATTCGTAGGGCGACGTGAAGTATGCACTTGACGCACGCAAGCCGAAATCTACCGTACATAAGTTCCGTTCGTCACCCCATTCCACCCCTTACGGCATTTACGTGCCTCTACCCACCTTGGCAACCTGTTCCGGAATTCAACCCCTTTTCACTTCGCCCTACGCCTTACTTTCTACATCGTCTAACTCGTCGGCTGCCGCTTCATACAAAACCCTAGTTTCTCTATATTTTCCCAATTTTCTCTAGTACCCCCTCCCTCCCCATTCCCCGCTCCCCCACCCTTCTTCCCTTTTATTTTCCATCTATCTCTTTTCACAGAGATCGCTGCTTAAAACCATTCGCTCGAAGCGCTCGATCACTTTCTTCGATCCGTTACTACCTTTATCTACCTCTTTGGTCATTGATATCAAGGGGAACAAAATAGGTCGATCCGAGAAGACCGACGGGAGCTTTCTTGAAAGCGAATTAACCCTTTTGATCGGGAGTTGGAAGGCTTCTTTTTGAATGTTACGTTCCGATTTCTCGAACTCCTGTTGGAAGGATTAGTCTATTTTAATGATACCGGCGAAAAATCGCAACTAGGCTTTAACGAGTTCCAAGAGTTTTAAAACTGGATTTATAGTTTTACGTTAACTTTCTAAAGTAATACTGAATAAAGGTTAATAACTACGAACTTTAATTCTACTTTATTACGGGATAAAGAAATTCGATACTATCATCATCATCATCATCATCAGTGGAATAGTTAACGAATTCTTTTTTCTTTTTTGTTGTTGCTCTTTTTTTTCGTTCGAAAATTCTTGTAATTAATAAAACACGAAGATATAGCTATTTCTCGTTGCGCTACGACACAATGAAATCTATTCTACCTTTCTCTCTCTCTATCTCTCTTGCGTGCGTTAACAATTTCAACGACGCTCGAATTCGTAATTTCGAATCGTTTTAGGAGAATCGCAAGGGGGAAAAAAAAATATTTGAACTAGGAAGAGGTGTATGATTCAATGATAGTACATGAATCTTCCATCGTTAACAATAGAGACTGTGCAATCTCGCGACAGAGTGGCCAGGTCAACCGTTACCCCCCCGCTGTGTTCGTTGGCAGATTAATTGGCAATCAGTGCATCGAAAACTACTTTCGTTAATTCGATAGAAATGGTTAGTTCATTCGAATCCGTTCGAATGTGTTGAACCGAATGATTGGATGGATGGTGAACGCGAGATTCACACACATACTACGTATGTTCGCTTCGTGGAACACGACGAGGAAAATAAATAGTCTCTCCCTTTCTACAGAAAGTCCGTTCTTTTTAACCGGTCGGCTAGATGAATTTTTCGACACCGACACAACGTTCGATTTATTATCCAATTTTATCTCGTCAATATGAACGACGGATTGCTCCTACTACATGCACATATACATACATATGTAGATATGCTACACTTGATTGCGCAATCCATTTTTGGAATAAAATATCGACAAGCGAATGCAGTTGTCCAAGGACTCTCTGATCTTTATTATAGCTCGAAAAAAAAATCGTTCCTTCTATTTTTTTCTCTTTTTTTCAAATTTTACGACATTCGGATAGACCGCGAGCCGTGTCTCAAATTGCCCGCATAATAAATTTTCCGTAGGGTTTCGTTCGTTCAAAATCATTAGAAAATTTTTCAGTATAAAGAGTATTTTATATGTTTCTAAAGCGATAAATTGTAGTTGGCGAACTATCGATAGGTAAAAGATAGGAGAAACGAGACGATACAGGGAAAGAGAAATTGCGGTATCGCGGGATGAATGGAGCGAAGCGGACGACGCAATATTTCTCGGGAGGCAAGGGCCGAAACAAACGGCGTTATGCCACGTCGCTGATCGTGGTCCATGACCTCGTAAAATGTCTGGAAACTTACGTAGGAGGAAACGTCAAAGTTAGTGAATGGGCCATTCAATGCACTGTGTCGCGTCCGGTCGAACCGGTCCTTGCGATCTCTCGTTATGTTTATCCGGTATGTTCGCAGTTGGCAGGCCGAAGAAACGCGGATCCGGATATATGGAAAAGCTGCAGAGAAAGAAAAAAAAAGATAGAGAGAGAGAGAGAGAGAGAGAGAGAGAGAGAGAGAGAGAGAGAGAGAGAGAGAGAGATAGATAGATAGAGAGAGTGAGAGAGTGAAAACGAAGCATCCGTTCGAGTGAGTTTCTCGTGAAACGTCGATTTTCTTCATTTCACACGGCATTGATCTGTCTCGACAGGAAGGGACGACCAACCAAGGTTCCTTTTCCTTTTAGGATGTCGTTTCGAGTCAGTATGAAAATATTCGACGACAACGACAGAGAGCCGATAATTCCGATTGGAAGACAGCCGTCTATCGTATTTGCGCGAATTTATAATCGTACGTAAAGTAACGTCATTAATACTCGGCTCGTAACTTCAACGAAATTCATTTAATTCCTTCGTATCTCATCATACATAATGTCAAATAATTACGATCACTTTCATATTAATGTTTTCAATCGGAAAAATAAATTCTTACGCGTTTAATTCGATCTGCCATCGTGCGCCGATTTGGGCTCTGTGCAATGTGCATTAAATTTAATTAAAATGTACAAAAAGAAAGGAAAAAAGGAACGGAAAACAAAAGAGAAGAGGAAGAAAGGAAAGAACGAATAATGCCATACGTATCGTAAGTACTTAATTGCAAATGGTAATTGGCAATAATTTCATTAAACCGTTTATAGTTAGTTCGTGTACCGTGATTAATAGCAATGTACTTAACTCGTCGGGAACCCATGAAAATTCGATGAACCATTTCGACACCACGCGAATATATATATATATATATATATATATATATATATATATATATATATATATATATATATGTATATAACTAATTCCAAACATGTATATAAATATGTATATTATACCTTTGAGAATAGACGGATTCGGCCGATGTTACAAATTTGATTTCCCATTGAAAAATCATCGATTAATGCAGTTGTTGATTATTCTTGAAGTTACTCTTAAAATCGAAATGAAATAATCTATACATAAGAATTTACATACAAATTCATTTATTTATTTCACTCTAATATAGTTACATTTATTGTCAAGATAGATGCATGTTAATATTATTTATATAATTCTATCCCTCTCTCTCTCTCTCTCTCTCTCTCTCTCTCTCTCTTTCTGTATATATGTATATATATATATTTTTTTGTTCTCTCAGATTTGGTCCATCCACAAAGACGACGACACGATAGAAGCATAGAAAGGCATACATATGTAGGCATTATCCATAGTAGACGCCGATAAATGCATCGCGTGTAGCGTTTATTATGCACGCTTGGTAACTTGTTGCGGAACTGGAGCGAGCGTTACTACCTTCTCTCCGTCATCGCTCGATAATTCCGAGAGCGTTGCGCTATCGAACGTTACGCGGAAATTTCTCTCTCGTAACTCGTATCTGTCCTTCTCCTTTACGCTCCCTACATATATGTATCTATACTATATATATATATATATATATATATATATATATATATATATATATATATATATATATATATATATATATATATACACGTAATATACGCATGTACATAGGGACGTATAGTAAAAGGGGCCCTCGAATCGAGGCGATCGCATTTGTCTCGCGATTTTGCACGGCCATTACATCGCCGGCGAGATCGTCGACAAGCAATAGCCGTACACTTACGCTCTCCTACACCTTATCCTTATCTATTTCCTACCACCTACGCCTCGGACTCCAAGCTCCGGGAGATTTATCAAATGGAAAGCCGGTATCGTGCCGTTGAATCTCTAATTACGAACTTACTCCAACTATCCGAGACTCCGACTTTCTTCTTCTCTTTTTTCTCTCCCCCCTCTCTCTCTCTCTCTCTCTATCTATCTGTCTCTCTCTCTCCTACTTATCGAGCGTCCGATCGAACACTTTCGTTACATCGACGTTACAAATAATTCGATCCTAGCAATGTTGACCCGTTCGTACGATCGATCCAGTTTTCCTTTTTCGATCGTCGAACGTCGCTCGCGATATTTTCGTTCTAACGACATTATGAATATTTTATTCGTTACAACGAAACATGTTTGATGGAATAATTCAATTTGTTTCTTTGATACAGATAGATAGATAGATAGATATATAGATAGATAAATAGAGAGAGAGAAAGAGAAAGAGAAAGAGAGAGAGAATATTGTTAAATTAAAATTATTGCCTTTTCTCTCACTCTCTCTCTCTCTCTCACTCTCTCTCTCTCTCTCTCTTTCTCTCTTTGGTGACACGCATCGATTCGCCGTGGGCGTGGGTACAAGTTTCGAGTAGCCGTTTATCTCCGAGAACATCTCGTTTCAATCGAACGCCATTGGAGCGATTATTACGGCAGGCAATATCGTCGAGAGAAATCTCTTATTATATTATGGAGAATGATCTAGTAAGTTATTATTATTATTATTATTATTATTATTATTATTATTATTATTATTATTAGTTAATTTATAACACGGTAGCGGTTAGAGCTGCTTAACGGCTCCCACAGCCGAAACCAATTTTATCTTTTTCTATGGCGCTTGTATCGAATTTACGACGATTTCACGGTAAAGAACTTCATCGCGTGGCCGTCAAACTTTGTATGCGTTCCTTTGATTACGTCGAAAAGGTGATTTAAGCGCGTAATCCGCTTCGAAAAGCGAACTTTCGTCTTTGAGGCTTTCATCGCTTTCCGACTCGGCTCCTTCCATCGATCGAAATCGTGGTCCTCCTCCGTGTGAGCTCAAAGTACATCACTCCGTGAAACTTTTGTATTCGGCTTTCGGACAGAGGTTTAAGCGAGGATAAAAGGCCGATGGAATGAGCGAAATTGGAATTTGTATCCACCAGAGGAGTTCTTTTTATATCGTGAAACTGCTTCGAAAAACGATTCATCTTGTTTACCATGTATTATCCTACATAGAAAAGATAGTTATCTTTTGTACGAAGAAAAACAATGGTGCGCGATTAAAACAATTTTCATTTATGTGGATGCACAATAGTCGAACGATTTACGAGAAACCCAAACCAAATAAATAAAAAAAAAAAAAAGAAGAAGAAAGTAAAAATAACGATTCCTTTTAAACTTCCTTTTAAAATTCGACGATTAAAGAAATTGTCAAGTGAAATGTCTCTCTGCTAAAATACGCATAATGTCTGATACTAACGTGAGAGTGTGTTTGTCCTTTGGATGATGCGCTTTCTTGTTCACGCCTCGCAAACGTGTTAAACGTTTCGATCGATTTTCGTGTCGCGTAGTGAGCATAGATAAAAGGAAAAAAAAATATATATAAAAAGAAAAGAAAGAAAAAGAAAAGGATAAAAAGAAGTAAGAACCGTTCTGTGACAGAGAAAATTTTCGCGAGTTCTCTGGCGTCGACGAAGCCGGAAGAAAAACAATAAAGGGGGGAAAATAAAAAAAAAAAAGAGAGAGAGAGAGAGAGAGATGAACGCATTTAAGTCTTGCATAAAGCTTTTGTAAACCGCAAGGTTCGCTTTTAGCTCGCTTAAATACGACGCCGTCGGACTAACGAGCGTCTCGTCCGATGACTCCTTTCAACGTAGGCGCTACCAACAACGAAGATGAAGATGACGAAGAAGATGCTGGTGAAAGGGGGGCGGGGGTAAGGAGGTGAGGAGGTGAGGAGGGGGATGGGGGGTGGGAGGGGTGAAATGGGAGGTAAGGATGGCTTTAAACGCAGCGTTCTTTTCTTTTCCTTCGTAAATCCATGTTCGCCGCGATCTCTTGTTATTTATTTGACATGGATTTTAATTGTGCCGCGAAGGCGTTAAAATTAATTAGAACCACGTAGCACACTCCTCGAGGCCCCTTTAATGGCTGCGACACTCGACCGTCTCGTAGCTGTCGGGTTCTCCAGGCACCTCTATGAGCACCGCCATTGCTACGCTTATAAAACGTCGACGATAGAATACGTTCTCTCTCTCTCTCTCTCTCTCTCTCTCTCTCACACACACACACACACACTTTAATAACATTTTTCTTTCTCTCTCTCTCTCTCTTTCTCTCTCTATCCGATACTCCGATACATGAAACGCTACAACACTTCGATTTCGCTTGGTGATTTTCTCAATGGTAGTCTTGCTCAATAAATTTCTCTGGTAATGTTTATTTCTATTTATGGAAAGTGGTTGAGTTAGATCGTAGCGTCCATTGAAAATAAAACGCGAGTTTCTCTCTCGTTAAAAGATAATTTTAGTTTCAGGGTCTCGGTGACATTAATTAATTAAAGGATTTTTCCGTAGCTATCGGATTTATCGTTTTTCTTTCTTTTTTTTTTTCTTTCTTTTTTTTTTTCCTCCAATTTATTTATATCTTTTTCTTCTTCTTTTTTTTTTTCTTTTTTCTTTTATTGCTTCTAAACGATCGTTGAAGAGATACTCGGGGGAAATAAAGAAAAAGAAAGAAAGAAAGAGCAAAAAAAGAAGAAGAAGAAGCGTAACGAGTCGCGGAATCTTTTCCAATAACCTGTCTCCAAGGCTTACCAACATAATCAGAGCTCGTGCGGCGACGCTCGCATTTGCATATCGCGTCATCTTGCTACTTCCTTTCTTTCGGGAGCCACCGTCGCGAAATACGTAACACGCTTATTTAAGATAGCGCTACACGACGAAAGGGAGGGAGATATCGTGGAACGAGGAACACTTTATTATACTCCAACAATCCTGATATCTACCTTCGTTCATCGTTTACAACCGAGTTCTACCAGGTTGAAATAATCAGGAATAACGAATTTCGATTATTACTTCTTGCGAAAGACAACTAAAGAGAGAGAGAGAGAGAGAGAGAGAGAGAGAGAGAGAGAGTAATAGAGACAGGGGACATATAGTAGTAAGGGAAAACGTCATTGTATACGATCACGATCGATCGATCTTCGAATTAACGTTAGCCTCGTTTGCACGTGTATGCACGCGTAAATCGCGGTGCACCGTACCCTATCGGCGTAAATTTTCCATTGACTCGGGCTGTCGTCCCCTCCCCCTTTTCGCCATACTAATGACGCGTGCGTAGGTTATATTGCATTTCGAAGTTGGAATACGAAATGTTCTAAAAACGGGTAGATACGCTTTCGTATGTTTCCTAGCCTTATCAATTTTCATAGCGACATTATCTATTCTCGATCAAATTTTACGTTTTATCGTATGTACATATTATATATTTCTATTGAATGAAGTTATAATCGCATTTATTATATATATACATATATATATATATATATATGATCGTTCTTATTCTAGCATTATGAAATTGTTTATTCGTATAGAAGCAGGATTAAATTTTAGAAAGCAACGTCCTCAATAATTATTTACTCCATTACGTTAGAATGAAAACTGAGTCATTACGACAAAGAAACTCGACTTTCGTAAAGATATACGAGGACCAATAACGACGTCTCGTTACGATAATGACCAGTCCGCCCTCCGGTCATTGATTAACGATACAGGCAGGCGCTACGTTCATTGCGAATGCTAGACGAATATAACTCTGTTCGAGTATAATACCAATGTTAGTTGGTATGCGTTTGAGCTTTTGTTCGATATAGGAAATAGAACAACGACGAGTGCGAATAACACAGTGACGTCGTCGACGTCAACGACGTCAACGTTCACGACGACGACGACGTCGACGACGACGACGACCTCGACAACGACGACTCTCCATGCCATCGAAAAGTCGAGCGTGGAGTAAAGTACGCTCGAGAGGATACCGAATGAATCGATAAAGGCACGAACTGGCGTGGGGTGGGCGTAGGCAGTTGTCGTACTACTCTCTCTCCTTCTCTCTCTTTCTCTTTCTCTCTTTCTCTTTCTCTTTCTCTCTTTCTTTCTTTCTCTCTTTCTCCACTCACTCTCGCTTTCAAGTCGTTTTCCCTTTATTCGTCCTACCACCGACTCTTTTCTGTATTTGGCATTTCGCGTAGGACTGGTTTCCTACGACACCGATCGCCCCTCCCTTTCCCCTCTCCATTCCTCCTTCGTTTATGGGCGCTTGTCTCCTTCTTCATTTATTTTTTCCTCTTGTTCTTTTATCTTCGATAAATTTTACAAATTTAACGGAAACACGCGAGAGCGTGATGATTCTTCGTACGACAATAGTTGTTTTTTTTTATTTTTATACAAATATATATTTTTCTTTTTATTTATTTATTTTTTTTTTTTTTGAATAACTAACATATCTCTCCGAGAAAATCGTACTAATGGAATAAGAAAAGAGGTTCGATCGTTTCGAAATAAATTTAACTTATATATTTGCCTATAACGTATAATGATATTATCGGGGAAGTTAAGATAGCGTACATATTCCGTAGGCATTAACGAAGAAAGGTGGAGGCGTATGGGGGGTGGGGCGGGGAGGTTGGGGGTTGGGGGGAGGGGAAGGAATCGACGGCGTTCGACGACGCGTTAAATGTTCTCTCGAACGTAGAGCAGAAACGATCATGAGCGCAAGACGAGGAAAATAGTTTATTAGCGCGTTAGAGGTTTGGCATCCAAGAAGAGCAAGCAAGCCGCGCATGATCTTCATCGTAAATAATAAATTACCGAACGTCGTTTTACGCGACCCAAATAGCCGGTAGAAGAGAGCTCCGTGAAGCTTCTCCTTAAGATCGGCCAGTTTATGGGCCACTCGAGTTCGTGCCGATACTTACACCTTTCTCTTTTACCTACGCTTAGCGGCTGGAGAATATAATATAAATGTAATAGTCATGTTGCCGATAAAGGAATGAAAAAATAATGGAGAGAATAGGTGAAATGGATTAATAAAATAGATAGTAAATGTATTCATTTCGTTTCTTGTTACGTACGTTCGAGTAACGTAGAATTAGAAAAAAAAAAATAAAAAATAAAAATTAATCACGAACGATAAAACGAAGGGAAAAAAAAGATTAAGATTAAAAAGCAAAAAGAGAGAGAGAGAGAGAGAGAGAGAGAGCGTTGCATTGGCGCGAAAGAGTCGATTTTCGGGATTTGAATACTGACGACCATGGGTGGTCCGACGGTCAAACAAAAAAGAAATGTTAATTTTATCGGTCACCGAATAAAACTACAAGCTGCCGCACGGTACATCGGCGGGATGGGCGTTGGAAGAAATCAGCTGGAAGTAATACGACATTTGCATGGGCGCTCGCGCGTGCTGGAATAGGCCGGGAAGGAGGGCGCGGGTAAAAGGCGCGATAAAAGTTGATTAAACTCGTTTACGAGGCTTACGTACAGCCCGGAGTTAATAATCGCCATTGCCGTTTAGCTTGTCTCTATAGCGAAACTCGAGGAGCGTAGAATTTTTACCGTGTAAAATTTATCCCTTTTTATTCCCTATGCGCGTTATTTTATGTCTATTTACTCTGGGTAGTGTTCTTCCTTTTAAAAATATTCTTCAAATTTATATTACGATTTATGATATTAAATAGGTCAGAGGGTACGCAATGAAACAGTTTTAACTCCTTGATTTTTCTTTCTTTTCTTTTTTTTTTTTTTTTCTTTTTTAATAGAAAATAAATATATGTTCGAACATACGTGCATGAAACCATGTTTTTTTTTTATAGGATTTGCGTGTATTGTAAATTTCTGTATTTTTTTTTTCTTTTTTTTTTTTTTTATTGACGTTACGAAAAAAAAAAAGAAAGAAAGAAATTATCGAGATCGGGTAACTAGGTGATACGATGTATAGAGCCATCTGGTTTGCGATCATTTATATTTGTAAAATAGAGAAGTCTATCTACCCACTATCATCGCCTACAAACAAAAGACGCGACCAAGTAGACGAAGCTCGTCAAGACAGCCTTGCCATATACGCCTTCTCTATTCGTTTTCATGAGTGCATAACTATAAATATAAATAATATTCGCGACCGTCGGCTACTTCCGTCCTACCTTTCTTTCTCTATACTTTACTACGTACGTACGTTTCTACTTTTTTTCTGTTTTTTTATTTTTTTTGTATCAACAAGGGACGAGAAAGTAAAGAAAGAACGTAGGAAAACCAGACTCGGCATATACACAATTCGATCGGATATGAGTCACAATACTTGTGCGCTTCGTTCGATTAAAAAGGTAAATTGACGAGTAAAAAGGAAAAAAGGTTAATTGTGTTCACTTGTTCCCTGTGTCGCCGGAAGTCGATAGAGAAAAAAAAAAAAAAAGGAAAAAAGAAAATGATGATAATACGCGTGTAAATAATAAGGACAGCGGATATTGATAAGAAAGTGGAGTATTGCCGCGTTCTACTATCCATCGTTTATTTCGTAAGTAGGATGAATTGAAAATAACATATCGGGATATCTTCGTTCTATTGAAAATTTGCCGTCGTAAGTATTAACCTTCGAGTGATCAAAGAGACGTACTAAATAATATCGCGAAGGAACGTAATCAGAAATTATGTCGATGTTGCGGTGAGAATGTAAACACGGGCAAAGAGAGAATGAGGGAATGACAAAGATTGAAAGTACGGGGAATGTAAAAGATAATGAAAGTACACAAGTAAGAAGAAGAAGAAGAAGAAGAAGAAGAAAAAGGAGATCTTACGACAGAGTAGAGGTCTGCTTGATGAGAGATCAAAAGATCGACGTCTTCTGTGAAAGATGGAAAAGGCAAAAGAGAAGATAGAGGAAGAGAGAGAGAGAGAGAGAGAGAGAGAGAGAGAGAGAGAAGACGGAGGAAGAGGAAGGGGATACACGTACACACGCATACGTAAATAGTGCATCGTAGGAACGTATGAGATAGTCACGTTGATCTTACCGACGTCACGTACAACTTAGGGGATCAAAGGGTCAATCTGTTTCACTCTGCTCGTCCTCGCGTCGTCGTTTTATCGAGTACCTTACATACATACATATACACTCATATATATATATATATAATATATATATATATGTGTGTGTGTGTAGCGGTAACCCTTATAAATGTACGCTCACATACATGGAATGTCAGAAGAGAAACGCAGATAATAACTCGTACATTCGGATATTATTACTTTAGTCGTGATGTCAAAGATGTCGTATTATTATGCAGTGCCAAATTTTTCTAATTATTTTATTACGTCATGCGGTTCAAAAGAGGGGTCAATCTCGTGGATTTCACGAGGTGGTGGTCTCTTTGTTGAAATAAAGAAAGAAAGAGAGGACGGATGGTATAAAGGGGGATAAAAAAAAGGAGAAGAAAAATATGGAGCTAACAGAAACGGCACGTTGCGTTCATCCTCGTCACGTATTTGGAAAAGGAATGAAGGGACGTGTAACTTCTGGCCAAAGTTACGAAGCTTTAGGTTTCGGTATTACGCACACAGTCCGACTGTTTCTGGTTTGGGCTGTCATAAATTCTGATAAGATTTGATCGATCGCTTCTCCGAACGCACTGCTGGTTAATGCATTTTCAGATAGACTCCGAGATACATGATAGCATCGCGTGCGCTCGACCTGAAATCATATTAAATCACACTTTACCATGGATGGAACGATGGAGAGTAAACGAGCAAGAGACAGAGAGAGAGAGAGAGAGAGAGAGAGAGAGAGAGAGAGAGACAGAGAGAGAGAGAGAGAGAGAGAGAGAGAGAGAGAGAGAGAGAGAGAGAGAGAGAGAGAGAGAGAGAGAGAGAGAGAGAGAGTAAGAAGGAAAGAATATCAGAAAGAAAGAGCGACGGGCTAGCGATCGATCGGACGGATTTACCTTGTAACTTTAAAGCAAAGGACTCTTAGTAGAACGTCCATACTTTAATCTAGAAAAGATTATTACAATAATAAATAATCAATTAGTATTTTATGAATATTCGCATTGTTACCAATAATGTGAAAAGTAAAAAAAACTTACGACGTCTTATAACGTCTTACGGATATCTAATATCATTTTGCATATTGATTTCGATCGATCGAGTTTGACAATATTAATACTCCCTATTAGGGATTATTATTCCCTAATAAAAGTATTTAACGTGTTACGAGTTATAACGAATAAAAAAAGAAAAAAATGTAAGAAAAAATAATAACTCGTCGTACGTCATAATAAATATTCACTGTAACGATATACGATAAATACGTTTTAATCGTTTCGAAATAGTTTATCTCATCGAGCTTTCTTCGAACGAACGAACGAGAAGGATGATAGAAGGCATTCTACAAGCTGTTCGAGTAGTAGTCGATATAAGGGAAACTTTGTTATGTAGATCGTGTTAAACTTCAGCCTGTTTACTGCGCGTGCATTGACTGTTACATTGGTTATCGACGATACTGTCCTTCGAGGGTCCACTCTGGCCTACATTTACGATCGAATCATCCTGAGCACGTGCTCGCTGTACCATGCAATAACAACGGCGGTGCGAAGCTCTGAGAATCTTGATTGAATAATTTAAATTGCGAAAAGGGGATGTCGAAGGATTAGATTGGTTTCCGAATAATAATCCCGTTAAAGTTATTTAATTTAACCTCGCGATGATATAAGAATATATAATAATATATTATATTATCCATCCGATCGATCTATCGATGAGATAATATCGAAATGTTTTAATGACTTTGTATGTACGAACGATAAATAGATGTAATAATTGATATTGTTTCTACTCTAGTGGAGTAGGTATCGCGGGATAATTTTAATAAATTATTTATCGTTCTCGAAAGGATTTAAAAAAAAAAAAAAAAAAAAAAAGAGAAAAAGAATCTCTCTGTCGTATATTCCTAAGAAAGTATAAAAACGGGGGATGAAATTGAAGATAGAAAGCGGACGATAGTGGTTAAGCGGGTTTAGGGCAAAGGACGGTATTCGGGAAGTAGTAACGGTCGAAGGTACGATGCTATGGCCGATAGGAAACATCAGATGCGTCGGTGGCCATTAATCTAATGGTCCATGGCTTTATCGTGGTGTTTAACGGCGAGTATCGACAACGTGTCTCAAGGCGACCTGTCGTCTCCCCGTCTATACAACGACGATGTTGCCTCCTTTCTTTTTCATGCTTTTTCTTTTTTCTTGTTCGTTTGGTTTTTTTTTTCTTTCTTTCTTTCTTTTTTCTTCCTCAACGCAGCATGTGTCCCAACAGTCGTAATGCCTTGGGATATTTTAGAAAATAAAAATTATCGGATATCAATAAAACTGGAAATATATCGCATTGAAATATGATCCATTCGAATAAGGAGATCCGATTCTCTCTTTGTAACAAGAGGATATAAAAGAATTTCGATCTTATCATAAGCGATTAATTCTAATTAAGGTACGTTTTTTATTTCTTTTTTTATTCCTTTTTTTTTTTTTTATTTACGAACGAACTACGGATAAATTTGTACGTAATTTTAATTGGACAATATTTCAAGTATATTTTAAGATACAATTTCTTTATATATATATATATATATATATATATATATATATATATAGAGATTATTATAAAATTGTAACGTTTGTATCTACGTAAGTCTGTTGAAGAAGTTAAGAGTCATTTCTAACTAATGTTAGCTTTGTTCGATTTTTATCGTTCTACTTTAACGCGTCACTCGAAATGAAGTTTATACCATTATAGAATGATATATGCGTGAGCATACTTTGCAAAGGTCGGCGCAATAAACCTTGTAAGTCGAATAACTTCCAAGCTTTGCGTCTGCTTTGGACATGGAAGTATAACTGCTCTTCCTCCCTCTCTCCTCCCCCTCCCCCCCTCTCTCTCTCTCTCACTCTCATTCATCGTAAAACTAGTTCACCGAGTTTTGCATGAGCCTGAAGAACTTAAAGTCGAAAGGTGCGCTTAAGGCCTACGGTTGTTTTAACGTTCGCAAGAGGAAAACCGATTTTCCAAAAGAAAATTTAACTCAACTTTACGTCCTTGATATTTTTTTGAAATGTTAGCTCGAGGCAAGTACCTATCTCATATCCTTTGAAATCCACATAGCTACGTGGTCGGATTCAATGCGATTCCTAGGAGAAAGATTTATGAAACCCTTCTCGTAGAAGAAACAGGAAGGCATCGGCTATAAATAACGTCTCACATCGACGACACGCGTACGAGAAGCGACGCTATCGATGCAAATGCACCTTGCCGCACCTTCTCAAGGCGAAAATATAAGCGAGACCGATCGTTTTCTCAAATAACGCTACGCTCTCGCGTGTACGTAACACTTACGTAATATTTTTCCATCGCCGACTAGACGACTTCCGCTTTCTTTTCTTTATCTCGTTTGCGAGTACTCGTTAGTATTACTACGTCGTCGTACACATTTCTACGAATTTTCTACTTTTCTCTCTCTCTCTCTCTCTTTTTTCGTATTTCTTATTTCCTTTCTTTTTTTCTTTTTATTTCAGTCAAGACGTCTTTCAATGAATACGTACACGAACTTGGTGATAAGTGTTGAACATTACGATAAAAAATATTTGGTATTCCTTGACAAGAAAATCTGATGTATATATGCAAATCAAAGAACATTAATTATATATGACTTAGCAATATTATTTCTTTGCCGGTAAAAAAAAAAAAAAAAAGAAAAAAAATAAAGAAAAGAAAAGAAAATATACGTATAACTACCAACCAAACGTGCAAACGTTTAATATATTGCTTCACGTTTTCGCGATACTTACCTCTTAACCAAAAAGGAAACCTTAGAAATTTTTTCATCCGACCGTTTCTTTTAGCCGTATACTTTAATCAGTTCGATATCCATTCGTGCGTGGAGAAGTTAAGAAGATCGGAAACACAAAATAACATTAAGATAATACCACCTAGGCCGACTATCAGAAGCACTTACCATTTACTGCTAATAGCACAGTTCGACGTTTCGACTGAAATTTTCCAGCTGTGTCCTTTTTGCCAAAGCTATCATTAACGGGGAAAGTAGGATAGAAGGAGATATAAAATATATGGATAAAATGGGAAAGAGAGAGAGAGAGAGAGAGAGAGAGAGAGAAAAGGAGAAGAGAAAGGAGGTGGTATAGGGGAAGCCCGCGTGCGTTATTCCGAGTGTCGTTTTAAACGCACAGGTACACGTGTACGCTCGGAGCATAGTAAACGCAAGCAAGTTTAAACGCTTCCGCCTTCATTTTACCGTACCGATAATGAAGCGACCGCTCTAATTATGTATCCTCGGGGTGGTCGAACGGGACAGAGGAAGACGGAAGGATGATGATGATTCCTTAAGCGTCGAGACGGTTTCGACGATACGGCAATTGCGCCGGGTCATTCCTTTTAATTTTCCTGGATGGAAGAGGAGGAGGAGGAGGAAGAAGAATAGGGAGAAGTAGTAGAGAGAAGTAGATAGACGAAGAAAGAAGTGATACGTAGAGAGGCCAGACGAGGAGGACGAGAACGAGAGAGAGAGAGAAAGACAATGGGCTGACGTAAGTCTACGGCCGTCTTTTAACTCAACGTCGTCGCAAACGCCCACGGCGATTATAATTCCGCCTAATTGCCTCGTTTATTAGCTTCTCGAGGCATCCGACTATTTATAGGGAGCGACAGGACAGACGTTGATCGTCTTAATGATATACCGTCTGACTAGATCCGACCTCCTTCGTTATCTTACCCCGTCCGAAGTGAAATCGTTTTCTGCTATTATATCGTAGAAAATCTCGTCCGGTGCCGACCAATCGATAGATAATTTTCAACTATGACAATGGTTTAATTTATGGCCCACGAAAAAGTTTGCCCTTTAATTGAATTTACTATTCGAGTCCATAGACCGTTCTCTCTCGTTTCTTTCGTACCTATCCTTTTTTTTTTTTCTCTTTATACGTTCTGTTAGGTTAACCCGTTCGTCAAAAAGAATGAATTTATTTGTGGATCGAAGACGTGGATGGTGAAAGGTTATCGAACTAGTGGTATTATTTAATTTTTACATTCATCCAATGAACTTCGTTCAATTTCTGTTTTTTTTTTCTTTCTTTCTTTCTTTTTTATTTCGAACTTCCAAGAAATAAAACGTCCGACGGTTCATTTATTTGGAAATATTAAACCACGAAAGTCATTCGATTCCAATTCCTCGTTCCCATCTCTTTGAGGAAACTTCGATATAGCTTTCCCCTTGTCTTCAATTCTTCGTGATCCATGATTAAGCGCCGATAAACTTAGACACGATGATTCTTATTTCTCACGTCCTCTTTTCTCCTACCTTTTTCCCCATCTTCCTCTCCCCTTTTATCCCCTATTTCGCTCTTTTCCTTTCACATTTCGGTGTCCTCTTTTTGCTCTCGGAAGTTATTTAAGTCTACGTCCGATTGGTTTGGTGGTACCGATCCAAGTCAATCGATCCTCTTTCCTTCTAATTGGATTACTCTCTCATTTCTCTTTTCGTTTTTCCGTTCCTTACCGGGTTTCTGTCTTCGTTCTTTGTCGTAAAATCGTTGGACAGACCGCGTACCTGAAAGTTCTTCATCTCTGATATAAAATTTCATTCGTTTCGCAATTGAAATCTCGTTACGAAGCATAAATTCTTTTTTCTTTTTTCTTAAAGGAACTTAACATTTTATGCTTTTATCGAAAAGGGAAGAGACGAAAACGTGAGTACGAAAATGAATAAGAAATGACGATTAATATGCCGGATAAAACTTTTAGGGATAAAAGTCCACTCTCACATCTTCTCGGCTTTGGCGGAAGGAATGAAGTACTTAACGTTATTAGCCTCTAAGTTCGGAACGGTGAAAAGGAGAAGAAGAAAAAAACCCGCCCCGAAAAAGAAAACGAAAAAAGAAAAAAAGGGAAGAATAAAAGCGAGCGGAAGGAAGTGGAAAGGAAGAATCCACTCGTTCGCTGTTTTTCTTATCTCCGTAATCACGACACGTTAAACGAACG
The DNA here is from genome assembly GCA_911387935.1 of Dolichovespula saxonica. Lineage (NCBI taxonomy): Eukaryota > Metazoa > Arthropoda > Insecta > Hymenoptera > Vespidae > Dolichovespula > Dolichovespula saxonica. The sequence continues at coordinate 7,949,403 of OU426996.1, forward strand.
CTTTTCGCATTTTCTAATACCAGCCCTTTCTCCGAACCCAACGAAACTTGGGTTCACTTTCCAAGCGATAACGTCGTCGTCGCGTCCCCAACAACACGGACGCCTTCACTAATCCCACTCTGTCTACGGATATTCCGAGCGTCCTCGACCCTGCAAGAAACTTGGCCCCTGTCCAGACTGGATACCAGAATCCTGCAGTTTTCTCTCCTTGTCCGTCTGTTCGCGATCTTCTCGTTTTCTTCAGACCGTCCGGCAGTTCGAGCAAAAATCAAGAAGATGCGCCTCGTTCGAAACGTTGTCTCAACGACGACATTATTCTACGCAATATCCTCCATCCCTTCGTCTCCTTAAAAGAATATAACGTCGAACGACAATAACGTTAAACGATACTATTAACGTACGGATCGTTTGTGTTAAAATAATGAAATAATAAATAAAATGTTTTGGACAGTTCGAAGGCGCGTAAAACGTGCGACGCGGGATAAACGACGATCTCCCGATTTCGATTTTGGATTTGGCGGCCTATTTCTTTTTCTTCGCTCGTTTCTTTCCTTTTTTTTTCTTTTTTTTTTTTTTTTCTTTTTTTTTTAATCCCGAGGCTCGGCGTTAATTGGAAATTAATAGCACGGTTATAAACGTACGGGAGGCGTAACGATGAAAAGGAAAATGAAAGAAAAGCAATGGCTCGGAAGACCGACATTTTCTCGATTTAAGAACGTCCTTGGAACAATCATCAAAGACTGTCGGTGAGAACTTCGACAAAGAACATCTTCGCCAAAGGCTTTTCGTGTATATAACTCTACGTCCACATACGTGTAGTTTTCACCGATGCCCGAAGTCTCCCGTTTCTCAGGCTGTGTAGACTTTTCAATTTGTGGGGATAAGTGAGACGAGAAAGAAGGGAAGAGAAAAAAGAAGAGAGAGAGAGAGAGAGAGAGAGAGAGAGGTCCAAGAGTTCTTCGGAAAGGAGTCTCATTAAGGGAATTGGGTCGCCACGCGACAATGAGCCAGCGAGCGTGACGAAGGCTTCTCCCTTAATCCCTAAAGGACATCTTGAACTAAAATGCATCACCTTCACTTGGCGAGCTCGAATCGCTTAAGCCTCCATCCGACGGCTTGGAAAACTCTTTTCGAGGGAACTACGAAAAGTTTAACGTACGCGAATTTACGAATCGTCCATCCCTTATCTTAGTCGTCGATTCTGATGTTTCCTTTTATTTTTCCTGCCATTTTCTATCGCTTTATTCTTTCAGGCCTCCTACGATTGAATATTTCTCTTGGGAATGAATTAAAAGATTTAACTGGTTTACCTCTTAAGTTGAGAGAAACGTCGTTCAATACGATCGCATCACCTTTGGAATCATTGCTGTTTTACGGCTACGTCTGAGATTCTCTCTTCTAGTCCTTTATGCCTGTCTCTCTCTCTCTCTCTCTCTCTTTATCTTTTTATCTTTCTCTTTCACTCTATCTCCAAGCCGTAGGTAAGAGAATTCGAGCAGAAGGAGCAAGAACCGAAACGATCGTTCGAGTTATTCCGCCGCAGTGCAGATCCTAAACCTTCTTCTTCCTCTCTTCTATGCTTCTCCACGTTTATTCTTCGTCGATTTGATTTATATATAATAGTAAAAACGGCGGAGATTTTGTTTTTTTTTTTTCTTTCACTTTAGACCTAAACATTCCTCTCTTAAGTCGCTGACGTCGGAGCGAGCCAAACGTTCGATCGTTTTCCCTAAAAAAAAAAAAAAAAATTTTTTTTTCTTCCTTTTCGACCATCGACGTTCCTTTCGTCGATCGAAAATTGAGATTGTAAAGAAATTGTTTGGATCGATTTTTATTATTCTTATTATCGAACGTAGAATACGTAGGTACTGGGCCGAGAGTTAATTAAATAAAATTTATTGCTCGTTCGTAAAAAGATATGCGTGTGATCCGTGAAATGACGAAAAAGAAAAAAAAAAAAAAAAGAAAAAATATAACAGAGAGAATGAGATAAAGGGAAAAGAGTTCGTGTGCGTGCTCGGTGGTAAACGATTCATTGCGGTGGAACAGTGTAAAAGCATGTATATATAACGAGGAGTATATGAGGTCAAGCTGGTTAAAGCTACGATGTTTAATATCAGTTAGACAGTTTTATGGGCACCCTAGCAAAATCTGTATACCTAAGTCCCACCATTTTTTTTTTTGTTTTTCTTTTTTTTTTTTTTTCTATTTTTCTCTATTTTTCTCTCTCAGTTCCGTGTCCACGTAGATGAAGAACTCAATGAGTACGTGCCCTTAATTACATCTATCCAATAATCGTGTATGCTTTCCCCGAAACTTTTTAACTTTTACCTACCTTCATCGTTCCATAATTCTTAACCGATTAAATGTATTCGGAAAGCTAGTTGCAAATTTCTATGTCAACTCACTTTTATCTTTAATATATCTTCCGCCTTCACGCTAATTAATTTCTTGTCGAATCGTGAAAGTTCTATGTTCTTTCGCGTTAGATATTATTTTGTTTAATGGACCCGTCGGGAATACCGTGTAGTATGTTCGTGCGAGATCATAATTAATATTTCGCAAGAGAAAATAAAATATAAAAAAGTAAAAATGAAACGAAAGACCCTTTCGGTGGAACGAAATTACGTTAATTCGAAAATCTTTGAAGCGTCGATTACCAGAAAAGATGGGGCGAGCGGAACGTATGGCCGCAACGTCGGTGGACTTTTCGAAAAATAATTACCGATCGTCTTTAATGAAGTACAGCACTTAAAGCGTTGCACCGGGAGTTAACCTCGAAATATGGTTGACCAACTTTTACACAAGCACGTCTTCCAATATTTTACTCTTTCTTCTTAAGTTATCGCTAACAGAAACTTCGTGATTTTACGTTAATGTCAGGAATAATGGTTAACCAAGAAATTATCTTATGGCTTTACTTTAACAATCTCATCAAAATAAATCCATAATTTCGTCTCTTTATCAGCGTTTTGTATTTCAATTCTATATTCTACATTCGTACGAGATCATCGTAATTTTTTTCTTGCTTGTCTCTTCTTTTTCCCATTTTTTCTTTTTTATTTTATTTTATTTTTTTATCCTTACCACACACATACGCCCAATGATCATCATTATCTTTAAGAAAATCTGAGAAGATAATTGAACGTTTAGTCTAAATTTAACAATTTATGCCTTGGACCTACGATCTAAATCGTTATCGATGACGAAACTCTAACGCAGGCATTAGATTGGCGGAACATAAATTACGATTAGACGAAGCCGAGACGGAATTCTCTGCCTCGGGGTCATATTGGAACCCTCGAACGAAGAGCGGCACTGTGTGGTGCCGCTTTTACGCTGATTTATCGTGCTTGATAAAACGTGGTCGCGAATATTGCATCGGTAAATTTATCCGGAGCATGGAGAACATCAGTATAACGTATTCATGCGTGAATGAGGAAGAGAGAAAAAAAGTGAAGAAGTTGATTCATTTGATCCTTTTTTTCTTTTCATCTCTCTCTCTTCCTTCTCCTTTCTTTCCCAATTTTTTTGTTTATTTTTATGGATTTTTTCGAATCAAAATCGATTCTCGGTGCTTATTATCGTTTGATTTAGATCCGCAAGGACTGACGTCCTTGCGTCTAATTGATTTATTTGCAATGTACAAAGAAATAAAAAAAAAAAAAGAAAAAAATCGAGGAATCTTAATTCTTATCATTACCCGATTTAAAAGTAAAATTATATTTATATAAATATTGTTCTAATGAATACGATCTTCTACAAATACGATCTATGTATTTATAGTTTGCAAAGGTATCAAGAATTGTTGCGTACTAATATCAATTTTACGATTAAGAAAATCGTTACGTTTATAGTAAGAAATCATTGGAAAGGGGAGGGAGGGGAAAGAGAGAAGGTATAAAATCAAGAAGATACGGTAATTGATCCGTCCTGTAGCTCGAACGTCCGCACGATTTTGCCGCAGGTGTGGGAGGCGACCGAAAGGACAAGACCGTGACTAGCAGGTGAACGAGCTCGCGATATCTCCTTTTTCTTTTATCCTAAGATGAAAGTCTCGGCTGATCGTGCCGATCGTGATCTTCATGATCCTTCTTCCAACGGTTAAACATGATTCTATGAATCTTCGTGTCCACGGTAAAATTAATTACACCTCGTCGGCTCCCTTTTTACCTGCTCCCGGCGAAACGCAAAAAGAACTTACGTACTTTTCTTCTATAACGATATAATAAGTATATTTCAGTTATTAGAAGGAGAAAAAAAAAAGAAAATTAATAATATAAATGGAACGATTATTTGTGAAGTAATTTTGGATAAGTTAGGTATTGCGAAAGAGGCAATGAGAGAGAGAGAGAGATAGAGATAGAGAGGTTATTAAATCGATTAAGCGATGAAAGATCGGTTGAACAGACAGACATACAGACAGACAGAGAGAGAGAGAGAGAGATAGAGATAGAGATATTTATATGGAATATTTCGCTTATCAGTTTATGCAAATCAACGTATACGCAAGTCCCATTCGTGCGCGATGCGTCGAGAGTCCATTAGGAGCTGTTGTTTCGAAAAGGACTCTCGTTATACCCTATAGATATACCTAGTGGCTGATTCAGGTGCTGCAGGTGCTACGGGGCGAACGTAGCTACCGTAACTTGCCATCGAGACATCCAAAGCATGACAAACGAGCTTGGCGTAAACAGAATATTAACGGTTCTCTAACGAGCGCCGACGTGGATGTTAGGATGATCGGTGGTGATGGATAGACGCGAAGAGCATCGGCTTCGTTATTGTCATTTATCTTAGCCTTCTAGACGGTGAGATTCGAGGTTAGAATTTAAATGAGAAATTTATGACGCGAGCCTTTCGCGCGAATTTTATTTCATTTTATTTCCTTTCCTTTTCTCTTCTTTTCTTTTCTTTTCTTTTCTTTTCTTTTCTCTTCTTTCTTTTTTGCCTTTTTTCTCTGCGAACGATTCTTCCGCTTCCTTTATCTCCCGATTTTTCACTATTCTCAGCAAGTTACAAGCTTCTATGTTCCTTTTCTTATTTCTATGGTACGTTTTAATGATGATCGTAATACGATGATGATTTGTCAGTGCCGGTCTGTTGAACCATTGAGTTTAAATGGCTCGTACTTTAATGCCTTAACATATGAATGCGTTGTATTGTTCTGTTTTGAAAAATAATCGAGTCGTTGAATCTTAATTTTCTGTATTTAATCAGAAACATTACGAATCGTTGGAAACATTGGTCATTTCCTTTTTTGCATTAGCATTGTAATATGGTCATTAATGCACCGTAACAATATTGCGAATGTTTTCAACGTTTTTTTTTTTTATTTTTTTTTTTTTTTTTAATACTTCCGTAAATACTTTTTTGCAAGCTATATCAACGAAAAAGTAAACGAAGTTGACCGTGTCGTACGAAAACTGTTAATTAGACGAAAGTACAGTATTTTTATTTTTTCTGGACTATTTTTAATTAACCGACTCCAATTCGGTAATTCAACAAACTCTGTTACGAATTTCTTGTTTTTCATCATGGTCTCCTATAAAAAAAAAAAAAAAAACTACCGTTCAAGTAATGCAGCGAATGGTACTCGCTTTATCATTTAATTCATATGTTCGACTTGTTTGCTAATTTTCATCCATAAATCAACTTTTTTTTTCAAGAGCCTTTTTTCGGCAAAAACATTTGATACGTTCAAGCACGGAACCTTTGTAGGGAAATTAATTCTTTACACGTTACAAATTATTCACAAATTCAATTGCATTGATAAGCTCCGAACTTCCATTCCGCTAATTCACAAAACAATTGAAGCGATCTCGTCTTTGTTTTTTAAACAATTTCATTATAGATCCAAAGGAATCAAATTTTTTATTATTCAGCGAGAAATTTCGTTTCCGGAAATCAATCATACCGTTTCCGCCTGGAGGGTACATACAATATCGAGGAAAAGAATAAGAGAGAGAGAGAGAAAGAGAGAGAGAAAGAGTTGGAATAAGTTTGCGTTCATGTCCGTATTCCTGGATTTTATTCGCGTGTGAGTTGCATGTATGTCGTGTCTGGGATTGCAGCAGGTAAACGCATTTGCATGTAAAGTCGTTTTCACGAAATAACGACGAATGTAGCTTCCCAATTTCGTGCCAACGTCTGGAGTGTTTCGTTGAAAATATGGTCTAAAAAAAATAATAACCGTTCCTTGCCGATTACCTTGAGAATATGAAAAAAAAAAAAAATAATAATAATAACAATAATTTCACTTCATTTAGTACAATTTCTATTAAAAAAAAAAAAAAAAAAAAAAAAAGAAAAAAAGAAGAAAGAAAGAAAGAAAGATAGAACGAATTGAATTTGCAATGGTGTCAATTAAGAATATTCAATCGACTATCGCCTAACAATGAATACTATCAATTATTACAGAATCATTGTTAAATGACGATTGAGAAAGTATTTTGTCCGTAGAAAGGGGGCGTTATCGCACTTATTCAATATCATTCATTGAAGGATAATCTGTTTGTTCCTTTGAATCCTATTTCCGACTCGAATCGTATTCAACGAACTTAACAAGGAGAATTCACTGGCCGAAAGGTGCCACAGAAATCGTAGGAAGTTACGAAGGCCAGAGAGCAAACAGAGGGAAAGAGAAAGACGGACAGAAAGACAGACAGAGAGAGAGAGAGAGAGAGAGAGAGAGAGAGAGAGAGCTTGCAAAAGAGAAATAGAAGATAGTAGTTCTGTAAGCCGAAGGAAACCAATAGGACTCGTGACAACAGCAACACCAGCAGTGGCAACAGCAGGCCGGTCTCTAGTCTCTCTGATTGTCATCCGGTTGTTCAAAGGCGTCGCCAAGCAGCAAATCGCTTCACGATTCAGAATGGGTCAGCAATGAAAGGACGTTGAATTTTAGCCCCCGGGTATAGTCAGAAACAGAAGGCCGTCTCTGTATTCGCGCGTAATTCCTGAAACAAGAATTGCTCGGCAAACATCTTCTCTCGCCTTTTCGTTCATTAAATTGCCACCTCTCTTTCGTATTATTCTTTGCATTCTCTTGGATTTCACTTTATCAAATCGCTCGTATATCACGTTTTAATTTCTTTTTCCTTCTACCTACTTCTTATTCCCTCTTATTTCTTCGCATATTATCTGTTTCTCTCATTTGCAACGTCGATCAAGCCTTATCGACCATCTCTTCGGTAAATTCGTCTTACGAAAAGTATGACTATCTCGTAAAATCGAGAAGGTACTTAAGCAAAATCTCGAATTGTTTTTTAACGAGGGTAGAGGAAGAAGAAGAAGAAGAAGAAGAAGAAGAAGAAGAAAAAGGGGAAGAAGAAAAACAGGAGACGATGGAATGTTAAATATTTGTTACTAGAAGGTAACTTGAAAGTTCCTTGTTGTAGATTCACCAAAGTTGAGACAATGTTCGTCGGCTTCGAGTAGGGAGGAGTTAAGTGACGTCATCGTAATCGGCATGTAGTTCAACAAAGTTAAGAACAAAAGGGAACTAACCTAAGCGCAAGCGAACACTAGTCAACTGGGATGCCTGATGGTAGAGGAAACTTAGAAAGTTAAGTGGCGCTAGAATGTCATTATTTTCTTTTTATTGCAATTGATGCGGAAGCATCGCAATCGAGGCATCGTTTTGCTTTGTTTCCATCTCGACCGTTTAATCACTTTGACCGGACGATCGAATTAACTCGATCCATCTGTCTTGCAGAGAGAAAGAAGAATGGTAGATAGAGAGAGAGAGAGAGAGAGAGAGAGAGAGAGAGAGAGAGAGAGAGAGAATATTGATCGATGCCAAGAAGGAAATATCTAAGGGATATAAATTATTTCCACTCTTATTGTCCGAAAATCAATGGATAATGAAAAGTCCAGATGTGAAACGAGAATAATAACGTGTTCACGAGTTAACGATATTTATACCGCGTAATGCGGAACTAGGAAATCCCATTTCACGGACCGGACCGGTACAATCAACGAATTCTGCGTGTTCGATACTTAACGAACGTAGTAATAAATAACGAGTTATCTCTCGTAAATAGTACAAGACGAGATAAAAGCCTTTCTCTTTTTGGGACTGGCATAACAGTATAGAGGTATATCTACCTACCTAAGTTGAACAACATGAGCGAATTTAATCGTCGAGGAAGAAGCGAGGAGGAAGAGAAAGAATATAAGTGGAGAAAGGAGAGAGAGAGTGGAGAGAGTGGAGAGGGGTGTGTGTGGGGTGAGAGGGGGTGGGGGGAGAAGAAAAGGTGCACGCTTCGGACGATACAAATACTGCAACCTTAACCTCAGGATTGCCCTTTGCAAAGCCGGTCGGTGTATGCGCTTCGATCGGAATAGCCATTAACGTCTGACCCATCGGCCGCGGGAGCACGGGGAAGAAGAGAGACGGAAAGAGTAGAAAGAGATAGATAGAAAGAGAGAGAGAGAGAGAGAGAGAGAGAGAGAGAGAGAGAGAGAGAGAGAGAGGGATGCGTGATTCGACGATAAATCTGTCGGCCGTAGAGCCACGGCGGCCCAGTACACGATCTCGATATTGTTCCGCATTGCGTTGTTCCGTCGTTTCCCTTTTCCCCTTCCCTTCCCTTCCCTTCCCTTCTTCGTCCTCTTGTATCGCCCCTCCCACCATCTCCCCCTTCCCCTCCTCGTCGTAGTCAGATCGAGACAGCATCCTCCTCGCCTCTCGATATGATGCGTTCTACGAAGCTCTCCCTCTACATCGTCGTCGCATTTATGCTCCGAACGATGTCATCATTTCGATTCCGCGACTGACAAGCACAACGAGCGTTATAAGTGGACCCCATGAATCCTTCTCGAGTTACTTCGTTTTAATCGTTTCTCTCTCTCTCTCTCTCTCTCTCTCTCTCTCTCTCTCTGTTGTCTCTTTTACGAACATGCCAACCTACGTCGGCATGTCCGACGACCGCGTCGACGTGTTGTTTCGTAATCGCTTAACGTCGGACTATTTTAATGACTCGCACTTATAACTCGTTAACGAAGACGCGATTGATAATTAATTATTCTTATTGATTATTTGCGATCTAATCGAAATAATGTTTATAACGAGGAACGTTCGTGGTTACGCGTGGCAAGTTTTATCGATAAATCGAAAAATGATTCGTTCCATATTTAATCTAATTTATCGAAAGTTTCATCGTCGATGAACGATCGGAAATATTTAATTCGAATATTTTGAGATCTCCGTTTAAAAACGGGTTTCGTTCCGACGCATCTCTCATTTTCCGAGCGTACGAGCATCAAATTGTCCGATTCCTTATTCGATACGGACGAAACACCGTGATGTCGAACGTTAAATCGAATTGTCTGTTGTCGGCGGACGAGGATCTTCTCACGGATCATCGATTAGCACGAGGAGCATCGTGAAACGAAGAGACTCCTGCGTGTCAACGACCGCCACTCTTAATATCATTCAATTCGAAGTAGTGTATTAGAGCGCACGCTCGTTCGATGAAACGACTTGTGTCTTATGGTCCATCAGCGAATCTCTTATTGCAATGCGAGATAATACAGGGGATGGTAGAATTATTTTGAATCAATTTTTGTTTTTTTTTTTTTTTTTTAACTTACTCAACGTTTCTATTTATATATATATATATTAATTTTTCTTTTATTCGTTTATTTGTACAACGACAAATATCGATTCGTGATAAATCAAGGAATTAATGAAAAATTCTAGAATGTTAAAATTAACATCAAATCGCGGGATTTGATTCGAAGGATTCGAGGAACTCTCGGGACTCCATTGGAATCGCTTTCGCGTGAACGGTTCACGATCAGGGCAGGAGAGTGTAAACGAAATCAATAACGACGGATAGCCGTCGAAAGCGTAAAGTTCCAATGGGCAGTAAAATCAAGGGAAGTCGATAACACGGAGGATCGCATGAAGATCGTGCGTGAAAACGATTGATCGGTACGCGAGCGGTCCTTAAACGATTCATTAAACGCTATCGTGTTCTCTCTCACTCTCTCTCTCTCTCTCTCTCTCTCTATCTTTCACTCTCACTCGGCATGCGGTTTAACACCGTAGCACCCCCAGCCGTTTTATGCGCACGCTCATAGAATTTTCCATCCCTCTTGCTCGCGCATTAACCGCCTTCCCCTTTCGTATTTTCCTTTCTCCGGGCTTTAATACCACGCTCAGATAAAGGGCTCGCGCGCGTTCCGCCTATGACTTGCGGCAATTTAGTCATTTGACCCTGAGACTTCTCAGCGAGTTCAGTCGTTTAACCTCAGCGCGCTGTGTCTCCGTTCATGGCCGTCCGCATCCTCTTTTTCGTCTCGTCGTTTTCTCTTCTTCGCTAGCCACGCCAACGAGCAATACGAAAGTTTTAACCATCTTTCTTTCCTTTAAGATCGACGAAGAAAAAAACATTGAATTATTTCGCATATTGGAATTAAAAAAAATGTTCAAAATGTAACCTTCCCTTTCTCTTTTTTTATTATTATTATTATTATTATTATTATTAATTATTACGAAGACGAGCTTTATCATATGCTAAAGTTTAATAGCTGTAGTGCGTCACGGCAATTCGTCTTTTTCTCGATCGTCATTTAACGTTCGCTCGACAACATTTAACAATCACTCCATAGAATTTTCTTTGTTATTAATTTGAACGTTCCTTCATAAAAGAAAATAGGGTACGTTGCTAATCCGATCAATTTCTTCCTCTCTCTCTCTCTCTCTCTCTCTCTCTCTCTCTTTATACAATGCTCTCTTCTCCTTTTCTTTCTACTAAACTCGTCTATTTTCTGTTTTACCTCATCTTTTTTTTTTTCTTTTTTATCATCTCCCACTTTATCCCCCTCCTTCTTCTAAGCTTCTTAGGTAAAAAGATCGTTCTCGAAGGTCTCCCGCCTTCGTTGTTGCAAGTGCTTCGTTGCAATGGGTAATCTCGGGTACTCGAGAGAGGGATAACGAAAATGTCTTTGCTCTCGAGCATAAACGCTTTCGTATTCGAGAATCAACGAGTCGTGAGCGGCAGCGATACTTGGACCGCGCTTGGATGCTGTGTACTCGAGTACTTTGAATGCTCGAACGATACGAATGTTAGCCCGCCGGATGGTTTGATGGCTGTTTCCTCTCGAACGCTCGAAACGTCGCCGCCGTGGAAAACGCTTTGAGTTAACTGCGATAAACTTTCGAGAATTTTTACCATTATCTCGGTTCCGATAGTTTTCCCTTCAAGTTATTAAACGAGAACACCCGATGATATCCTTTCTCATGACATCTTTTTCCTTTGAATTAAACAAAAAATAAAAAAATAAATAAATAAATAAATAAAAAGATCATATATACACACGTCGAACTTTAATAAAACGATAATATAACTAATATGAAAGTTTTCTTTCGTTTCATCGAAACGTTATAAGCACACTTCCGAGTTAAATATTAAATTAACGTTTCGATGTTAAAGGAAACGTAAACGTTCCGACGAATTGACGGATGAACAGGATTTATTTTTCCTATGGAAAATCCATAGAGCTAAAACAAATATCAGGTAACGTTCTCGAAGTAAAGCGAAAAAACATTTTCGATAAAAACATTAGTTTCATGTGTTGCGCAAACGCGAACTTTTCTACGGCGTACTACGTACGATATTTCGTACGGGGAGAAAAAAAATATTTTCACTTTACGTCCGTGCGTGCGCGCGAAGTTATCAAAAATAACTGTCCGTGGAAAGTATTAAAAAAAAAAAAAAAAAACAATAATTCAAGAAATAAAAAAAAAAATAAACAAAATTCGATTTGTTACGTGACTCGTTCGTAACGGCACAACAATTGCGCTTATATTTATACATTCTAAAAACTTAGTTATTATCATCGTTTATCAATCCGATAATTCGTTAAAAAGTTATTCCCTCTTGAAACTCTGAGATTGTGCAACTAACGTATACGTACACATAAAATGCACGAACACGCGGCGATTCGAAATAAGTAGAGATTAGTTATAGTGCTCGATAGAGACACGCGAGCAATTAAAAAGTTCCAACTAGTACCACCGAGAAAGAGAGAGAGAGAGAGTCCGAGAAGTATAGCGTTTATTCGATTATTTAAACCGTCAAGGAATATATCGTAGATGTTATTTATAATCAACGATAATCCTTAAACACTCGCATTCGCTGTTAGTATTGCACAGTTTGCGGCTAATAGAGCTTCCGAAGAGAGTCCCTCGCTGATTTCTTTTTTCTTTTTCTTTGATCTCTGCTCTCCCTTTGCAAGAGCTCTCTCTCTCTCTCTCTAATTTCTCATTTCTCATTCTTTTACTTTCCTTTTCTCCCCACGTATTTTTTCTTTTCTCCTCTTTATTCTATTTATCTCTATCTCTCTCTCTCTTTCTCGCAAGATGTTTTTCCGTGCCGTATAATGCAAGACTTACGAGCGAATCGGGCTCCGTGAGTCCGCGCCCGCGAGAGCACCCGGTTTATGAATTCCAGATTATCATTATTACCCCGATTTTATTGTCGACATTAACGTGTAAACATGCCGAGCATGACGGTAGGCGTGCCACGGTCGTCTCGCGTTCACGGACTCGCTTCGTTAGTCCGTTAAAACTTAAACTCACGTATCTTAAATCCAGCCCCGGACCATGAATATCCGAGAGGAAATCAGAGGGATGTTAACGAAAGAAAAAAGAAAAAAAGAAAAAGGAAAGAAATAGACAAAAATGTAGTCAATTGCAAGTATTTTAATATCACGCTTTACCTACTGCTTCGAAAATTTATTTATTATTTTAACGTCGAACTCGACATTTTTCGAATGCCTTTCGAATGACATTTCTTTCTTTCAGGCCTTTTAAAATTCATTCGATATTATATATATGCGCATAATATTATTATGTAAATCGTCGAGAATATGAATGTTTCGTTTGCAAAATTTTGCAATGCGAAAGAAGAAAAAAAAGAAAAAAGAAAAAGATAGAAAAGAAATCTTGATTACGAAAACGATTTGAAAGTTCATTCAAATTTTTGTTAATTCGCGATTAGAATTGGAATTTCGTTTGGTCGGCGATGCTTCAAGTTAACTAATAATCTCCTCTTACTCTTCGGTTAACACGAAAGAAAGAGCGTAATTTAACAACGATCTCAATTCGAAACGAGATAAGTACGTATGGAATCGATCGACGCGGAAGCGAGGATGCGATTGAACGCGATAAACATAACAACCGTTCTTTCGGTTTCGTGCTAGCTGGAATAAAATTTACGATTTTACGTCCTTTACGGTTTGATATCAACGCGAGACGCTCTTAAAATACGGGAATTGCTCTTCCATGACTGTTTATGTAAATGGGAAGACTGAAACCTACTTTCCTCTTTGCTTGGTAAGCACAAGATCGGAGTTTTTAACCCTGATCGCAGAAAGATTTTCATTCGTACGTTTCTTCTCTTTTCTTTTTTCTACTATCCGTCGATTCATTTACGATTCAACGACATTCCATAAAAAACATTTCAATCAATGGGATCACGAAACTTGTTGGTACAGTACTATTTTCTCTTTAACAATATTCTTTTGCATTCCTTTTATATATATATATATATATATATCCCCTCTTATACACGAGTGCTTCTCGTGTTTTTCTTTCTTCCCTATTAATTTAAAATTGATTATCATTTTCTTCGTAAAATTCGTACGCATTAATTTAATAATATTTTTAATCAGACTCTTGGTATAATATCTACTCTATATATATATATATATATGTATGTATGTATGTATGTATGTATGTATGTATGTATGTATGTACGCATATAAATGTGCATATATGTATAGATACACGACTAAGCACAGATATATCTGAGCAACATTCCTACGCAGTGAACTACACGGGAGAAGGGCATACTACGAAGTAGCGTTCGTACGTTCTGTCGGCAAGCAGAGTAATGGAAATAATGAGGGCGAAGTGGCCGACGTAGATACGTGCCTCAGACGTTGCTATCTACCGAGAGACGGCCTCGGGCTTCGACTTTCCTATCTCTCTCTCTCTCTCTCTCTCTCTCTCTCTCTCTCTTTCTCTTTCATTTTCTCCATTTCTTTCTCTCTCTTTCTCTATTTCTCTCTCACTGTCTCTTTCTTTCTCTCTCTCTCTCTCTCTCTCTCATCGCGTCGAGCCACGGTGGAAATACTCGCGTACCTCGCTCCCAGATCGTTCCCAACATAGGAAACATTTCTTCAATCATTTTGCCTACAATATCTGCCAGAAAGATGGATAGATGGGTTTCTTTAAACATAAAGAGAGAAAGAGAGAAATACCGAAGGGAGATTATACAGAGAAGGTAAGAGCGAGAAAGGGGGAAAAAGAAAGAGACGCTGCGAATTTACGAATGTGTATTTATCGTTTGTTTTCATTTGACGCATACACCGTTTTGCAATTGACTTCTACCGATACTATATAGAGTGACCTTTTCCACATTTAAGCATTGCCTGTCTCGAAGAAATCGTTTCTAAAGCATTGTCTTGTCCGACGGCATTTATCGAGTTAAATCGGTTCGAGGCTGTGAGAAAACTCTCAAGAGACGGAAAGTCATGTTATTTTCGATCCGCGCCTTTAAGTATTTTTCACGTTCCTTTTAAAAGGAAAACATTTATTTTCAACGTGAGTTAATCCGTGATATGGCGAAACTTGCGGAAGAAAAATATGGAAGAAGGATTTGCGTTGGGAACCGAATCAAAATCGAAAGACGAATGAAACTTGGAGGTACGCGTTCCCCTTCCCATCTCCATTCTTTTCGCTTTCCTCTTCCTTTCCTCATCGATCCGTTATATCCATTGTAAAATAGACAAATTCTTTCTTCTTTTTTGTTTCGAGGCCATTTTTAAACCGATGATTCGATTCGAGCTCGTTACTCTTGCCGTAGGTGAGGTCCGCGTTGAGATTTTTCCGCTCGAATGCGGCAAGCATTACGCTGGAAAGGCGGTACGCGAAGCGAGGGCCCGAGCGTAAAACCTTCTCCCGAGGCCCTTGAAGGGCTTCCATGAACCACGTGCCTTTCGACACGGGTCGTTGCATCTTTCTACTCTTTCTCTCGAACTCGTGGGTGTTCGATCTTGCGTACTGATCTCCATTTCTCCATAAAATCTCTTATTAATTGGTAGACGCTCGGGGATCGATTTCATCTTTGAATATAACAGGTTTATAAACTCAAAAACCGTTCACATATCTTCCCCGTCGACGGGTATTTAGAAACACTTTCTTATTTTTTTTTCCACGAGTCTCCCCTCCTTTTATTTCCGATGGACGATAACATTTATCGGTATTAACATTTATAATTAATTTCTTCGTGATTTATAATCACACCGATACTATTGTTACGACGAATAACAGATATTATTGTTTCGAAATATAATCGAATAACGAACGATATAGTTACATGAACGAACAACGTTCGATTGAAATAAAATGAATAAGAATAAAATGTCCGAAATTAGATTTACGAATACGAATAAAATGTCCGTAACTAGATTTAGTTGGAGCATTCTTTTGGTCGATTCATTAATCGAATTATCTCAGTGAAAAGGTATTTATTCCATGGGCTGGCTTTGTACGATTTCAATTAAATTCTTCATACCGGCGCCATGGAAAAGCCATAGAAAAAAAAAAAAAAAAAAGAAATTAATTATTAACGTTTCATTGCCCGAAAGAATAACGTCGGCTTTTGTCCTGCTTTTACTTTAATAATCGCCTTTCCTTGATTGACGGTATTCGTCCATCTTATTTCCGTCATTGAAGTCAGGATACAATCGGTCGACGAGGATGTAGGAGGCGGAGTTACAGGAAGTCGAGAGGGCTGAACGAGGAGACACTAGCGAGAAATCAATTTCTCGTCATTTCTCGGTGCTATCACCGTTTATCCCTCCTTTACGGACGTTCATCGACTACTCTAATTCATAAAATCACCGACACCGTCGCATCCGGATCTTTAATATGCCATACCTCTCATGCTATTATTTTCAATAGCGTGTACGAGTTACGATAAACGATAACGTTCCTTTGTATCTATTTATGTTTTTCTTTTTTTTTTTTTTTTTATTTTTTTTTTTTCTATCAACGAACGCATTGCCTTGTCTACAAATTAATTCGCTCGTTGAATAAAATTAAATTACGATAGCAAATATTACGCGTCGTTGATTATTTCTTCGTAATAAAAAAAAAAAAAAAGATCGCGTGATTTTTGATAAATACGTTTTGTTATTAGAACACTTCTCGACCGTAAGAAATCGAATTATACAATTCGAGCGAATTTCGGTAATGCTCGAAAGTCAATATTGAATAATGCATAGACGAAAGGTTTCGCGAAGCGATAATTTAATAGACCACTTTTGCTGCGAGAATTGGAAGGAAAAGAAGCAATTTCCATATCGATTTCGATTTTCTATCTTATGCGTGCAACGTATCGGAATATTTGTTGGAAATCACATTGAATTTTGGCGGAATACCAAATCTCTCTCTCTCTCCCTCTCTCTCTCTCTCTCTCTCTCACCCACTTTTTCAAATCGACCCTCAGCCCCGGTATTCTTTGTACCTACCATTATATTGTAAATCAAATACGTTTTTCGAATTTGTAAATATTATACCATAACAAACGTTGGAATATAAAGACGTAGCGTGTTTGGGTTTACAGGATCGTCGGGCCTTTGTCCGTCACGATTAAACTCCGACAGAGTAAAAAAAAAAAAAAAGAAAAAAGAAAAAAAGAAAAAGTAGAAGAAGCAACCGAAAGGAGATAAGAGAGAAGACGAGGAGAGAAGGGGTGAAGGGTGTGAGAATTTGTCTTCTGTTTGGGTAGAATTTTGTCGGAAGAAAGGAAAGCAGTCCGGAGTCCCTCTTCTCCCTCCTCCCTTTCTTCCTCTTTTTCTCTCCCTCGTTGAGTATCTCGAAGCCATTTCCTTGGTTCCTTTCGGGCATCGAGATGACGTTGGTCTTCTCTTTTGCCTCGAGGCGTAACCATCAATAATGTTCTTTCTGTTCTCGCGAAAGGAAAAGAGAGTACGAGTTGAGAAGGGACACGTTTGTATCGCCGGAAGAAAGAAGTACGTACTACGTGGTACGTCATCAAAAACCCTGGTTCACGCCTCTTCGGGAAGTTTTCGGTAGAGAAATAAAAGGGTGGGTTTTTGATCGTCGGCATTATCTTCCTAAATTGGCCGGGGCCCACACCAATACGTTTTTGGGAAGACGTTAACGTCGGTGTAAAAGGAAAAGGGTGTGTCGGTGTTAAATATTGTACGAGGAAGTGACGGAGGACTTGTTGTTGTCGCCTTCACGTTTTGTCAGACGAAAGAAAAGGAACTCGAGTCACTACCCGACACGATATAGGGGTTGCTTCTTCGAGTACCCCTCGGGGAACGTTCTCCTTTGATGCGAGCAGAATCTGTTCGATAGTTTCTTTATTTTTTTTCCCCCCCTATGTACCTATGTACGAGTTAAATAATTAAACCATATCGCTGTTGGAATGCTATTTCGGGTTTTGTAATTAATTAGCTTGTTGGTCAATCATTATAGTGGATACAACTTGAATATAAATTTATGTCGAAATTGTTAAAACGTTGAGGAGAAAGGTGAAGCAAATGTTTATTAGATGTTGTTATTATTCGATGTATGAGCAATCGATATTGTAAACATTGAACTATAAGGCGGTCGAAGCTGTTCAAATACGGTATAAACAAAGATTGGTGTGTGTATATATATATATATATAAATATATATATGTAGCCGTTCAATAAATTTGCGATGTGTACATATCAATGTAAATAATCGTGTCAGTCGTATCGTAGACTCCGAAGGGTACGGACGTTTGTATAGAGAATTAAGGATACGCTTTTCTGTACGTATTATACGTATTTATTGAATTATAATAAGCACATAGTTTCTTTCGTCTATTCATTTAATCGATAATAATTATCGTCCCTTTTATAAATTACATTTTAAACGTCAATGGAAGGACGTGCGAGGTATAAAGTCGTGTTGATTACTTTTAAAATAATCTATGTAGAAAATGTCGTTCTTCTAAAGAGAAGCACGATTTGCGCCGTTCAAAGAGAGTTGTTACATTGATCGTCCTTTCATAGAAGATAACGAAGAACGTATATATAATCATAAGTCTGAGCTCGTCGATAATCTTTTCAACGGTTAAAATTACGTTCATCAAATCTGTACGGTCTCTATCACGTTTCTACTTTCTATAGTGTACGATGTTTGTTAGTATATCTTTGAATAATTTTATGCACGCAAGATCGAGCCCGATCAAAGTAACCTTTTCGACGTTTTACCCCAAGATCTTTCGGAAGCGAGTCATTAATCTGTCATTGATTTATCGACAGGATAAACGCAAGTAATAAGTACGTGTTCGGAAAAGAAATTGGTATGCAGGCATACCTATTAAATTGCACCTGCTAACACGGACCGATCGAGTATGGAAAAAGCCATGCTGGCATCTTTTCATTAAAATTATTTTACCGAGAGCACTTATGATAATTCGTGTTTTCGTTTTTTCTTCTTTTTTTTTTTTTTTTTCTTTATAATACGAGATCATAACAGAACCGCGCGACATTGTTGCATTTGTTGACGATCGTGTAAAAACATTTCACGAGGAAATAATATTTTCTTTTTTTTTTTCTTCTGTTTCAGGTGAGCTAAGAATCGAAGATAAGAAGGATGCGAAGTATACGAATCGTCATCGTGCTTATGCGTAAATTGATTTTATTTATAATTTTCAACTCGGTCGTCGAGCACGCGAACTTTTACGTTTATGCGATTAACAAAAGACAACGTCAGGGTTAGTGCTTATACCAAAATTCTTTTCAAATCCTTTTTCTATCGGTTTCTTCTGATAAACGAACAGCCAACTTCTCGTTAATGGTTAAATGGATCCCACCTTAACGAATGGAATGTGCATTTAGAACATCGACGTCAGCGGATTTACTCTCTACGATCGGTAAAATTGTACGCTAACACATTTATAGATATCTATCTACGTGAGTTCGAGTGCGTATGTGTGTGCGCGTGTGTGTGTGTCGGTATCTGTGTGTGTGTGTGTGTGTGTGTCTCTATGCTATGTCTCTGTGTGTGTGTGTGGCCGTGTAAGAACTCTCGTGTCTCAAGTTCTCTGTGAGAAAGAACAGGAGAGAATCCAATGTTCTGAATCCTATTCTTACCACGTAGCCTGTAATTTAGAATCCGTTTCCCGGAGGATATAAAAGCGGCGGCCGGTCACTCGTGCGGAAGGGAGAACGGAATTTCAGTGAAAATCGTTGAATCGCTCGCGTCTTCTTACTTGCGGACCTTAAAAACTAAATTCGCCTTTTGTAATAATACTTCAAGATGATCGACATTATCCTCCGTCGTCATATTTTCTATCATAAAGAGAATATTTTGACGTGTTAACCGATATAATTCTCCTTTGTTGTTTTAGCACAAATCTTCTTCTCCGTTCGCCCGTTGTACTTTTTATAAATGAACTTTCAAAAAGATTATCTAACGTAATCGTTTTATCGGAAAGTACAAGACAACAACGAAGTTTTTAAAGGGGTCTCGCACAATGGAGAGTCGTCCGTTCGGTTTTATTTTAAGATACTTCGAAAGATCTCAACTATTGAGAGAGAGAGAGAGAGAGAGAGAGAGAGAGAGATAGTTACGTCTGGGTAAAGATATTATAGAAGATTACACTAGGTGATGAACTTAGTTGAACTTTGGTATACTTTCTTGTCGATAATTTTCACGAGAAAGAATTTTTCCCGAGTGAGAGAGAGAGATAGAGAGAGAGAGAGAGAGAGAGAGAAAAAGAGTTTTCCAAAACTAGGACAATGCGAAGAACTTCAAAGCAATTACAACGCGCGTATGAGCGATCGAAAAAAAGAAAGAATGAAGGACAGAGAGATAGATAGGAGGATCAAAAAGAGAATACGTAGACGCATATCTGTGCGCGCGAAAAGCGTGTGTATCCACTATGTGAAGCTGTTACGTTTCTGACGTTAGGTATGATTAAAGCCTCGTGAGTCATGCCGGCAGGATGATGTAGCTTGATGGTAGAAGGAAGGAGAAAAGGGATGGCAAAGAGAACTCGAATACCAACGGGGTTCGGAGGTCGATGAGAGAGAGAGATAGAGAGAGAAAGAGAGAGAGAGAGAGAGAGAAATAAAGAAAGAAAGAAAGCGATAAAGATATTGGGATGCAACGAGATGAAGATACGTACTATACTACCAAAAGGAAAAGAGAAAGAGAATCTTACCGACAGCCATTTTAACTGGGAAAGCTCGAGGTCACGAGGGAAATATGCCTCTCGATCTCGTGAATCGATGTGAACGGCCATATCGTGATGTAGCCAAGGGGGATCGATTTTTCGTTTTCCGGAAGAAATCTTGAAACTGCTTGTAAGGAATAGGGGAGGAAGAGGATCATCTCATCCACACACGCTTTCTGATTGGATGATTTTTCGTGGGGTACCCTTTTAGGTTGTTTAAAGTAAGAGAGCCAGGGAGAATGCGAGAGAGAGAGAGACAGACAGAGATAGAGATAAGCGAGTACAAGCCGAAGAGAAATAGCGATGAGTTAGATTAGATCGAACAAAGGATATCCCGTTGATTTCATCTAGACGTGTCTACAACGACGACGACGACGACGACGACGATCTTTGCCAAATTTCAAGCGAAGTGGCCATAACGAACGCGTCGTTACGAGTGGCCATTTGTTGAGGCACATTACCAGAAAATGTTATGGTCGCGTATTCCTTTTGGGGACTCTTCAACTTTCCGCTCGAGTAACATCGCTATTCTTATGGACGGTGAATATCGAGATCGTCCGATTTAACAGAATGAAATCGTTTTGAGATAACGTTGGATATAAAATATATAAGATTTTTAATCATGAGAAATCAGACATTGAATAATAAGTCGGATATATATGTTATATCGATTTCCTTGATATAATACACTAAATTCGCATATAAAGGACGTTCGAAAGAAAAATTTTCTTTAACATGAAATATATCGTATAAATTTTGTTTATTATATTTAATATATTCTATACCGTACGATCATAATGTAACTAAATGCTATTAACTTGTATAACATCTCGAAGAGGTAAACTTTATCTCAATTCGAACGATCCTTAACGTTATCGTAACAGTACGAATTTTTATACCCCTTACACGTCGACTTGGCACGAACTCCCAATACGTTATCATATGTTGCCAAGTTTGACCTCGAACGAAGTGGCTATTACGACGTCTACGATCGTCCATTAAAGTCCGCATCCAACATTGATGACACTTTAATACGCGATTCCACAGTATGGCTTTTCTATTTGCTAATCTATCAGCTCCTTTTGGCAGCTTTTATCGTCGGGCTAATAGAAAGAACGATGTAACTCGATAAAAAAATTCTTTCGAAACTACAACAACGTTACCAGATACATAGTCTTGTACGCTGTAAATTGACTCGGTATAGGATTTATCTTCAAAATCTCGAAATAGTTGATACTTGGTATGGCAGGACGATCGACATTATACGAAGCTCTTTTATCTAGGAAACTTTTTAATTTGCGAACATGAAAAAGTTAGGCAAACATTGATAAAATTCGACTTTTTGTAGAAGTTCCTTTTTCGAACGGTTTAGAATTATTTATGTTTGTTTTTTCTTCTTTCGATTACCTTTTCAAATAAACTAATTAAAATCTAACAAGCCATCAGCCGGACCATCGCGGTCCGTTAATCGTTGAAAATAAAGATGATAACGATGGATCAATCCTAAGTTAAATGCGACATTCCGTTTGAGTGAGAGGCGATAGAGTAATATTCAGGAGGGCCGTTATTGTCGTTAACATTATTGTCTATCTGAATTACGTAGAGACAATACGAACAGTTAAGGTCCAATGACCACTTTCGACCAGCGGATTCTGTTCGTTCGTGACCAACTCTAACTCTAACACCCTTTTGGCTTTACCAACCCCTCGGAACGCTTTCGCATCAGAATCGACGGAACCACCCTTGTCCCGACTAGACTGTAGAAAGAGGAAGACAGAAATAGACAGAGAGAGAGAGAGAGAGAGAGAGATAGATAGATAGAACGAAAGAGACAGATATATAGATAGATAGATAGAGAGAGAGAGAGAGAGAGAGAGAGAGAGAGAGAGAGAGAGAGAGAGAGAGAGAGAGAGAGAGAGAGAGGAAACAGGGGACGTATAACGCGATAATCGCATCATAGCAAACACAATGTAGGATTAGTTGCCGGCTCTTGCGCTGTGGGACTGGTTTATTCAAAGCAACTGCACGAACAAATTGACGCGTGATCGTCGTATTGTGTCCGCAACGCGTTTCCATGTAAAGCGTATATCGTATCGTACAGAGTGGACGAACTGAATCCGAACCATGGATAGATTAATCGTTCCAATCGAACTGGATTTGTAAGAAAGTTCCTACGAATCACTATGGATTTTTTTTCGAGGTCGTCACTTTCGAGCTAAGATCTCGATTTTTATCATTTCGTTCTCGAAGCAAACCTCATCGCAATGCGATTTAAAAGAAATTCATCGTAAATATTTTCAAAATCTTGCCCGACAATGAAGCCATTTTATGCCTGCTCGAAACGAGAATCGATTATCGTTAGTATTACGTATCGACGTATAATTGTTGTTGATGTTTTCGCGTGTAATGCATATCCGCGAGTGTTGTACGTTAACGGGGTTTCGAAGATTTTCAACGAGTTATTTCAACGAACTAATTGGGAATACTCGCGAAACGTGTCAAGTATTTTATCGTCGAGAATATCTCTGTCTATTCGTATTGGCCATGCGGTTTTATTTTAATTAAAACTTTCCCGATTGCTTCCGAGTTATACGTCGGCAAAAATGCGTTAAAAATAAAGGAAGAAAAGAGTGCACATGGCACGGTCTATGGTGCGATACGATGTAAAGCAATATAACATATATATAACAACGGCTGACAGGATATTTTCATTCGTTCCATCTGCATTGTTTGTTTCGTGGACGATGCGAATACAGGTCGACTACTACGTCGAAAGATATCGACGTTTCCGAGGTTTCTGTGTTAGCAGAAGAGAAAAGCACGAGACGAGACGAAACGAGACGAGACGAGACGAGAAGACGAGACGAGACGAGACGAGACGCGCCAGCTGTGGCCCTATCCACGCGGATAAACCATCTCCGAGCTAAATACGAGTCTGCCGGTTACGAACTTTTGCCATTTCGTCGATCCTTTCCAGGATTTAATAAAAGCGTATAGATGTTCCCGCAGGATGCTGCGCCAACTAACATTAAGAAACGTCTTTGGTGAAATATCGATGTCTACTCGAGAATCCTCCTCATCTTATATTTCATATTAACGATCATAATAATTTCTAATATATCAATTTTCAATCAATCCTCATTTGGTATCCCTACAAATTCTTTTCCCAAATCATTTTGACAAATTTTATCAATCAAATCTCTCTCTCTCTCTCTCTCTCTCTCTCAATCCTTTCTTCCATGATCCCAACGGAAGAATTATATTGAAAAGATTTAAACGAATTCAATACGAATATTCGATGGAAATCTCAATATGCCCGGGACGTTCGACATGGATGAGTAAAAGCGTATTCCATCGATAATTCGCGGACGGAGATATTTAAAATGTATGATATTCGTTAATTAATTTGTTACCAGCGTTATTACATTTTATTATCGGATAATGATTAATTGCATTCCATCCCGATACATTGCGGTGTTTGTTTTAATTTTTGACTGCCTTTCGGGAGATAGAGGAAAAGGGAAGAAAAGAAAAAAAAAAAAAAAAAACGAAAAAGGACAGAAAGAAAAACAAGTACGATTTTATCTCTAATGGGATTGACTTTTTAATTCGTCTTTCAAAGCTCATTTCATTTTTTGAAACTCGATTGAATGAAAGAATCTTATGGGTGGAATATTCTCGAGCGGCAACTATACCTCCTTTAATTTGCTGAAACAGCGTAACTTCCTTATAGGACTTTTCAAGTTAACGAGAAAAAAGGTGTACACAAGGAGCATTTTCTCATTCCTTCACTTTTTGATTTTCTCGGTCCATGCCACGCCGTCTTTTCATCAAGCAATGTAACATCAAAGACGCCTTTGTAAATTTTTAGATGCATCCTCCTTTACAAACACACTTCTATACTTACATTTCACTTTTTAATGAATTATTCACGTGAAAATGCAATATGGCGATCCGCAAACAGTGATCTTATCAACCGCAAGGATATACACGTGTTTCTCTGTATATTAAATATGGTAAAGTGCATTTGTCCGTACTAATAGTGTTTCTATGAATTCTACTTGCTGAGGAATTTTCAAAAATTTCTCCACGGCGCCTTCGCGTTAAAATCTATTTCGACGCCGAAATAAGATCGTACGGAAGGATTCAAATGGATTTGAAATTCTCGAGGGAATTTCACACAATTTCCGTCTCGGTCTCGCGCCAATTTCACGAATCGAAAAATCGTTTAATTTTACCTCCTACGACAAAAATAAGGGATTGTATTATTCAAGAGCGTTATATAATATCCGTGAATTCGTAATTGGTCATTGGACAATTTCGTCCGATTTCACGCCGTTCGTTCGTTCGTTCGATGAACGATTTATAACCTTTTTATTGTCCCGTTTCGAATGTAATCAATTCGTTCTTAATTTTCTTCGAACAAAACAATGATAGATTTTAATTCGTCGCTTTGATAAGTACTTAAGAGAAAAAATAATTGGTGTTGCAACTTATTTACAATATTTTAATAACATCCGATATATACATATACCCTGGTTGATATCACGAACGTAAGTATATCACGAGCAAACACGAAGACTTCGTAGAACGCTATTCATAAGCAAAGTTTAAAGTGGATGCACATGTCATAAGTCGCGATTTCTCGATGGTTATCTCTCATGTAAGCGCATCGTCTCTTGGGGTTATACCGAGTGAATTTCTATTCCATGAAATTCGGAGAGAACTCGCAACGTTTTACGGGTTATAAGTGTCCGCTTCGCAAAATACGAAATTCGCCGGCGTCGTTGCATTTTAACTATGACATTAACGTCGGGGTAGATAATACGACGATCGTTAAGTAATATTCAAAGAGAAAAACAAAATTCATTGATTTTTACGTATCTTCGAGTTCTTATTATCGCTTGGACAGACTCTCTGCGTAAACTCAAAGGTAATCATTTCTAAATGTAGTTATATACATATATATATATATATATATATATATATATATATATATATGTATATATATATATATATATATATATACACAAAATTGTAGCTTACTAATGCTGAATAATTTCACATGCCTGAGCGTAGGAGAGAATAGGAAAGTTACAAATTCGCGAGGCAAGAGAGTGCACCTGACCGACGAACGTTCTTGCATTTCCTCACGATTGCGGTCTGCCATAGGGTCATTTTGCACGTCGGTCAGTAATATACGTGATAGGTAATATTTGTCCGTGGTTTCAAGGGCCAACGACTCAACGGCTACTACAGTTCCTTACAAAATAATATCGTTCCTTTGCCTTTTTTTCTTCATTTCTTTCTTCCTTCCTTTCTTTCTTCATTTTACCATTCTCGACCATCGCGCGCGCATGCGTTTTATGCGTCCCATGCAAATTATTTTTCTTCTCTTCCTCAATCAGATCTCACCATTAAAATATCTTTATGCCTTTCTGCGTTCGGAGATGTCATATAAATTATAACTTAACCGGTAGCTCAGTCGTAATTCATTATCGCTCGTGTCGTATCCGTTTATCGATTTACGTGTTATTTCGTTAATGAGTACGTCATCGTCGACTATGACAAGCAACGCGTTTTTAAGTTAATAACCAAAATGTCGTAGATGTTTTATTTTCATTTTAATGCATTGGAATTCGTTCGACGTTTTAAAAACCTTCTCGTATTCTCGCTCCTGGATTCGAAATTTGTTGCCTTCCTTCTTCTTTCTCCCCCTCTCTTCCGTTTCTTTTTTGTAGTAAATGTCACTCATCCACGTTTCCGAGTAAAAAATAAAAAAAAAAAAAAATAAAAATAAAAACGAAAAAAAGGAAGCGTGGTGTAAAAAACGAGGCGAATCCATTTTGGACAAAACACACGTCGGGAAAGGTTTTACCTCTACGGTATGTGCTTCTCTCGACGAGCTCCACTCCTCTTCCTCTGCCTCTTCTCTCTCTCTCTCTCTCTCTCTCTCTCTCTCTCTCTCTCTCTTTCTCTTTTCTATTCTCCTTCCCTCTGGTCGGGTGAAAGAGCTTCTTTGACCGTTCTGGCCGCCTTTGTTTCAGAATGGAGTGTGTGCTTGCTTGCTCGTAGCTGTAGATATACAAGAAAGAAGAACTAGAATGTTCATCAAGGCGGCAGCCCTTTCTTTGTCTATCATTTTCTACAATTCATGCGAGTAGAAAATCTATCGCGATTTATTCTCTCTCTCTCTCTCTCTCTCTTTTTCTCCGTGATTATTACACTACTCTCCATATTAAATTCCGAATATAAAAATTCCTCACTTCGATGGCGAACAGGTAGGTTTTTAATTAAAATTAATTTCGTTGATTTTATGAAAATTCCGAAATCTATGAAAATTTTTAAAAACCTATCCTATATCGTTCAACGAAGGTAAAACCATATTGAAAATATACTTATCAGCTTACACGGCAATAAAAATGTTCCTCTCTCTCGTACATTTAACATCAAAAGGATAATAGAAATGACGTTTATTATGAGGTGATGTACTTACATGTATGCGAATATATGTAAATTTAATTACGTAATGAACACATAGTAATTATATTTTAGCGACAATTCAATTATACAATTATATATCCAATCGTACCGCGATAATATCAAAATTAAATGAAATATTTCTGTGTTATTAATCTCTTCGCTTCCTGATTTTACGAATATTAATTAATTTCAAATTCTATTGTTATCATAGGATTATACGGTTAGATAATTTGAATTTCAAATGTATTTCTCGCGTTTAGATCAGTCAGTTTAGCAGATTTTCGACTACAATAATGTAACGTTCACAATAACGTAACACAACGATCACTCTTCCGTATTTCCTCTTTTTCATAATTCCGACATTTCCCTCGTCGTAATATAACCGCTAATGATCTCATGATCGTTCCCCCTACTTACCGAAATGAATAATTTAACGCGACCGGCATTCTTTTTCAATTAGCTTTCCCTCCGGCATCATTCCCCTTTGAGAATTCATCCTAACGTCCTTTCGATCTTCACCCTCTTTGTCTTTCCTACCCATATTTTTCCCTTAAGTATCTAATATTTATTAATAAAGCGTTCCACGTTAAAGGACTAAATTAAATCCAACATTCTCCTCACGTTTGCCATCTTTTCCATTTTCATTTCTGTTTTATTTTTTTTTTTTTTTTTTTAGAATTTTCTTTTTTGTTTTCATTTTTTTTTATTTATTTTTCTTTTCTTTTGTTTAAATTCTTAATCGAACAACGTCAGTATTTATTCGCGATAACGGATACGATATCTCCAAGAGAGTAAAAGTTTAATTTTCTATCGAATCTTAATAAGAATTGATAAAAGTGTCAAGAAAGGGAAACGTAGATAGAGGAAATCGTTTGGAAATAAATTATTGGAAAAAGTTAAGTTCTAAATTAAGTCGTTCTAAGGATTACTTAAGTCAGGAGAAAATGTATCGACATTTTCTTCCTTTTTAATGTGATAGCCCGGCAATACTACTGCCGATAGCGTAAATCACGAGTTCTTAAAGAGAAACTTAAGAAGTGTAAGACTCGGACGGGGATGAAGGTTAAAGGGGAGAGGTAAGGATTTCGTGGGAACGATGCACCCGGTTTAGTCGAAACAAAGCCGCAAACCTCGGCGACCACGAAATATTACACCGCGCGTGGTATCTAGACGGACAAATAGAA
This sequence comes from Dolichovespula saxonica, assembly GCA_911387935.1. Classification (NCBI taxonomy): domain Eukaryota; kingdom Metazoa; phylum Arthropoda; class Insecta; order Hymenoptera; family Vespidae; genus Dolichovespula; species Dolichovespula saxonica. Next base: position 7,977,334 of record OU426996.1, read on the forward strand.
AGAAAGAAAGAGAGAGAGAGAGAGAGAGAGAGAGAGAGAGAGAGAGAGAGAGAGAGAGAGAGAAAGAAAGAAAGAAAGAAAGAAAGAAAGGAAGGAAGGAAGAAAGAGATAACGCGTTCACGTATATCGCGCTGTAAGTAGAAAAAATTGGACGCGTAAAAAAAGATGAAAGAAAAGAGAAAGCTACAAGTTCGAGTTGATGATTAAAATGATACGTCGATTAATTTCGATTCAGTTCACAATCATCGAACGATCATTAATTATATTTCTTTTCGCTTATACCGTTTCGAGATTCATTTAATCGTTTAAAATTATCGTTATTATATCGAAACGATAATTTTTCCTCTTACTTTCGAACGAAGTACCTCTCAGAATCCCTACGTAAAGTCTAACGAGCGAGAGAAATAGTTCCGCCTCCCCCCCCCCACACCCCCTCCCCTACACCCCCACACCCACTCCCGAAAAAAAGACGTGAAATTCGTGACATTATTCGAAATAGCATGACGCGAAAGGTGGTAACTTCGTTAGAGGGTCTTCTTTGTCTCACGGGCGACAATGGCAGGACGACGATGACTCTTCTCGAGTGTTCCGGCCTACTCCGCCATTGTGCATCGTGTATTCATTTTCAACGTCTGCAACTGCAGCCGAGGAAATTATTGAAATTGAAATGCCCTCCTTAGCCCCTCCTCCTCCTCCTCCTCGTCGTCGTCGTCGTCGTCGTCGTCGTCGTCTCGCCGGCACAATGGGATTTGGCTCGCGTCTTCTCTCACAGAAACGTCGAAAAGCAAGGAGACATCGAATCTCTCTCTCACTCTCTCTCTCTCTCTCTCTCTCTATCTATCTCTCTCTTACATTAAATAGAAAATTAAATTTATTAAACCCGACGATTAATTTTTATTACCGTACTCGGTGTCAAGCATTAACGTAAAAAATCAAAGATCGCCTTACGTGATCGCGGATATAAAGATCGATTAATATAATGCGGAATGTGAAATTATATCCAATAAGATCGGATCGGGAGGGTCTTAACGACAGGCGTTTATGGAAATTTGAAAAATAGAGGGAGGTTCAATATAATTACGTCAACGTGTGCAGGTGCAACCGGTGAATGACTCTCATTCGTTCTTTTTTTTATTCTTTTCTTTCCTTTTATCATCTACTTCTTTCGCGCACGTCGATAAAGGGTGCTTCCCTTTTCTTTTCTTTTCTTTTCTTTTCTTTTCTTTCTTTTTTTTTTTACGAGCCATCTTACCCATAAAAGAGACACGTTCATTCACTCGACCGGCACGAAATCTCTTTTACGCCTCGCTTAATTTTAGTACCCGTACGTATCGACGCGACTGTTCATTTTAACGCCACGTCTGTGTTCGTCCTGCTGAAGATAAAATCATAACCCATAAACCGCACCTCTCTTTCTCTCTCTCTCTCTCTCTCTCTCTCTCTCTCTCTCTCTCTTTCTTTCTCTGTCTTTCTTTTTTACATGCGTGCCAAAACTCGGAGCGATCGCGAGAAACATTTTCGACGCATCGTAATTTCTTTTTCCTCGAAGCATTAACGATAACCGAATCATGAATGCATTTAACGATTAAGAAACGAGCGGAGCAGCTTCGTGAGCGTCAGCAAAAAGTGTCTCGTTCGTGTCTCCCTTACGAACATGTGTTTTAAATAATTTATTACGCATTCGCATTTTTATAATTCGCATGGCTCCTAATATAAATCAATTATTACAGCTATTAGAGGTTATTACGTAAGTTCTATTCATCTCGCGTGAGATAGCACGATTTAACGACGAATTTACGTGTTACGAATGTATTCGCATTTTTAAAATACATTCATTATCGACGATTCTTTTCGGAACACTCAATTTTTTTTTCTTTTTTTTTTTTTTTAATTACAAGTTCATCCATGAAACGTCATATTTGTGTGAATGCGAGGAGAGACGTGACTACCAAGAGAATGTAATATTTGATAGGATAATAGTGAAAAAAAAAAAAGAAAAAAGAAAGGGAGTCGTATTTGACCCCTCGATGATTTCTCTTCGAAACAAAAATAGATGATGTTACGAGCAAGGTAGAACTAATCGAAAACACTCGTACTATTTTTTAGTCGAATCTCATCGGTATCGTAATCCCGATTTCGACAGATTGCCGATAAGCAAGTGACACTGGTACGAGAAGATCGATAAATTACATCACTAAATTTCACCGAGAAAACTCTCGCATCGATGATTCAAAGCGCTGACAATACCATCAGATATTCTCTCAAAAGCAGCAATTCTAGTGATCGAGTTCGTTGCTCCATTTACCATGAACTGTCATAATAACGCGTGCTTGTATCTCTATTCTTGCGCAAGATCGAAACCGAGTTAAATATAACCCACGTATTTATTAATAAATACAATCGGACGAATTATTATACTACGAGAATTTTGGATCAAAATATAAATGGAGGGATAATTGAACGTGATACTTTTTCAAGGATCTTAAAGTCGATGAAAAAAAAAAAAAAAGAAAGAAAAAAAGAAAGAGAAAACATCTTATTTTTCATTGGCCCATCGCGAATCGATCATCTTAAACGCAATACCCAAGCCTGAACGGCTCTTTTCGAATGTAGCTTATCGTCGAAGAGAAACCTACGGAATTCATGCTGGGAATTGAGCAATAATGAACGAATGAGCGAACGAAGAAATGAACGGCGGTCGATGAGCCTTCGTAAATGTTCTACGAGAAGGATGATGATTCAGCTATAATCCCGAGCATTACGCTTCTCGATCTTCGACGCGATAGCATCCGGCAAGATTCATCGGACAAACTGCTTAACCAAAGTGGCTCAATCAGCGATTAATTAGTACAACCCAATGAGAATGGAATTGGCATTCCTATCATCGAATTTTACGACTCTATTAACCTCGAATCTATTATATAAGCGACTTACTCGGTTTCGTTTACTTCTAATTCGATATTAATTTTCTACCGAAACGTGACTTTAATAATGAGTAAAAGGTAACACTACGATATATATTATATCGATACTTTAAAATCTCGAATATATATATATATACATATATTAATTAGAATTACTATACAGAGGGATGTCGAAGGAGAGAAGTCATAGACCCGTTCCATTTAACGATCGATCAATAGTTCGATACTGTCAGTTTCGTGTTACCTGTTGATACGTTCTAAGAGCAAGGTGTCAAAAGCGTGATTGTAATGGTCCATAGCAATATAGCTTATTAGCCTTTAGGGTGAATATGCTCGAAGACGATTTTCTTAACGAATAAATAACACCTACTCGGGACCTAATACGGTATCATGCATGACTATGAATGGAACGTAATTGCTTCGGCGTGAAATTAATGCGTTTTTCTTGGTACGATCTTACAAGGTGTAATATTAAACTATTAGCTGCCGTGATTCCGATCGATTAACGTAATTCATGTATTTCGCAAAAATCCCCGATATGGTAGGTTCCAATGTGAAGTACAACAAAAGATAGGAAAAATACATTATTATTGATGGATCAAATGCAATATGACAGTTTGCATTATGAACATAAAGAAAAACAGAGAATCATTCCTTTATTATGATAGTCATTACGCGACAACCGGTTCCTCAACATAATTTATGTCGACGTGCTCGTACGTTCTAAACGCTAAATCAAAGTGCTTCTGCTGTTAATTAAAGCTCCAATAGTAATAAACACGGACTTAAGAGAGAAAGTACTATACGTAGATACGTACGATGTATTCGATCAATGATTATCGAGTAGATTAGACGTTATCATTAAATGGCTTTTATTGATTCCAATTACTCTTTAGAATCTAATTTTCCAATGGTATTGATTAATACGACTTATTAATTCACGTTCTCTTCTTCCCTTCCAATTTTTTTCTTTCTTTCCTTTTTTTTTTCTCTTCCATAATAACCTCGACGCATGTTCAAACATCAGAGATTGCAAAATATCGGTAAACACTATTTTCACGAATAAAAATAATTCATTTTTTCGATCGCCGTGCAAATGGATTCTTTTGTTTCTCCTTTGTCGTTTTTCTCTTTGAAGTACCGTTCGCGTTCACTTTTGGAAATTTTTTTTTTTCTCGTTTCGAACTTAATTAACGTCATTTCGCTCGAATATTAATTCCTCCTTATACGTTTGGTATTCTTATATACCCGGTGTTCTCGATGAGGAATTGAAGTTTAAAGAAAAATGAAAAGAATATAATAACTGCGAGAGTGCATTGACGTTTTGGCACGATTCTCCAAGGTGGATATAGGAAAAAGGTGTAGTAGCTGTATGCCATCGAGGAGATACTTATTGCAGCGGGACGAAATTTTCGTTTTAATCCGATATTAGAATTCGGCCGCCGTGCCGCGTGGCAGAATGTCGAAAAAGTTGATGGGAAGGGGTCGGAGGGGTTAGGGGTTAGGGGTTAGGGGAGTAGGAAGTAGCACCATCTGGCCTCACGTGCAAAATCTAATTCCGTGTGCCGGCTAGTTTTACGATTATGGTACAATACTCGACACACGACGCGCAATATACCACCATATACCAACCCTCCGCCCCTCCCCTCCCCTCCCCTCCCCATCCCCGGTTTTCCCCACCCTCTTTTAAAGCAAGTTCGCGCGAACAACGGGGACGACTAGCGGGCTAGTCTTGATTGCAGCACTGAGTCATTGACAGGGAAAGAAAATTTATTACGTACGGAACGTGGAGAGGGGCAAGTCGGTGGAGAATTTTTTGTTCTAGATAAACGTGGGACTCGTCTTCCTTCTCCCTGCCCATTAATCCGTTTTTCGAGCCAGCGCCATCGCGCTCGTACGACTTTTATCTCACGAGATTTACGAGTTTTTCCTTCGTTTCATCCGTTCCAGCATCGGAGACGGAAAAATTCGGTTATTCTCTCTTCTTTTCCTTTTTCTTTTTCCTTTTCTCACGATGATGCATCTACGATTCAGAAAGGAATCGAAAATAAGTAACCAGAAGAAGGCGAGGGAAGAAGGAATCATTATTTACTTATTGGTTCGGGTAAAGTATTAAGAAAAAAAAAAAAAAAAAAAGGGTTTGATATCGTCGTAAAATCTAGAAATCTATTTTTCCCTAGTTGAAGGTTGATAATAATCATTTAACGACACTTCGAATGGTCAAATTTCATTCGTTTCGAAGGTACAATCGATCGGTTTATTACGTACATCAACGATTCCCTCGGAAATTACATGTAAATTGTATTTGATAATCAATTACAATGGGTTAACGATTCTCGGAATGAGTAAACAGTAAAACTGGTTAAGTCAATGTTTGTATATCGGTCGATTTTAACATGGACTTTAAAAATAAGGAAGCTACGCTTAAGAGTCGTAAAATATATTTTCGAGAAAGTCTCAGCTTGATTATACGTTGCGTCCAATAAAAAAAAAAAAAAAAAAAAATATATATATATTTATAAATCCGCAAGGTATATTACCGGAGCACTCTCATCTATAAAATTATGGTTTAATTTAATTCGCGTTATTTTTACAGTGTCCACTCTCTATCTGTAATTTTTTTTTTTTTCTTTTCTTATACCATCTACTCTATCTCTTCGTATCGTTTAATCCTTTACAGTATCGGACCCTGTAACAAGTTTATTTACGCTACGTGGATGTACCGTAATCAATTTGGATATGTTTATCTTTCTCTTGATAAGGAAGTACATTAATATAACGGTCCCGTCCGATGTGTAATATCCTTATTTTGAGAAAAGAAGAAAAAAAAAAAGAAAATAAAATAAAACAAAGAAAAATGAAAGGAAAGAAGAAGTATGACCGTACGTATAGCGTGTATTAATACATATGAAAGGCGCGTCGCATTTATAAAATCACGCCTGGACGCATTTATTAATCGCATCTTTGTAAACGTTGACGATCTAAACCTAACTACGGGTTAGACGATGACTCGATGAGAGTATTTACATGGGAAGAGGCTGTTAGCTTGTAGATAATTCGAAGAAACTCTTACAGGGCGTGGATGGAGAATATTCTCGCTGTAGGATAAGAGAGAGAGAGAGAGAGAGAGAGAGAGAGAGAGAAAAGAAGAAGAAGAAAAGATGAGAGTGCTTGATAGGAAGAGGGGATGATGGTTCTTCTCTCCTCCGTCGTAATAATGTCGGCACCATACGACAGTCGAGCCGTAATTAAAGAGAGACAGCACGTAAACGTTTCTGCTCACTGCCCACGCCACAGCCATTAAGCGTTTTCTTTTTCGCGCAGATGACGCTCCTCCTTCATTGCAGATACAGGCGACCTCCTAGAAACTAGGCACGTAGGGATGGCCAAAGAGAAACGCGAGCATCCACCCGTCATCTTCATAAACGAAAGGAAACGAGAATACTTTGTTCAAACTCGCTCGCCACCCTTTCATCTTTCTACGCTTCTAAGTATAAGAATATATTCATTAACTCGTAGAGTTGAGTTAGTTTTTTCCGATAGTAGTGTAATCGCTTAAATATCGACATGTTACCCTCGTTTTATTGTTCGAAATAGTACGTTTATTTTTATTTTTATTTTTATTTTTATTGTTTTTTATTATTAATTACGTTAGCGCGCTATATTCGTTAATCGATCGGGAACGTAGTAGGTGCCTGATACGTGCCTTTTATTATCATATTAATTTATTATCGTACATTCGTTTATTCTTAACGTCCTCTTTATGAAACTTCTTTTACGGAAATTGAGGAGATATGCCATTTAGAAAGTACTAAAAACTCTTTTGGCCTCGCGTATAAAGGACTGGTTTACTTGAAATTGCAACAAGAATGATATATATGCCGACGATAGTCTTGCCAAGGAATCAGGTCGAATAATAGTGATTTATACTAACGGCACTCCCGGATAGTGTTCGAGGAATAAAGAGCCAGTAACTCTACTCGTACTCGCCATTATTCCATTTTTTGATCGATTTTTATGATCGCCTTCGAACACTTTTTTTCTTTTCTTGTTTTTTTTTTTTTTTTTTTGTTCGAATATCTAACAAGTTGTTATGTGTGATCGAATAAATCGAAAATTTAATTAAAACGATCGGAGAAATGATGTTGCAGATTAAATCCGATAGAATTATTTCGTTATTATTAGAAAATAGAGAGAAAAAGAAGAAGAAGAAGAAGAAGGGGAGAAGAAAAAAAAAAGGGACGTCGTCGAAACTTTTCTTGGAAACTTATCTCATCCTCGTTCCCGATCAACGAGAGACTTTCTTTCGTTCCTCTTCGATTTCTATATCGGTAATAAGAGCAATCGACAAACGTAACATCGAACTTTTATTCTACAGAGGTAGCGAGAAAAAGAGAGAGAGAGAGAGAGAGACAGAGAGAGAAAAAATGGCAAGACCTAATAGCCGATGAAAATAATTAATTAGAACATTTATAGTATCATTTGGAGCTTAAGCACGGGAATGAATTTCATCGTCTTTTATATATATATATATATATATATATATATATATATATATATATATATATATATATATATATATATACAACAAAAAACGAGCAGATCTTCTATCCTATCTTATTGAGGGAAGAGAGTAAAAGAACGGCATAAAAAGAAAACGTGGAATAACGAAAAGGCACCGAGCCGACTAATGAAAACTTTACTCTTCCTTCTACATTCAACGAGCATCGTAAGGGATATAATCAGCCTTAACTCGGACTTGGATGTCGCTAATTTGTTCGTCGACGGTCGTAGAGAGTAGCGACGATGAGTCGTTTAAAAGCTGCTAGCTAAACTCAGTTTGAGAAACGGGAACGCGAAAGAAGGATAGAGTGAGAGAGAGAGAGAGAGAGAGAGAGAGAGAGTCCCACCGTGCACTTTTCGTAGGAACGGGGGAAAAGAAGCGACGAGAAGAAGGGGTGGGAGGGACGAAAGAAAGGGGAAGTGGGGGTGGGGGTGGGGCTAAGGGGAAAAAGGAAAGGAAAATATAAAAGGAAAATTCGCAAGAGAATTCCGTCCGAATAAGATCTCTCTATTCGTCGCCGTGTCCCAACGAACATCCCAAGAGTTTCGGTTAGAATTAATTTGGAGCTTGCTTAAAATCGCGACGGTCGAGTTTGGTATTAATTAAAAGTTCCGAAAACGAAACGAGTAAGACACGCGCTTGATTATGATCTGAGATAGTCTAACCGGCGTTAGAGGGAAGAGGGACGAGGGTACCGAAGGAAGGAGTCAGGGCGGCGGGGTGTGGGGGTGAGAGGGTTGGGGTGAGAGAGGAGATGGAGGGAGAGGAGGGAAGGGGAGGGGTGGTAAGAACTCTTCCTCCTTTTCTTTCTCATCTTCTTCGACGAACAATAGAAAACGGAACCGGGAGAACCCGACGTGGAATTCTGAAGACGATTTTACGAGATCCTGCTTGAGTTCTAACTATTTCTACGTGTACGTGACGCCACGCGAACGTTAATAAGAATTCTTGAAACGTAGTGACCCGATCGTACTTCGATTTCCTCCCATTCTAATAAGAATTCTTTTGATAAATTTCGAAAGGGGCCCTGCCGACGCATAAATTCTATAACCTCCAACGCCGATAATTACGTTCGCTTGTCGTCGTGTTCTTTTATTTTCTCGATTAAAAAAAAAAAAAAAAAGAAAAAAAAAAAGTAAGGAAAGAAAAAGAAAAAAGAAAGTAAATCGGTTCTATGGAAAAGAGCAATAAACGTTGAAGAGACTAACGGTTGACAAGGGTGATAGAACTCGTCGCGTTGGTAACGATCTCTTCGTACGAGGATTGCTTAAGAGTTTCGAATACGAGGGGACGACATATCGGAGTCAAAAAGAAGCGTGAAAAATGACCTTTGGCCGAGAATGAACGGCGCATAAAGCCTAGAACGTCGTTCTGCCTACAAAACGTATGATCGATGACCTCGACGTATACCTTGAAAACATAGTCAGGAAAAATGTACGGTGTGTTGTATATATCGTATATGTATAACGGACATACCGATCGTCGTCCTCGTCGTTGACATCGTTGCATTTCATCAGCATTTTTGACTCTCTCTCTTTCTCTCTCTCTCTCTCTTTTTCTCTCTCTCTCTCTCTCGATCTTTTTATTCTCTGATGAATTCCTTTCGGCTGTCAAGTACGATCGCTCGACCAAAAATCCAATCGATATTTCGTAAATATTAGAATAAACAAATTTTACTTATCTCTTGATATATAGATATTTATAAAATCGTAATAAGATTTTATTGATTATTTCTTAACCCAGGAGAATCAAAAGTAATCGTTATATCCAATCTCAGCGAAAACGAGGACGAGCAAATTCGGGATTTTGAACGAATGGAAAAAAAGGAGCCGACGCAACGAGGGAAGGAGCTCTTCAAGAAAAACGACGAAATTAACGACTTAACGGATTTAAGTTCCCTCCTATCTTGGAATTTCTTTGAGTACGAAAAACGATCCTTTTTGCCGACCGACTTAAAAAGTCCGTATTTTCAAGTCGTCATTTGCAGGAGGCAATGAGTGAAGGCTAACGCGAAGAAAAAAAAAAAAAAAAGAGGGAGGGTGGGAAAGAATCGCATAGGAGAATGCATCGTACCTTTGTGTCCTACCAAAGTATCCTTTTTATTCTCTTCGTTGTTAAGGCGTTTAGGGGTGAGTGGGGTGGGGTAGGGGGGAAGGGAGGGAGATGAACGCGATTATTTAATTTCTTCAGCTGCAAAAAAAGGGAGTTCGTATTTATCACGTGAAATGATAACGACGATTTAAATATAATTATATACTTACGCCGAGAGTATTGTTTGCATTTTAATTCGTTTTTCTCTTTGGGAAAGGATAATCCTTCTAATTTGCATTAGAACGTCTTGAACAATCTATCGATTCGGTTGATCGAACGTCAGAATCAATTAAATTAATGACGGCGCAAGAAAGTTTCTGTATCGCGATAAAGACTTTTCTACTTTGAAATAAAATATCATTAGGAAGTAGAGACGGAGCAATTATTCTAATGAGCCGCGTGTTATCGGCGCCTTAAAGGCGACTTCTTCTTTACCGCATAGGGCAAGGCTTTTTTTTTTCCTTTCTTTCTTCTTCTTCTTCTTCTTCTTCTTCTTCCAACTATCTCTTTTTACAAAATTACGCGATAATATCGATCGCAGGATATTCGATACGATGGATAATGAGCTCAGATGGGTAGAGGCAGTTCGCGATCGCAGACGATAAAGCTCCTCTCTTGGCGGATTATAGTACGCGAATGCCATTTCTTCGAACCTCCGATCGATGATCCGAGATTAAAGGATCGCGTAAAGAAGATTTTCCTCTCACCTTTTTTTCCCGTTTCTTTTCTCCCCGTCGAACGCGTTTCATTTTCGAACGGTCCCGTACGAAAAACCGCGCAACACTCGGTCTCGTCAGTACCGTTGATATCTCTCTTTCGATTTATATCCCGAATACGTTTGTTTATCTAACTCTCCTAGCAATACGATCGAAGGAGGGTTTTTTTTTCTCCCTCTTCTTCTTATTTCCTTTTCATTCCTTCCAATTTACTTTTCATTGATCAAATTATTTTCTTCATTCGCGATACCAAGTTCGTTGATATACAACATCGATCGATAATTAGAATTAAATAGACGCGCGCACGTTGCGTTTAATGATATCTACGATTCGACCTACAATTGATACGAATGGTCGCGTCACGGTTTTGAACGAGAATAACGAGGCGGAGGGAGGTGCGTGTGCGTGTGCGTGTGTGTGTGTGTAGGGGGGGGGTAAGGGGGAAGTAGGTATATAGCCTCCGCGTAAAAAAAAAAAAAAAAAAAAAAAAGAAAAAAAAAAGAAAGGAAAAAAAAAAGAAATCGAAACCAGCGAAAGCACAGGAGCAAGAGCACGATTTGTCGTAGGTCGTTCCACTCAGCGACGCAAAGTGACTAATGCTGATTAGTTCCCGAGCGATCCAAGTATATCCAATTACGTGGTCGCTCGCATGTTGCTTCGTTCGGCCGCCTTAATCCCGCGGAATAATTTGCCTCGGCGGCATGTCATGCGCGTCACTCGCCGCTGAAATATACCGACTCGGGCTACCAAGCGTGCGCGCATATCCGCTACGCGTGTTGTTGTCGTCGTTGTTTCTATAAAGATAAGGTAAATGGTAGAACGTCGTACGTATACGCGCGAGATTCTCTGGTTAGTCGCGAAAACGATTTCGATGCGAGTAAAAGAATCAATTACGTCGCGATTCGTTTTCCCAAACGACGATCAACGATGACGATTAAACGGAATTTTTCTTTGTCGTTAAATGTTCGTCGAAACGCCATCTGACATTTTCTCGCTTTCGCGACCTTTCCTCCCGCCCTCCTCCCCCCTCCTCCCCACCACCACCTCGATAATTACGAAGTGAAATGTCACTTCGAGTGTGTAATATAGAAAGATTTTAATGGGAGATAGATTAATCGATTCTCCACGAGAGTTACGACGAAAATAAACCAAAAGAAAAAAGAAAAGAAAAAAAAAAAACTCACCTACCGATGTTTCTTACGTTGTATACATTTCAACGTTTTACACGATTCCATTGTACGCGTTAAAGTCGACGCGACTCGATATTTCTATCAAAATATTGAGCTCTTAATTTTTTTCATTTTTTTCATTTTTTTTCTAAATTACCCGAGACGAGTTATTTCGCCAATACCTGGCAAATATCTTTTGAAAAATCGATATGATTGATCGGTAATCGATGAAAAATGATTGATGGAAATGTCAAATGTTTGACCGTGCGAGCGGCAATATAGGAAAGAAATGTACTCGTCTTTGTATATACGGTGTCCGATACTTTTACTTTACATTCCGTGCGATACCTCGCATAGGATACTCATGGAAAATCCCAAGCGTTTTTGGTAAGAGGTCGCGTACGAGTCTCCAGGTCGTTGAACACGATTCTTCTCTACTCTCAACGGCGCCTCGAACTCGACTTCTCTTATACTATAGGTATATCTTACCTACCTCTGCACTCGGCCCGTACTCGAAGCGCTGTAATTCTCGGTTTTACAGCACGCAACTCGTGCTCGACCCAATCACGAAGTTCAACGACCCTAGACAGAGAGAGAGAGAGAGAGAGAGAGAGATCGCGATATAGGAATTCAAAGGATTTCTATACTTTCAAAACGATTTTTCGAAGTAATTTCGTTCGAAACAAAGAGAGAATACGTTTTGGTTTATCATAAAAAAAAAAAAAAAAAAAAAAAAAAAATGAAAGAAAAGAATTTATCGCTGCTCAGTTTCGGTGTCGTACATATCGTAAAATATGACGCGGTACAGGCTCGATACATCCTACGATCATTAAACGGAATGATTCGATCATAACATTTGGAGAGCGAACTATTCGAAAAGCAATGACAATCTCGATGTATAAAATTGTTGCTTTACTGTCGTTGGATGGATTAGAAATAGACTCGTGGGTCTAATGACTAATAACAATATCCACTTAGCGAATTATTGCTTCCGTTCGTTAATGGGTCCAAGATAAAGCACGATAAACGACTCGTGAATCATTTTGTTCATTATATCATCAAAACGAAATTTGAACCATATGCTTGAATGTAACTCCGGCGACTTGCGTATATTATCTTTGAACGGAGAACACGTACACATATGTAAGTAGCTAATATCAGGATCCGACGGTATTATCGAGAAAGTGAGTGGCTAATAATAATAATAAGGTCAAAGGTCAGCGAACTAAAACCATTTTGAGATTTGATTTGGGCCGATGGTGTTAACGTATTTACTTGGAACGATGGATACGAAAGGCCGACTAGAAAACCCGGATTTATTCTATCTTTCTCTCTCTTTTCCCCTTTAACTCTTTTTCTCTCTTCTAGTTTTTTTTTTTCTTTTTTTTTTTTTTTTTCCCCCGAGTAGAAAGAGTCTGGAGAGCAAATTTGTCTGACAGCCTCGGGCAGTGAATTCGCATGGAGCAACCGGGACGAGTTCGAAGGTGAAAAGGACGTTTTCCGATCAAGTACGATTCGCTATCACGCTTTTTCACGAGAGTGAAAAGCGTTCGTCGGATTTTACGAATTTGACGAACGATCGTATACAAAAGTGAAATCGTTGAAAAGTCGAACGTTCGATTTCTATTCTCGTGCATTTAGATTCATCATTAATTTTAACGGAGAAACGTTCGACGATAAGTCGTTTCCGATGAAAGGTGTATTTCAGTAAACACCATCGGTGTTGTTTAATATTATCGATTAATAATTGATCGATCCCCATACGAGTAGTGCGTAAGCGTGTGTCGCATGGAAAGGACCCCTTACGAGATGTACGGTCTCGTCGAGCGATTTTCACGTTGAAAGATAAGAGAGAGGGTTCGTCCTTCCTTGGATTGGAAGGGGAGGGGGTGAGAAAAGAAAATCGAAAACGTCGAAATTTAAAGCATGCGAGAAACAACTTCGGATCGAACGATCGCGCCGGAGTCATGCTCCATTTCATCGACGCCGGTTCAGGAGGGCTTGGAAAGAGAGAAGGGGGTTGAAAAGTACGAGAGAACGAGCAAGAGATTAAAAGGCGATCCATCGAAGCGTTAGTTCGGCATTGTCAGAGGACCCTTTTCATTTCCTCTCTCTCTCTCTCTCTCTCTCTCTCTCTCTCTCTCTTTCTATCTATCTATCTATCTATCTATCTCTATCTCTGGTACTCCTTTTCTTCTTTAGTCGATGATTGTCGGACAGTGGACTGCCCCGGACTCTTCTTATAAACCTTATGTATATAATACTAACGGACGTGGCGGAACAAGACGAGAAAGACCGGTGTGTTTGATTTGAGAAAGGTAGGAGAAAGAAAAAGAGAGAGAGAGAGAGAGAGAGAGAGAGAGAGAGAGAGAGAATCAAGTGTCGTCTCAATGAATGGATTCGAAATAGCACCTCTTTTATACTTTTCTCCTGCTCTCGAGAAAGGCGTGTCCTTCTTCGTGTGTCCGTACTTTGATACGTTCGATCGATAGATCAGGATAGATCGAAAGACGTACCATCGTCTGGGAGGATTAGAGAGTGTGCTTTGTAACGATGCAAAGTCGATAAGTACGTCGATATGTACTTGCCGATAAGAGTACGTCAACGAACGATCGAGAAAGGGATAATACCCTACGATTGTCAGACGCGTTGTACAGCTTTCTATTGTATCGCTTTTCTACGGCAATATTCCCTATAGGTATTATTTTATATATGTTTGTATACTTACTTATCTATCTCTCTGTTGTTTTCAAGAATAAACAGGCACACTAACGCACGATCCATGTACTTTTATATATCTCAGATATCTTACAATGGATATTACTTTTATTTAACTTAACAAATGTTGTATCAACGTAGATTTGATTTGATTTGATTTATTTTTTTATTTTTTATTTTTTTTTAATAATACAAAATGCAGCGATATTTATATTTCGATATTATTTTGTTCTTGACAGGGCAATAAGCGATACCGATAGAAATGAATTTTAGTTTTCGAAGGTGAACGTTAAAGACCGGTTTCTACTGTAGTGTTAATGTTTACCGAAACGACTGTTCGCGAATAGTTGGCGAACTTTCCCTCTCTCTCTCTCTCTCTCTCTCTCTCTCTCTCTCTCTCTCTCTCTCTATCTCTATCTCTATATATATCTCTCTCTCTCTTCCCTTCTCTTTGAACCGGATACGCGCTCCTTAATTTGCGTAGCGCGTATTCGAATATAACTTCGATCATTATACGCATGTAGAATCGTTCTAATTAGATAGACAAACTTTGCGATTCACGTTCCGTATTTCAAACAACAGTTTCCTAATTTGAAACAACAGTATTAGAAGCGCGCGCGCGCGCGCGTGCTCGGTGTATCTTCTTCTCTTTGCGATTTCCAATTATTTTCATAATATTCACATCATTAATTCAAAGTATAACTGTTCCCTCGTGTTACTATTCCTACGTTTGATATTAATATCAAGCATTAATATCAAACGGATTTTTAATAATTTTCTTACGTTCGATATTAATGGAGTCGAAGAAATTTTCTCTCGTGGTAGAAAAGATGGAGTAACTTTTATTAAGGGCTGAATGGGTTTGAATGTTGGAAGAATATCGCGTTATTATATTTTGTTATAAAAAATACACACACACACACACATATTGGTATAACGTGGATAATAACGAATTATATCAAAACGTCCAGGGTTAAGTATCTACGTTCTAAATTATACATATATCTACGTATATTTACAAGAAAATGTTTACTCGAAATGTCTACTCGAAATATTTTGAGATTTATTTTATGAACGATGTACGTGAATATGTATGTAGTAAATTATTAAAAGAGATTTTTTATCGTTAATTCTAAATATTAATGACAAAGGACATAAATAATTTTGCGAAATAATATATTAACCTTAATCTAATAAAACAAAACGTAATTTTATAAATACTGTTATAATTATTATATATATATATAGCGTAAATTTTGGCGTATTATATTTCAGTTGAAATTTCTCATTAAGAGAGACAAGTTATAAGGCAGTCCTATATACGAAAGAAACGCTACCGTTGGAATTTGTTTTTCCCCGTATTTTTATTTTCCTTTTCTTCTATTTTTCTTTCTTTTTTTTTTTTCCACGCATCTCTCGTTATTTCTTCTCAGATAATTTAGTTGAAAAAAACGAGATAACGCAATGTTGCGAGTTCGCGGCCGTAAAGAGGTTGAAACTTTATAACGGAGCCAGTCCTCGCGTAAATTCATATTTGAAGATATTATATTTTGTTCAAATTAATTCCGCTTTTCGTATCTCGTTAGAATTTACATTAATTAACCCTTCTAAAACTAGAATATTATTCCAATAAAATGGTTGATTTCGTTCTCGTCTTAAATATATCTTAATATTTCGATAAGTCAACGTATCATTCCTGTATCATAGAAATACCAATGCATAATATTGAAAAATGCATTTACATTTTATCGCTTATATTTAAACGCATTAGGAAAATTTTTCCAAGAAATAATTTTTCTTTGAAAAGTTTCGTTGACTCCTGGCATGGAGAGGATGATGATTAATATGAGATTTGGATAATTCGATTGTTGTAAACGAGAAGGAAAGATAGAGTGGAAAGAAGTTTGTTAGCGTTGCATTAGTATAACGTATAGTATATTATAGTTATTGGTATAAACTCTGATAAACCGCAAATTAAACGTATAAATAAATTCGATGCTCCGACTTTCGTGCAAGCAGTACGATGAAAGAAGAAGTGCATAAAACGTGAAAAGGAAAGAGGGTAAAAATATCGCTCGCTAAAGTCACGTTATGATATAAGCCTTTAAGGACTGTTCACCATCTTTCGCTCGAAACGCGTGTGATCAACGACAGATATGGAAAAAAATATGAACTACAAGCTCAATGGGGTTGGGTGGGTGGGGGGGGAGAAAACTGTCCCCCACCGTACGCTTATCGTTGGTACACCTTATCGGTGTATAAATTTGTGTAGGTTATAACTCACTCGCTTGTAACCTAACGATCGAGTTAGGATGTGAAATATTTCTATGTGGTAATAATACCTGTAATACGCCTAATAAAAACAGTCTAAAAAAAGTATGCGCAGATTATACCCACACCGAAGATAGATTAGTTGAAAAGTATTTCTTAACTTTACGAACTTCACTTTTTTCTTTTTCTTTTTTTTTTTTTATTACTAATTAAACTTATACGCACGTAGCCATTAGCTCGACGTTATTTGCAACGGAATGCATATCATGAAAAAAAAAAAAAAAAATGATACACGAATTATAACGAAAGTAACGTAGTATATAAACGACGGGGTCTCACCAACGTCGAGGTCGTTGCTCGTTGGGTTAACCACGGGTTAAAGTAAAATCTCCGTTCTTTCGTATTGTCGTTATAATATAAAAATCAAAGCGACGTCAAAGTCAAAATTTCAATACCGCGATTGATCGTCGTTACGCGACAGAACTCCAGTCTGAAAAGGGTAAAATTGCGGACTACTAAATCATGCCGATTCAAACCTGCCCGACGAATAGCTCGACCATCCAACACCGGAAACTTCATTCACCGCTAGTTCGGGATTCTGCAACTTACGTTGGGGTTCAAGATTCGACTCCACCGCACCCAGGAATATTCAAGCGTAGTGCCTTCGACACACCCACACGCGAATGGGTTTCGAGTATTACGTTGAGAAACGTACGGTGAGCATCGACGTAATCGCGCCCGCGAACATCCACGCCAATATCCGCCCACACTTTTTCCCCGAGTAATTATTTTTATCTTAGCCGAATAAAAGAAAAGATCATCGTTATGTGCAGTCCTTCTGCAATTCATGTAGAAAGAATCTTTGAACTCTATTTGATAAAAATCCATATCGATTTGAGAACGCAACCCTTGACGATGAATTGAGCCGATAGAAGAAGAAGAGGAAGTAGAAGTAGAAAAAGGGAGGGAAAGGAACAAAAAAAATACCATAAAAGCCCCTTTCCAAGGAAGCCCCAGTCAAAAGACTTTCCGAGAAGAATAAGAAATCCAGAAGGTTCAATAGAATACGTGCGAGCATGGAAACAAAGGAACTGATAACAACGGATGGACATCTTGAAGATCCTCCCCCAACCGAGCGAAACCGTGGTACATCAATCGCGAGCTCGATTTTTCTCTACCGAAAGAAAGAAAACCCCTCTCGAGGGCACCCTCCCTCCACCCTCCTCCCCCAATTTAAAGACCCCTCCCAACGATCCCATCCGAGAATCCGCATACAATGAATCCCCCATAAAGAAACATGAATGTATAAGAATAAATTTATCGTTGTTAAGAATGATGGATCGATTATCTGAAACCGTACAAAAAGGAATTACGAATTAATCGTAACTGTGTTTCGAGAATAATTTCGTGTTCCTGTAAACGTCATTTTTGTTGAACGATGCTTCGAAACACTTTACGTTAACTTGAAAATTCTTAATAAAGCGATCGTGCGTGTACGAGTATTGTTCGATAAGAAAATTATTTGATATTAAGGGGATGAATTATTAGCTCAGAGTCAGAATCTTTTCGTCTTTTATTTATTTTAAGGAATAGGAAAGAGAGAGAGAGAGAGAGAGAGAGAGAGAGAGAAGGAAAGAGATGGTAAAAAAAATATTAGGACTTATGCGTTGAATTGCAAATGATTTATTTTATTTTATTTTTTCCTTCTCTCTCTCTCTCTCTCTCTCTCTCTCTCTCTCTCTCTCATTTGGTATTTTACATTTTATCTTTATTTTCTTGCACGAGAATATTAGGTTGATCATTTTATTTCTCTTTTTTTTTTTTTTTTTTTTTTTTTTTTTTGTTAATTAAAGGTAACTTCAGGACGAGAGAAAAGTTTTCAGCGGAAAATATTTAGCCATGTTCGTTTAGATCGTGACAAATGAATCGGCGGCATGATAAATGGGAGGAAAGTGCAAAGAGCCGTTTGCCTCTATACTATCGGAGTTTGTATTTACTTGTAGTTTCTTTTCATAATTTACGTCGGCTAATAGTTCGGCCCTCTTGTTGCTTTACTTTAAAAAAAAAAAAAAAAAAAAAAAAAAAAAAAAAGAAAAAGAAAACAACAAAAATAAAAAAAAAAGAAGAAAATTTACTATAATCACGATAACGTTAAAATAGCGAAACTCTCGACGGTCTTTTAGAACCGTTCGTCCTCCTATCATCGAGTTCTTTACCCACTCGTTCCTTACTTCGTAAAAAAGTTTGTCGTCTCGCGAAGTAAGCACGAAGTTCCGTTCAATCGGGAGGCGCATCGTCGAATCGCTATTGGACGAAAAAAAAATAAATAAATAAATAAATAACGATAAAAGAAAAAGGAAAAAAAAAGGAAAGAAAAAAAACCGAAAAAGAAGGAACGAAGGAAAAAAAATTTTACAGGAAGAATAAACGCGATTTACGAGGGCACATTTCTAGCGTTAACCTACCGGTAAGCGAACACAAAAGTGATGCTTTATTTGACTAAAAAGAGATAACACGGTAAAGGCTTGATAATGCTCTATCCCCATCGCTCTATGTATATACTCTCTAGCGTAAAACAGTTAGGCATTCAAAATTCCAAACTCGCCCAGGCACAGGACTAATTACGCTTTACAAACAAACGCGACTCATACAGAGCAGAAAGAGGATAACAAAGAAAGATAGAGAGAGAGAGAGAGAGAGAGAGAGATAAAGAGAGAGAGAGAGAGAGAGAGAGGGGGGGGGGTTAGGGAAAGGGACGAGTAGCTCCTCGTTTTCTCTTGGACACAATGCCGGAGAGGACCCGTGGTTTATTTAACATGCTTTTGTCGTGCCTCGCGGTCCTCGCAGTTTTCGACTAAAAAGCACCGCGAAACCACGAATCCCGCAACGTATTTTTAATTAAATGGCGATTTAATTAAACCATTTAATTAAATTCAAGTAAGCGACGACGGCGCCGGACTCTCTACTACCCTTCTTTCACTTCAGGCCTCTCACTCCATACTTTTTCATTTTGTCAAGGATCCTTTTTGTCCTACGTTCTTAGTTTCAACGAACGGGTCTATAGGAAAATCGTGAGGCAAATAATGCCAACGATGAGCACCCTTCCACTTTTCATTTTTAAAAAGTTCGGAGCTAAGCCTCCCATCGAATTATTTTCATGGAAACGTCCAATTCTCTCTCTCTCACTCTCTCTCTCTCTCTCTCTATATATATATATATATATATATATATATATATATATATTTCTCCATCTCTTATCTCTCCTTTTTCTCGTGCACGTACATATTCTATTTTTACAACAAATAATATAATTAATTTGGGATCGTGTCGATTCATTTTCCAAGATAAATTTGTTTCAATAAACGGGCACTTCAGCGTTCGTTTAATATAATTTATTTTCCTCTTTGTTTTTTTGTTTTTTTTTTTTTTTTTTACAGATTTTATATACATATATGAAAACAAGAAAATATAATATTGCGAACGAAAAGAGTCTTTTATGGCTCTTTCTATGTTGGACTATTTTCCGCCAGACTCATTATTTCATATTTGATCGCCATCGAACGGACAGCTGGTTGAAAGTTTAGAGACGTGATATCGATGATGCATGTTGCACGTATTACGCGTGACTTGAATCATGGCGACAGTTAATTACTTCGATTTTGATCACCGTATATATATATATATATATATATATATATATATATATATATATATATATATATATATATATATATATATATCTTTACGATCTCCGCGTGTTCGTTAGCGCGTTTGATATACATAAATTAGAAAACGTCGTGAAAGTAGGTAAATAATTAAGGAATATTTTAGAACGATTTTAATTGTTCACAGTTACTACTGGCCTATAATGATTAAAAGTAACAAAAGGAAAAAGTCGTCTATCGTTATTGTTGCATCAATTAATCGATTTCAATCGCGCGACCTGATTTTTTCCCTACCTCCGATGGCCAAAGGTAAAACATTTTTGCCTGATATTTTTACCTCCACCATGTCTATAGCGAAGTTGAAAGATAATTAAAAAGAAAAATCGTTGAACTCGAAGAATCGATGTTTCTCATCCATCAGTAAAATTATTGGATGGAGAGCTCGGGCGGATGGTTGGAGAGGTGTGGAGGGATGGGGAGGGGTGGGGAAGGTGCTCGACGCGTACGATGATTTAATTCGCAAAGAAATTTCATTTTAAAAAAATAAGGACAAGCGCAAAGGAGTAAAGGAATGAGGCGCAGACTTAAATACAACGAGCCTGATCTTGTGTTCACCTTTAATCTGTAAGATCCAAGGCGCTATATGCATAATTTTGCTGTGTCGCATCCGATAACATAGGCATGATTAATTCTTCGATTTGACATCGTGGTAGCAGCTCGATTAATCACTCTGATTCCCAACGGATATATCGAAACCGATCGATTCTCGAGAGACATCGATGCGTTTTCGCGCCCTATATACAAATATACGTACGTACGTACGTTTATACACACGTAGAATATACACGATCATACGTTACACTTTGCGTTGCCAGCTATCATAGTCCTTACCATGATTTCTCTCTCTCTCTCTCTCTCTCTCTCTCTCTCTCTCTCTCTCCGTCTCTCTCTTTTTCCTTCTCTTTTCACTCTTGATACGAGATAATAATTAAAAGTACAATGTAAACATTTTTATATAATTTCATCTTCGAACATTGATGGATCATTATTGAAATTTAATGTCAAGATAAATACGAGTATTAATTATAACCATTTAAAAAGCGAATATTACAGGGAATGAAATAATAGATCCACTTTTTGTCATCGCCTCAGTAATTATTTGAAATATTTCTCGAGGTATTCGTATTGAACCAGTCGTATAACTAACCATTTGGTTTCTTACCGTTAACTTCTACCGGTCGAACGCATCGATGGTAAAATCTCTGCTTGTCCCGTTAGAAAATCAATAATGCACGCCGTGACGTGACCGTCAATCCAGTCGTTATGCTTCAATGGATTACATTGAACCAACGAATATATGCGCCATTATCTTCCGACAATATTATTTTTCGCAAATATTTACGACTTTATTATACATTTATTATATTATACGTTTATTATACATATTCACAAAAAAAAAAAAAAAGAAATATCCTTTTCCTATTCCAAATCCTACGTACGTCATTTCAATAGAAATTTTGGAATATTTATTCTGTTAACTTCGTACTTTTCATTTTTCATTTTTATTTCGTCAATGGTGGACGCGATATTGCGGTGGTTGGACGTTGGTCCATCGATCGAAATTTATATGGAAAATTTAATAGCCTGTAAAGCCTTCGATATCTATTAACTTTGTACCGTAATGAGAGAGTCACCGGGCCACAATTTGGTGTCAGCTTACTCGCACCAAAAGGGAAGCGTTGATGGAACTCTCTTTGGTGCGGTACTACCGAGCCAGTAATTAAGATTATGTAAAATGGTACATACCGGATAAATATTCTGAAAAATCATTTTGAACCTTGAATTTAAATATCATGAATATTGTTTTCCCTATTCCTTCAATAGTTAAATATGTGAAATATTTTTTCGTCCGTCCGTAAAGATTCGTTATCAAAATTGCTTCGTATATAGGATGTTCGAAATAAAGAAAAAAAAAAAAAAGAAAACAAAAGTTCATTGTACTTATTATAGATTCGCGTGTATTAAAAATTTCACGAGAGATAAATCCATCGTAGCTCGATATAATTCCTCAACGGCATAAGAAATATAGCGACGTTATCGAATACATCTTACGTAAATTCGGTGAAGATAGTAATAAAGGAGTGGATCGAGAAGTTGCTCGAAGTACTTTTTTTCTTTCTTTTTTTTTTTTTTTGTCGAGTACTACGTAATTATTTAAGAAAAGAATTCGATGGTGGATCAACCGTCGTTCTTCCTCTCGTCGCAAGAAGTACGTAGAAAAGAGAAGAGTTCAAATAATCTTACTCGAAGACACCAAAGAAATTGCCGAAGGAAGAGAAGTATGAAAAAAAAGAAAAAGAAAAAAAAAAGAAAAAAGGAAAGAGAAAAAGAGGAAGAGCTACAAAAAGCGAATAATAAGACGACGAAGAAAGAAAGGATGGATGGTAGGGAAGGGGTTAATTCCACTTAAGGGTTTTCTCGTTGCCACTCCCATTGGTATCTGCGAGAAGAGAAAAGGAAAATAAAGGAAGGGACCGATCGATCACAGAAGCTGATCAAGCGGAATAACGACGAAGTCTCGTCGAGAGATGCATGTAGTCGTGCAAGATGAAGTATACGTATATGCATATGCATATGCATATGCATATGCGCACGTGTACCATCCGCCTTGATCTTTTTCTTTTATCCTCCTTTTTGTTTTCCTCAATGCGCATACCTTCATATCTATAAAGTGCGTTTCTATATTCCGTATCTTCTTCCCGGTAATAAAGCGATGAAATTCCTGTAGGATCGTTGAAGACCCATGTAAGTTTAAATTTACTCGTAAATATTTCGTAATTGTATCCTATCCGACGATAAAGTATTTATTTCTTATCGGTAAGTGAAAAATAAGAAAACGTTATATTACAATTACCATCGTCGTACAAAATGAACAAAAAGAAAAAAAAAAAAAAAACCTAAATCGTAAAAATAAAGCGTCTCTATTTGAAACTTAGATAAAACGAAATATAACTATCATATAAGGAATACGACATGTGCGTCTATAAGAAATAAATGAATGGATATAACCTGACGATAAAAAAGAAAGAAAGAAAGAAAGAAAAAAAGTATATATATAGGTGATGTAAATATATCCGGGAACTCATTTAAATAAAGCAAGAATCGTCACGCGAGGAGAGAGGATACCGACTACCGGGAAAGCCGGTCTATGGAAGAGTACATATTCCAAGGCGTGATTATACCATGGATACAAGCACGATCGAGCACAACTATGAGAATGCTAGAAGCGTCGAGAGGCGGCCATGGTCGACGCGCAGTTTCGTTCAGCGATTCGCGGAGGAGCAATTAAGAAGGTTGGCATTATGCGAAAGAACTGGACGTGTGTCATGAGTAAAACGTCTGACGACACCGACGACAACGACAACGACAACGACTATGACGAAGACTATGACGAGGACGACGACGATAACAGCGTCGAGAATGAACGTAGAACGTAGAACGTCGTGCCTTTCGAGAAGAACTCGCACCATCCAGGAATTATACATCTCGAAATTACGAAAAGCAATGGACAACTTGACGTTCGCGAAACAGCGTTTATGGGAATTTTAAAGGTTGTAATTTAACGCTCTCATTAATATTCCTTCCGGTTGAGTAGAATTATTCAAGTTCACTTCTATCCCGATTCGATTCTTCGGCCCCTTTCTCGCGATCCATTTTCAATTAACGAATTTCAATCAAACGCCTGAATCTAACGTTCTCGTTATTAGCGTATGCTAACGAAGGAAAACCTTATATGGTAATCGAACGATGAACGATCAGTAACGATAGTTAGGAAGATAACGTTGGCCGATATTAAATCTAATCAGATATATAAAGAAAAAAAAAAAAAAAAAATATTTAAGTAAGTATATTTCGACGAGTATAGGGAAAAAAGAGATTTGTAAGAAGATCGAAGAAAGAAAGAAAGAAAGAAAGAAAGAAAAGGAGAAGATCTCGATTGAATTCAAAGATTACTTTATTAACAAGAGTATCGGGAATCGATGTGTCTGCTAAAGAATAACGTGAAAAAAACTTGGGATAGAAGTATTGGATTGAAACGACCAGTGGTGGGACGGTGTAGGAAGGTAAGAAGATAGTATCTCGATTAATAATAGGTTTCCTAGTCGGTGTTGGTGCGGCCACGATGCAACAACACGAAGATGGACTTCCGTGCGTCACTCCCTTTCATCTATCACATCGAGGGTATAACCTCTGGTTAGCTCTCGGACTCCGACTAGATTCACCTCGGAGCTCTCGTTTATAAGTCGTCTTATCATTGAAGAAGGCGCGGGCAAACACTGTCTTTCTCTCTTACTCTCTCATTCTATTCCTCTCTCTCTCTTTCTCTTTCTCTTTCTCTTTCTCTTTCTCTTTCTCTTCAATGCATCGCGTGCAGCCACGAAGGAACGTGCATGTGCGAGACTACACCCTCTTTCTCTCCTTTTTAACCTTCTTCTTCTTCTTCTTTTTCTTCTTATTCTTCTTCTCTTCTTCCTCGTCTTCGTCTTCCTTCTTTCCTACGTGCCAAGCTCGGCCTTCATTCGCCAAGTTGAGATTTAGTGCCTATGGCTACCATGAAATGATCATCTACCGGAGGGCGCAGCTTAGACATCGACCGAACGGATCGTTTATTAATTATGGAATCTTTAATAGAGGAAAAAGGGCGGACGGATCGCCTACTATCTAGACCAACCTCGTTGTCGAGGTCACCGAACTCAACTCCGTTGGTAACTTCATTTTTCTCATGGAACATCGAGCGATACGATTTTACCGGTGATACCACGATGGATTTCATTTGGAAGTAATTAAAACAATCATTCAAATTTAAATAAAGCTTCTTCATTCTTATCGTTACGGGATAAATTCGGTTTAACGTTTAATCGTAAAATTAAATTCGAAACGTGGAACGTTTTGAGAGTTTTCGTAACTCGTACTATTCATATTTTACGATTATTTTCTTATTACGTGTAAAGCCTTGCCCGATATCAAAGTAACGAGAACAACTTTTGCTACGTTATAATCGAAACTACTTGTAACATTTCGCGGATATTTGACGCGACAGGAAAAAGGTAGAGAAAGAGAGAAAGGAAGGGAAAGAGAAAGAGATGGATAGAGAGAGTGAGAGAGAGAGAGAGTGAGAGAGATTCAAATCGAAACCACCTGGACTTAGATATTGCGTGGGAGTGCGTTGGCGTTTTCGGTGCGCATAGTTGTGCGCTTAGCTTATGCGAAGCTTGTTCATTAGTATCCACCGATACCGAGGTTCTTATAATCCCTACGCTTAGTATATGCGATACAATAATTTTCTCTTTTCCTATTTACATTCACTCGATCTATGATAGTATCGTTTGAAAAAAAAAAAAGGGAAACGTAGTCGAGATGTATAAATTGAAAGGGATGTTTTTCTTTCATCATTCGTTGAATTGTCGCAATATATATATATGTATATATATATATATATATATATATATATATATATTGCGATATATATATATATATATATCCTTCTTCGTTCTCATTACTTTCAGTGTTGACAAATACCTATTCGATTCCACCTGCAACCAACGTAATCCAGCATAATCTTACTCGGCAGTAACTATAGAAAAGTAGCAAGGGCAAGCCGTATGGGTCAGCTAGCAGCTGGCGACCAGCGATTCGCGGTGATAATCAGCGGAGAGAGCATTCGCGTGCAAACACGTACCGGGTGTACCTGTATATACATGGAATGCATTCGTGAAAACTGGCGTCTAGCCATAGCACGAAGTTCTACTTCGACCGCAGCTACCACTGTGGATGATTTACGTGTCTCCAATAGCAGCTAGTCCGTGGTATCGTGACCCTACCCACGCGTCGATTCAAAGGCATGCTTTTAAAACTACCTCGTATTATTCTCTCTCTCTCTCTCTCTCTCTCTCTCTCTCTCTCTCTCTCTCTCTCTCTCTCTTTCATTCTCTCTCTCCGTTTCACCGAACATGCGATTGTCACGACGTTAACCCTATATAATAAGTTAATTAAGGATGGTAGAGGTGACTTTCTACCGTAACGAATAGTTTTAGTCTCTTTTAACGAAGCTTTTAAATGGTACATTGAATTTTCCAATGGTACCTTTGTTAATTACGGAAAAAAAAAAAAAAAATGTGCGACATTTCGACAATTTCCTTCTTCCCCTTTCATACGAATTCCTTTTGTATCATAGCAGACGTATTTAATATTTCGTTTATATCCTAACTCAATATCGTTCCTATGGGATTAGATTTAATAACTACACCACTGTCGACAATGAAATATATTTTCACGATGGAAAAGTTATTTCACTACTTGTTCGTATATCCTCCGGCTAGAGTTTTATGAATTCATCCTCAAGAAAAAAAGAATGGACAGATGTTTCCCGTCCCTCCGCCTCCCCTCTTCTCCCTTCCCCCTTCCCCCATAAAAACAGCATCAAGGATCGTTAGAACGTATATTTCCCCTTCGTTTCGTTACTCTCGGCATCCATCGTATTGCTTCGCTCGGAAAGACTTACGAAGGACTCAAGGATCGCGAAACGTATTTCTCCTTAAGCCCGCCCTAAATTACGGCCTTGTTCGTTTTAGGACACACTGTGGTCGTGCCTCGTTCTTGGGAAACGATGCACCTGTACCAACGACTTCCACGATCATTACTTCTTCCATATAACTCCCGTTCGAACCTTTCGTTCTATTAAAAAGTTCCTTGTGTTACATAAGATTGGACTTTTACTTCTTCGCTTCTATAAAAAAAAAAAAAAAAAGAAAAAATTTCCCCCCTTAAAATGGATAGATTGTACTTATATATTTTCTAAAGATTACGAACGCCTATTCCTCAAATACATATATGCATACATACAAATATATATATATATATATATATATATATATATATATATATATATTCCACGGACAGTTTGGAAATTTTCGTAAAATTTTATTTTACCATTAAATCTTTGATCATTCAAAAGGATATATTCACTTGGACGACGAAATACGTATAACTATACGGCTATACGGTGAAGTAGTATGGTACGTTTACTATCTTCGAAACTAAGATCTCGAGTAGAGACGTAAACCTAAATCTCTTACAAGTTTGAAAGAGAGAGAGATAGATAGATAGATAGATAGATAGATAGAGAGAGAGAGAGAGAGAGGGAGAGAGAGATCTTATTTTTCGTAGAGTCTCCCGAAGGATTTGTTCCGCTTTTATCTCGTTACTTCCGTCGCTCTATGGCGTCGTCTAGGACGCGAACTGCTAGCCAGTCCGAACGAGGTTGCAAAAGTAATCCGAGATAAATGAAACAAGAGCACTATAACGGAACTCTGAGAGGGCTTATAAATGTACCTACGTCAAGTCTACGGATCATCATAGAAGTTCCATCACGGTTTCTTCAGGTTGATCAGTACCGCGAGAGAGAGAGAGAGAGAGAGAGAGAGAGAGAGCTCCTTTCGATACCTTTCTCTCGATACTTCAATTAGTTGAAAGTACAGAAACGACATCGACTGTAATAGAGCTGGCCGATATATCCAAGAGATCTCTACTACCATATCTACCGTTACTACAACATATCCGCCTTCTACTACTACTTCTCCTCCTCCTCCTCCTCCTCCTCCTCCCCCCCCCCCTCATCCTACTCCTACTCCTACTTCTACTTCTCCTCCTTCTTTTGCTTCTTTTTCTTCTTCTTCTTCTTCTTCATCTTTATCTTTTCTTTTCCCTCTTCCTTACTTTTCTTTATGGCCAGCTTGCGATAACTTCGCGCCGTTACTTCTACACACACACACACACACAGAGAGAGAGAGAGAGAGAGAGACGCACACACTTACTTGTAAACTATCTCAGACTTTTCTTTATCGATTTTCATTAGCCTGATTATATCCCTAGAAGAAGTCTCTTATATGTTCTCGATAGTTACAATTAAAATGTGATCGAGATACCTTCGGCCATGTGAATGTTCACTATTACCGATTATATCGAGATTAGAATGAAACATTTCTCGACGCCGAATGAAATCTCTCGACGGCGTAAAATTTCTTCGAACGCTTCGTACGACTTACGCCGGGTTAATTTCATAACGTAAAGCTGCGAAACTCCGATTAAGGGGGTCCGTTTTAAGCGGCCCGAGTTAAACCAACGCCATTATCGATTCATTGACGGAGTTACGTAAGTACAAAAGCCGTGAAGAAGAGGCAGAACTACTTCTCTCTCTCTCTCTCTCTCTCTCTCTCTCTCTCTCTCTCGCACACTGTTTCTGTCCTCTTTATTGAGCCTCTTACGTAAGCAGAGCTTCCGCATACGATAATCACGACTCAAAGCTTTATAATTTGGCAAGGAGTTAGCCAATTTTCAGGCACCTATTCATCGCGATTTTCAAACGATAAAATCGCTCTCGTAGGTTTGATCGATTTAAATGGGAAATATATCTGTTGAAATAGCGATTATACAAAATAAAGTCATTCGATCTTATATACGATCCAAAGGTCTCTCTCTCTCTCTCTCTCTCTCTCTCTCTCTCTCTCAATGTTTTTCTTTATTTGACAATAACAAAAATCATTAGCCCGTAATAAATCGTTAAAAAATTCTTGGTCCGGATCAAATGCAAAACAAGTTTCGTGTATGCACAGTTCGACAGGATATCCTGTCAATTTTGTATGTAAGGAATACGTGGCAGGAAGATATAAATAATAAAAGTACTTTCGGACGTGTATTATCTAGAATCATGACGATTTATTTTGGTCACGTAAAGGCAAGTACAACGAATCGTTAATACGGATATGTAGCAGTGACACGGAGAGATGATGCATCGTTCGTTCAATATATCGGCTTTACAAAACGGAGCAATAAAATATACGAAGCTCTCTTGCCTTGTTGGATACAGAATGACGAGCATGAGCCAGCTCAAAAGTCTCGCAAGGGGAGGTTGCCGGGGTCAAAATTAAATCCGGCACTTCTCAAAGGGATATACTTCGAACGAGTGTAACGTGTAATAAATCAATTTCTTCGGTTTCTTCGGCCACAACCGGAGAATATTTTCATTTGCCAATAGGTAAACGATAAAGATATTAATTATTTAGGCGATGAAATTAATTCAGTTTCGTAAGATATGAAAGAACGAATTCGTCGGGGATATTTACATTTCGTTAACTAATCGAAATAACTGACTGGCCACGTAAATAAATAACAATCGTCGTTTATTTATGAGAAGTCTCGTTATGAGGTATACATAAAACATCAACTTCATGCTAGTTGGCGATAAACACCCTTTGTGATTATTGGCTGTGACTACTGGCAAGGATTTCTTGGCCGTGAGTACTGGCACGAACGGTACTTTCCCAAGTTTTCTTTCCATCCCACGGCCAATATCAGTCAATATTTCCGACGGAACGTTTTATTTTTTAAATTATCGTCCTCTAAGAATAACTTGCGAGGTTATATATCGATTTAAGATATCTTGAAACGCGTGGGATAATTTCGAACAGCTTCGTAGTTCTGCCTCCTTTCAATTTGAATCTCACGTCTCTTAGTGAAGCGAAAAAATGAATAAGAAAAAGCACGATAAGATTCACGCGAGATTCAAGGATCGAGAAAATGGAGAAGATCGGATTTTCTGTCTTCTTTAGAGGATTTACTCGGGGATATCGTAAAGGATTTATTTTCACGAATCAGAGAAGCGAGCGGCCGGTGACACATCGAACGGATTTGCGCGATAAGATGTAGTACGAGAACGTCCATATGGGAAATTTCCATTCGTAGAATCGTTTATAATTTCGATATCGTCGCGAATCGATAAGACGTATCGATTTTAAATTTCTCTATTATTTGTCACGATTTAAAAATGTTCATCCAACGTCATACAATATTTAAGGTCACATTAAATTTGATCGAAGTTATCCAATTTAAACTTATATATTGAACTATATGTAATTTCGGTCATTTTATATTATACAATGCGATATACGCGTCCCGATGGAACAACGTAAAATAACGGCTGAAATTTTCAAGACAACAAAACTGATTGTTAAACTTTTATGTTTTCATTGAAATCCACGAGAATTTCAGTATACGGCTTTTGTGAACGGAACGCGTTCGTATACAGGCGTTTGTGCTATAGTGAGAGATAGAGAGAGAGAGAGAGAGAGAGAGAGAGGCGTGTTATGTCTCGAATATAAACGAACACGGCATCTAAATTCCAAAGCCAAACTGAAACTAATTAATAGTTGTACAATTTGATGTGTCTTCCGGCCCTTTACTATCGTAGATCCTTTCCATAACTCTTCAACGATAGATAGATAGATAGATAGATAGATAGATAGATAGATAGATAGATAGGTGAAATGGTAACGTTCCTTTACCACACGTTTCACTACTCTTTATACGCTGTGATTACTATGCTGTTAAATGAGAAACTCTCTACGATTTGAATGCATTTGATCAAACTATTGAAATGAAAAGGAACACATAGTGCTTCCTCGTGTCGAACTCGATAACATTCCGACTAAATTAATTCGTAAGCATTTTAAAACGCAAACGTAAAAAACTCATTTCTAGAACTCGTACGTTCGGATAAATTCATTTCTTTACATTTGAAGTCGTTCGAGCGAATGACAAATATCCGAGTACTATCACATACGGCTACATATTATCGAGTCACTCAAAGCGAAAGTTATGTGTTACGTGAAAAGAAAAATGGAAAAAAAAGAAAAAAGAAAAAAGAAAATCGAACTAATCAATACCACAAATACGTTTATGTTACGAGATATTATTATATGTTATTATCATTGGTTCGCTCGATATTCGATGGAAAGCGAACTTTTATGGTGTATCGTTGAAAGGTGTGAGGAAGGAAGGAGGTAGGGATGAGTGAAGGTGGGGTGGAGAGAAGGGCATGAGGGGTGGGGGGTGGCGGGGAGTGGGGGGGGGAGAAGAGACGAGTCACTTTAGGAGGCCACCCAAGAAATAGGAGTGGTCGGAACAGTAGCTTCTTAGCCAGACACGATCCTCTTCATCTGTCAGCTTAACTACCTTTCATGTTTCATCTCCTTACATACGATATAAATATGCACTCGTGTCGCAAATGCTGCCGCATTATAAAAGTAAAATGGAAGGAAGGGAAACGATACCTTCCGCATTGGCGGACATTGTTGTTGATACCAATGTGTACCTTTTTCTGTCTCGTACGTAATAAAAGTGAAACGGAGTCGGACTCCGAACGTGTGCCACTTTTTGATACGAGGATAAGCATAAGGAGATAAGTACGCGAGCGGTTATCATCGTCAAAGTAATTCATCCGTCGAGGTTGATCGAATTAACGAAACCTCCGACGCGAGTTATATACCGAAATTGATTGATAAATAAATTTTTGTAAATAATTTTATATGATATAGTAACGAGTTAATATACATATGGATATATTTATATGGTCGTCGAACTAAAAATGAAATTGGCAAAAATTTTGAACGGAGAGGATCGAAGACGACGACGACGACGACGACGACGAAGATTTCTCTTTGTTTATATCGTAAAATATTTTTTATCGATGTCAATCGTTCGTTAGTAATTGCAAATTAATCGTCGCTCGTAAAAATCGTGTTAACTCTACGATATAAAGCAAATAATAATCTCGAAAGACTTAATCCCGAATGCGAAAGTTTCGAAATTTCAAAAACATGCAAATACATTTGAGATACCAATAATCGAGAATCTAGATAGGATATTATGTTCCGTTTTAATATCCAGTTTCAGATAATATTATGGAATTCGCAAGTGGCGGATGCTAGCAATCCTATTGCGATAATAATATCCTCGATATTCTACCATGTTTCTTCTTACCTTGGTATTACATTCCACTTACGTACAGTAGTACCACTCTAGGACACATAATGACACTTTATTACCGCGGCTTCGTGTGAGCAACGAGCTTAGTCCTTTACTTTAGAACATTCCGCCCTGGTGTAAAGTAATATTCAAAAGATCCCCACGGTGTAAGAGACCAAAATCTTCGAATGAATTTTACACGCGGTATATACGTATAATGAGGCCTTGTAAAATGGCCAATTGAATGTCTCGTTAAGAGTTGAAGGAGATAGAACGAATATAAAAAGATAATCAGCGTATATCTTTAACATTGTTTTTATCGGCTCGTTGCGTTAATTACGTAATAATAAGCAAAGTAAAATTGGTAAAGCGTGAGTATCAGTAAAGCATCGATATTTTCTTTTAAATTAATTAGACTAGTTGAGAAATAAATTCATATTTATCTCGCTAAACGAATTTTCCTCTTTACGACATTGAAAACATTTACGGTTTGCGAGAAAACGATAGGTTTCTTGGTTGAACCATTTCGAACGTATACGCCTTACTCCTATTCCCTCGAAGATTCCTACGCTTTTTCCCCCCTGGCAGAAGATAGCTAGCCGTAAGGCCGATGTCCGACATTGCCTTTTCATCTTCGCAATACGTTCAGCCAACAATGTATTTTCACTTACTTCAGAAGATTTTACAGAGCGATATAGAATACCTTTTCGGTTGGATAGATACGCGATAGAACGTTTCGACCGTGGTCGTCGCAAAATACAAAACTTCGTATCGGAGTGACCTAACTGGTAAATGTTATCGATAACGAAAAGAGTCACGTGACATGTAATAACCACTTTTGTTCGTATCAAAGAAAAGTCGCGACAATGTTCTTAAATGAATACCTTCCATCTCTATATGTAATATATACATCATATATATATATATATATATATATATATATATATATATATATATATATATATATATAGTACGATAATAATTTCTAACGTATATAAGCGTGCCGTGAAAGTTAATTAAAGTTTAAATCAAATATAAAAGATTTTATCTTAAGAAACGTCGGTCATGTAAATACGTATATATAGTGTATACTTGGATACATACGCGTATATACATATATATATATATACATATATATATATATATATATATATATATATATATATATATATATAGGAAGAATTAATAAACTCGCTCTATATTCGTTTCATTGAAAGACGAAAATACGAAGAAGCGACGGCGACGGCGGCGGCGGCGGCGGCGGCTCTAACGAAGAGCCGTCTCGTGCGAATTCTTAATTAACGTTGAACGAGCGTAGAGTGGTGTATAGTAAAGTAGAAAAGAGAAGAGGATGTAGTTTTTACGTTCTTTCGAAAAAAAAAAAAAAGAAAAAAAAATACCTTTTAATTAGGATAGAGAATTTACTTGCGACAAGTAACGTCCGTTATACTCTGGTACTTTTTAAATGCATTCCTTTCTTTTTCGCTCCCTAAATGTCTTCCTATTTTTTCTGTTTCTTCTTTTTTTTTTTTTTTTTTTTTTTATCTTTTTTGTCAAAATGAAGGATACATAGATTAAGGAAGGGACGATTATATTGCACTCGCGGGAGCTTGCCAAAGACATTTGGGGCGTAGCAATTTTCGCAGCTACTCGGAATCTTCCAAGGTTCTATCCGTTCCAGTCCAGTGGGAAGCTTGAAACTCTTCCTCTATCCCTTCTTCGTTTCCCTTTTACTTTCCTCTTTCTTTACTTCCTTCTGTCCATCTGTCTGTTTCTCTCTTTCTCTCTTTCTCTTTCTCTCTCTCTCACTCTTGCTGGTACGGATATCGCTGAAAGGAAGAAACATCGTTGAAACTAACTTTCGTATCAGCGCTAAATTCGGAAGCAACTTTTGAGGAGCGCAGAGCTCTGGGCTTGTATTGGCTTAACGTGATTTCAAATTTCCTTCGTTCTATACGGTGGATTGGTAAGAGAGGAACGAAGGGGGAGGCTCAACGACGTTCTCGGCCGAATCGATACGTATTCGATGAGAGAACAGAAGCGTCGGAACTTTGTTTTGCAAAGAAGAACGTTATGACGGCGAAGTGAGAATGTGTTAGCGACGTTGATTCGAATTGAACTTCTCTTTGAAACAAATTCACGGTGCTTTCGTTCCATCGCGAGAGGGCAAAGAGTGAAACGAAATTGATACCACCTTTGGAATATTGAGATTCATGAAAGAGCAAAAACTTTTTTCATCGAAAGAACAAGAAGTAAGTGAGAGAAAGAGAGAAAGAGAGAGAGAGAGAGAGAAATCATTCTTTTTAAACTTTACCTAGAGGAAGATGAAAGAAAAAAATTAATCAAATACAACAGACGGAGAATTATAAGAATTAATGAAATCGATTTATTAACCTTCGTTTCATGGTGTATCGTAACTTTTTTTTTTTTTTTTTTTTAAATGAATTTCACATTACAAGTTAATATGAAATTTTGGAATCGTCATAAGTGCAATAAGCATCCATTCCATTCATTCTTGAAATTTCTCTATCCATTTTACCATTCGCTTTTATTGATTCGTCAAATCTTGAGCGTTCTTCTTCCTTTCGCAAATAACATCGATTACGTCTCGTCTCGTCGAGAGGAAAGTAGAGAACGAATAGAAATCCGGCGATTTAAATGCTGCCGGTGATTTCGAAGCTTTGAGTGGGACTTATGCCTCTTCCTGATCTCGATAAAGATGAATATGATTGAGTTTCGTGACTAAGTCGAGAGTTCAGTTAGAGTTCCACATAGCGTTTGCCGGCATAT
This sequence comes from Dolichovespula saxonica, assembly GCA_911387935.1. NCBI lineage: Eukaryota > Metazoa > Arthropoda > Insecta > Hymenoptera > Vespidae > Dolichovespula > Dolichovespula saxonica. The sequence goes on from OU426996.1 coordinate 8,012,104, forward strand.
TCGTGTTACCTTATTTAAAGAGATCGAAAATGATCGGCAAAGTCGAGAGTATGTAATTCTTCTTTATTTTTTTTTTTTTTTTTTCTGTCGATTGGTAGACATTCGTTCGTCGAAACGAGAGATACAAGAGAGTTTTTACATTGTTACATGATCCTGTTGTAAAGGTATAAAAATTATAGAAACCTTTTGATGAACTTGATCATTCATTAGCGAATGCTTTTAAACCGCACGGCCATTAAACCGCATTACTTTTGATATTAAAATTGTTATTAGCGGTAACTTGATAAAGTAGAAAGCAACTCTACCGTAATTTGAAAGGCACAAGCGAGAGAAAATTCTTAAACAAGATTCCGTAGCTTTAGAAGAAGAGCTACGTCGAAGATGCATCGTCAACATCGCGTTCAGCTTCAAGAAGAGAAGAGAAGAGAGGCGAAGAGAAGAGGAGTGAAGAGAAGGAAAGGAAAGGAAAGGGAAGGGAAGGAAAGGGAAGGAACTATCCTCTCACATTTAATTTTCCTCTTTGTAACTTAAACGATACGACAAAGACTACAACGGAGGTTGCGCAAGTGGTTAGAAGAGAAGAGAAGAGATCAATCGCCTTATCGCTCATAAGAAGCTTTTCGTAGTCGATGGTATCTGTTCGTCGCAAATGAACCATCGTTGAAAGAAAATGATTTCGCTTAGAAATAAAATACAAGAGCGAGAAAGATAGAACGAGAAGTATTTTCAAGCTATTAAGTAACATCGCGGCGATCCATCCGTGGAATTCGAGACCCTTCTTCCTCCGTGAAAAAAAGGGCCCTCGGAGTTTCTTATCCCTTCCCCTAATCATCTAATGTTCTTTTCCCTTTTCGTGGTTGTCCTTTGTCGTTTCCTTTGTCGTTCCCTGCGCTTCTTAAAACTTTTAAAGGGATTCGCAGATATTTCCCCGAACTCTGTGTATACACGCACGTATATAAAGTGCTTCCGTAAGTAACGGCACAGGAAATTTGTGGTGACTCTTATATATCGTCTATCAGGATTGTTTCTCCACGAACGCAATGCGATAGAGTGAAAACGTATGTAGATAACTGGTAAAAAAAAAAAAAAAGGAAATATAATAAATGAAGAGACTCCTTTTCTCCTGCTCTCCCGTTTTTTTCTTTTTTTTTTTTTTTTCCTTTATTTTTTATTTTATCGCATAAATTCTGATACGATAGACTTTTCGACGTCCTCTCGAAGGAAAGGAAAAGAAAAGTGAGGGATGAATTTCGATGAGGAAGAATATAAAAGAGTAGGGAAAAAAGGGTAGCGGGCGGGTGAAGTGGGGGGTGGGTGGGTTGGGGGAAGACCAAAAACGAGAATGAAAGTCGTAACTTTGAAAATGACGAAGGGTAGGCGATTGCGCTTTTCCACTCGATAGGAAGGCATCGATCGCTTTTCCAACTCTTCGTTTCCGGCCGCGCGCGGGCCAATCGTTATTTGGGCAAAGAATAAAAGCACAGGAAAAAAAAAAAAAAGAAGAAGAAGAAAAAAAAACGAATACTCCACGGTTCTCTTTCATTTCGCCCTTTTCGGCAAACGTGGCTACCGAATGGCACGAAGCTTTTATGAGGTGATATTGAGTCACGCCAACGGGAGGAGAGAAAAGAAAAAAAATTGCTAACGAATGTATTTCGTGAGTCCGCGCCAGGTTTTCTCGCGTTCTCGGTATCGTATCGTTTTAGCTTGCGAAACGACAGTCAGTCCGCACGCTTTTTCAGCTTGATTACTGGTCTAGAATGCTACTCGAACGGGATTGTTAAGTAAGAATGATCGTAACTTCGACAACAATTTCGAGAACGTTTCGAGCCATCCCAATAACGAAACTTGTACCTTTATATGCCTGTGAAACGATTTCAAACGTTTTCTTTTTTTTTTTATTTTTTTAAGAAACGCGTTTTACCTATTCAAAAGAAAATCCGTCGTACGTGATCGTACGTCAAAATTGACATTAGGTAATGCCGACAGCTGTTGCGACGAGAAGTTCGAAGGACTAACGGGGCCCTTTAGTTTACCCTACCCTTTTCATAAGACGATCAACCCAAAATTGGTAGTCATATACCGGGGAGGGGGGGAGGGGGGAGGGGAGGGGACGACACTTACGGATGGTTTACGACACTAACATATCGAACAACCATATCAGGGTTTTGGCCTCGTTAGAAACCCCGCGCGCCCGTCTTACGACATTTTCACGATGAAATTAGGCGAAACCGACGGTTCGTCCGGTCGCGATAAAACGATTCTACGTATAAACGTATAATATTTATCTCGGAGAAATGACGAATGTTGATAGAAAATTTGTACGAACCTGTTTCGTTCGAGTATAAATAATTACCACGTGAAATATATCAAAATATATTTGATAATGTTCCGATAATTCCGACGATAAGGAACATAATCGTTCTTCGTTATAATGGGAACGGGGATCTTATCCACAGTTAACGCATTGAAAATATAGTCTATCCTCACCAACTATCCGCACAACTTAGGCTCGAGCCATTTAAGGGCACTACGGCATAGCGTTAGAAATTTTTATAACCGAGCCTCGTTCGAAGGATTATCATGCTTATTATAATTCCCCGGGGAACAGGAAATAACAGGATACGGCTGCTACTCGGATAGAGAGTAGACATCGAAAACGTGCTCGATCCTACCTTACGATCTTCATACATTTTCCTACGAGGCCTTAATTAATCGAGAAACGCTTTCCTACCTTCTCTATCTTTCTATTTCCATCCCCATTTCTATTACTTTTACGCTGGAGTATATCGAGTTAAGCTTTTTTCCCCCCCCCTCTCTCTTTTCTTTTTTCTTATCCTTTTTATTTTTATTTTTTTTTTGTTGCGGGACGGGTTGGCGGTAACGTTTCAAATTCATACCGAGTAATAAACTCGACCAAGTGTGTTACGCCGGTAGTCGCGCTAGCCTAACGCAAAAAACCGATATCGAAGAGACTCGGAAGAGAGGAAGAAGAAGGGGAGGGAGTGGGGAGGGGGTGGGGGTAGAGGCTCAGGGGAGGGCTATCTTGAAAAAGCAAAAACGGATTGGAAGACACGCGGAACAGCGTGCACGATGTGTTAACACCAGGAATGTGGTCCAATTTTTACACTATCACGCTCGCTTGGCAACTCGCCATACATGCACGTCATTTCATATCGGTCCTCCTCTTTTCTCCTCTTCTTAGTTCGTTCATCGGCCATCTTCCTCGCAAAGTGAAAATATCTCCCTCTCTCTCTCTCTCTCTCTCTCTCTCTCACTCTATTGCTCTCTCGTGAATGCAACCGGCAACAACCTTCGGTCTGCCAGTTGCACCGTTAGAGAGATTGAAAGAAAAGAAGAGGAATGGGAAAGGGAAAAGCTCTCGTGTTATCGAACTTTCTACAAGCCCTTTTCTTTTTGTACGTTACGACATAGCCCCTTTCGTAAGACTGAGAAAAGAGTTACTCCCTAACTCTTTCGTACCGTACGTTTTCATAAATCGTACGATCGTTAAACGTCTTCGTTGATACGCGTGGATCATTCGCGATAGATTATTGTTTATTTGTTTATTTGTTTTTTTGATAATTTTCTTTACGTTTCGTTTTAACGTTTTAACGAAGTATTTTCACTCCGACGTTATATTCTACTTTATATATATATATATATATCTCTCTATTTTCTTTTTTCAGGAAATATAAGGACAAAAGCGGTACTCGACGTCGAGACGAAAAACGGATATTGGCTGACAGTTTATGCCCAGGATCATGGAGTCGTGCCTTTGAGTTCGAGTTTGGAGGTAATTTTCGGTATTTGCTTATCCTCGGGGATAATTACGATCGGAATTCGCTCGATAATAGCGCTTATCTACTATGAAAATCAACTTTCGCTCTGTCGCGTGATTCCGTTAAATAATTAAAATACCACGTATTACTTCCACGAAGTCGTTCAAAATCTGCTCGTCGTTTACGTCGCAAACGCTTTTTTCTTTTCTTTTTTTAATTGCGAAATAATGCCTGACGTAACATTTTATTCGAAAAACAAATTTGTTTCTGTCGTGCGAGTGGAGAAAAAAAATGTCAGGAATGACGTAGTAGCGAAGCCACGATACGATCGAAGGATTGAACGTTCGCCATTCGAATGTAAAAAGGAAAGCTTCGATTCGTGCTTGTAAAAGCAAAAATATTTTTTTTTCTCTTTTCCTTTCCTTTCCTCCTGTCTCTCTCTCTCTCTCTCTCTTTTTTCTTTTATTTATTTTTTTTTTTTTGGACAAACAATTCGAAGACCTCGCGTGTTCATTTGTTCTACAGTTGTTTCTAACGCTTCTTTTCTTTCTATCCTTTTTCACGTCCAGGTTTACGTCGAGGTGTTGGACGAAAACGACAATACACCGCTGACCGAGCTTCCAGTTTACTATCCCTCCGTGCCGGAAAATTCGCCGGCCGGCGTTAGTGTACTGCAGATTCGAGCCTTCGATCGTGACGCCTCGCCCCAACAATTCACTTTTTCCATCAGCAGCGGCAATCCAGAGGGTTATTTTCTCATCAACTCCAGTACCGGTAAGTTTTGAGCGTGTGTACGTACGCGTAGCCATGCGCTATCGCGTTTATAATACGATTAACGACTAACGAAATAGATCCCGCTACCATCTACATATTATCTGGACATACTAAATGAAAATATTAACGACAAACTTTCCACGTTATTATAACGGGATCGATCGCGTTAATCCGTTTTTTAATCTCTTTCCACCTTGGCTAATTATCCATCCCCAATAGTATGATTATTTTTATCAATTTTTTGTTTATTTTTCTTTTTTTTCTTTTTTTTTTTTAATCTCTTTAAGGCAATTAATTTGCAATATTTTATGATAAATATAAACTGGTTGGTAGGAGGACTTTCTTTATTTTTTTTTTTTTTTTTTTATCGATACGACGTTTATAGCAACGTGTATATCAATACACAAGGATAAGAAGCAACAAGCGGGATAAAAATGAAATTACGAGAAATTAGGGAAAAAGAAAAAATGCTATCCACCGAGCAATGCATAGATAAGAACTCGTCGGTAAAAGTCAATAATCCTTTATATCGTAACGTAAATTATCTATCATAACCCGTCCCTTCTACCAACGGAGAATATTCGCTTTCATGCGTAACATCGTCCTAGTCAACGAATTTACTCTCCTCGAGCATATTGAATTGCGCGTTGGAATATGATCGGCTTATTGTTAGCTACTAAGCTCTGGGTAAGTGAACGTACAAAGGAGAATGTTTTTCATTCCTTCGTCCTTTTCCTTTTTTTCTATTAGCAATGCTTGTGTAACATTTTGCACCGACGAATAGCCGAGGTCTAAGTGAAAGATAGAGACCATTACTCCGATCGTATTTACAAAAGTTATATCATAGAGTTTTATCGTGAGATAATTGCGAAGAAGGACGAAGAAAAAGCGATAAATTTAGTTGATTTAATGACGGAATTGTATCGAGGGTAATCCGTTAAAAAAAGAAGTTCCGATCGAATGAAGGTAAATGACGATGGAATGGAATTCGTTATGATCACTCATTGCGCTTCGTAATAAATCAAAAAGATAATTTCGATAAAATTAGTCTTCCGCAAAATAAACATCGCATTACGAAACTTGACGCAGTCTAATACTCATTTACAATGGGAACAATCCATCGAATATTATCCACCGAATATTCGCGAATAACACGATTCCATACGAGACGCTTCAAAGGGGATTAATGTGAATTATAGATATTATTTCGTTCGGTGCGATTATAAATATCATTCTGATATAAAATCCTTCGTAACTGTACCGAGGTTGCAGGCGAATTATTCCAGTTCGTTAAATAATTTATATAAATTAGCGAATACGTTAAACTCTACGCGTTCGTATCGCCGTTAGATCGATCATAGATTAAATGTATTAATCGTCGAATCGAATTAGAAATATATTCAGTTGGAAAATATTGACGTTTATAGAAATTATTATGTATACAAACGAATGCGGTTTCGTGAAACTTTGAGCGTAAATATGCCGATACGTTTCAACAGGCAAAGGATCGGAGAAAAAGATGGAGAAAGAAACAGACGGACGGACGGACGGACGGACGGACGGAGAAAAAGAGAAAGAAAGAGAGGATAGGAAAGAATCAGGGATGAAAACGGAAAGCAATTATTTAAATGTGCACTAGGGAACAGCCAACCCTCCTTTTTATTATCTCTCTTCTCTCTCCCTCACACACACACACACACACACACACACATACTCTCTCTCTCCCTCTCTCTCTCTTTCTTTCTGTATTTTTTTTTCTCTTCACGTTAGCAACTACGACCATTATCAGCGATGCCACCCTACTTTTTACTTTCGTATCTCACCGTGAAATGCCAGAGGGCATTATCGATACGAAACAAACGATGAGTCCATCTCGAACGATACTATAGACGAAAGGAGAAGAATTGTCGATGATGCTTTACCGTGCGCTTCTTCTCTTCTTACACTGTCAGCTAGAAAATCTCACGAACTTGTCGATATCGTCGGTTCTCGCTGATGGATTTAAACGGACTCTCTTATTCTCTCTCTCTCTCTCTCTCTCTTTCTCTCTCCCTTTCTTATTTTCTTTTTTTCTTTCTTTCTTTCTCTCTCTCTTACTTTTCCACTTGTCCGCTCACAACGAAAAATCCAGTTATTACGGTTATCAGAGACTTTCGCGTTCTTCTTTCTCTCATTTCCCGTCCCATTCTTTCATACTTACTGGAAATAGCTATAAGAAATCTCCAAGTCAGCGCGAATCCGACAAGCGGAAGGAAGGAAGGAAGGAAGGAAGGAAGGAAATCGGGAATCGCGATGACCGCACACCCGTTGAACCGTGTGAAAAATTTTTCCCAACCGACCGGAATCCTGTGGACTTGACTTTCCTACGAACGTTCGTACCAACGACATGTTGAAACTATGTGAGAACTCGTCTAAGATCGTTGAAATGTTTCAAGTGGAAATTCATAAGTGCGTTACTATTTCAACGCCGTTCTCCTTAGAATTAATACTTGTATTACCCTTGTCCATTATAAAGATTGACTATATTAACCCAAATAGAAGTGTCCTTCTTTATTTCTTTATCGTTGGATTATTGGCTTGTTAATTGTGCAGATATATTTGAAAATTATGACGAATATATAGAGACGAGTTTCGGACAAAAAATATTGTTTATATATATATCAAAATATATCGTATTTATATTATCAAAATATATTATATATTATCAAAAATAACACGAATCATTACCGACGTCGTTTGCCCATACTTTACCCGCTACAATATTTTTAAATATTTTATCGATCTATATAACTATTCTAAAATGTCTTAGATTTAAAATGTCTCGGTAATAACACAGGAAAAAAAACATTGCCATCTCTTCAAATAGAATTAATATGTTAAGGACGAAGAGACTATCGTTTAATCTCTCGAAGGCTACAATTATCGACGTTGTAACGTTATCGCACGACAATACAAAGCTATTAACCTAAATTCATTGGTCTTATGGTTGTATATGATCGAAGATACGTACGAACAACGTTCGAGTGGCGACATTCGATCTTCGTAATCGTAATTAATAACAACTCGAATTTACTAGCTACGAGTATCATTAATCTTAAATTCAAAATTTCTCTAACGTATCATGCATTTGTCATCTACAACGTTGTTATCGTTAAGAAATTTATGATTAGAAATATCAACTGGGTATTAGAATATCTTAGCCGTTAGGGACAATCCGAAGTAAAGGTTTGTACATTAGGAAACGTTCACGTACCTTCGAAATCATAATCAGTTATAGCCTAACGTTATCTCTAAGGGAAAATACAAAGTCGTTAACCCAAATAGAAAGTACCATTCTATTGGGCAGCAGTCGACTTTGATATCGTCGTTTCAAAGTTGGTCCGTAACAGTTTCCCTCGAAAATTCTCCATACCGCGAAACTATTCACAAATGTAATGGTTTACCGTGCTTTTGCAGTTATGGGGTCGCCCCGCGAACGACAGAGCACGGGCTTCCTTCTAATTTGATTAGTGATTCTTACGGTTGAATATCAAATCTATTTTCCTTGTAACCTGTGAACGGAAACCTTAAAAGATTGTTAAAGAGGAAGACGAATAAAAAGAGAGAGAGAGAGAGAGAGAGAGAGAAGAGAGAATAAAACGTGGAAAAGAAGAAATACTCTTGTTTAGTACAAAGCACCGTTTTAAAAGGGCTTCGTCGTCGTTGCTTACGTCGTTTGCTTTGTAAAACATTATTTTTACTTTGACGAACTTCCCTTACACGATTTCTATTTAATACAGTTTGCACCGTAAAATATTATATATATATATATATATATATATATATACTCGAATAAAAGTTTGTTTATAACCTCCGTTGGTTTCGTCGTTAGTTGCCGAAAAGAAAAAAAAAAAAAAAGAGTAATTCCTTTGATTTCGTCGAAATTTTATGAAAAATTATCTATGAATTTCGTTTTGGAGTTATTTCTCGGGGAATGATACAGGATTCACTTTATAAATCTCTATATATCACTATATGTTTGTAAGCTGATTAGTATAAAACTCTTAACTGTTAGTTAATACTCGAGTAGGTATATATCTCTGAGCTCTATGGATTCGTTTCTTTTTTTTTTTTCTTTTGTTTTTACGTGAAAATAATTTCCCACTATGTCCTTTAAACGACAAGTTATCGTTGAATTTTTTCTTCTTCTTTCTTTTTTAGAAAATTCCTACGATGGAAGGTAGAAAATGAAAATCGTTTTATACGAAAAAAAATAAAAAAAAAAGAAAAAAAATTAAAACGAGCGAGAGAGAAGAAAAGGGAAAAGGGGGGAGGGGTATAGGGGGAGATTCTATCGATTTTCGAATTTTCGTTGAACGAGTTTCCAAACGAAGCACTCGGCGTGGATGAAAGAGATTTGTGACGCGTAAAATAAAATACGGCTATCGGTGGTGGTAGTGTTAGCAATAGAAAGAAGGAACAAGGGTGAGAAGGATCGAACGAAATAGAAGAAAGAAAATCGACGCTTGATCCAATCGACGTTTCTGCAAAATCTCGACGCTATAATTTTCGGCGAAAACGTACCAATGAATCGATCTTCGTCTCGTTAATAGAGGTCTTTCCATTTACCCGCAAATCAGAGTCAAATGATAATTTTCGTATATTTATTTAAGTCCTTTTCTATTGCTCGCTGGAACTAAAAACCTTTTTTCTTGTTTCTTTTTTTTTTTTTTTTTTCATTACCGTCAAGTCGCAAGACGATTTCATATTAGTAAGCTTTTATAAACGTACGTGATTAAACTTTCGGTTTATAAACATTTTTTCTTTTTTTTTGAAGTCGTCATATTTTTATCACGAATAAAGGATTAAATATCTATAACAAGAACGGAGGATGTATGATAAACGAGAAAGATAAACAAAAACTAATCCGAACGTTCGTGGATCGGTCAACTCGATTTACATTGCGTGGTTAAATTTATACCGAATTTTACAATATCGTAAGCTAGTACAAATACATATTAAGCATATATATATATATATATATATATATATATATATAAACACATTATGTTATTAATATCATGTTGATAATGTACACATATGTTATTAATATAAATTTGATTATATCACGATGATTGAAACAATTATAATTAAAATATTTGCTCGATCAGTGATCCTATACATATACGTGGAAAGTTCGTCGAATCACATAAACTCAATTTTACGTTTGTCTAATCATATCGCTGCTTTTTCAGGTCTGATCACAACGAGCGGTAGAAAATTGGATCGGGAGAATCAAGCGGAGCACGTTTTAGAGGTATGAAATAAAGATCCTTTAACACCAGTTGGTATATTCCCGTGCAGAACGACAGAAATATGTTTTTCGTCGAAACGGTGAAACTAATTCCAATTTCTAAGATCGTTTTAATCAATTAATTACAAAGAATGAGAAACTCGTGTGACGCTTGCGTAATATACGAATCCTCTTGGGAGTAAGTCGAAGGATAATCGCTTGATCACACAAAGCCACGAATACGTAACCATTCGCGATGGTATATCCCTTCTTCAATTAATTCAGATTAAGTTTTCGTTTCTCCGAATTCATTTGATATCCTCCTATCCTTCCTATTACATCTTAGCACAATCTTAGAAGGATCTCGGCGAGACGCGAAGGAGGGATTAGAAGTCCTTAATCCCAGTAAGATAGGTTCGGTGGAATAATCATCTTACGTTAAGTATAATCGTACGTCGGTGTATATGCACGCGTAATTAGCACTTTGCCAGTTGACGCTCGAGGGAGGAAGAGGAGTATACAAGTGGTACGCTACGAGGAGAGGGAGAGAGATAGAGATAGAGATAGACAGAGAGAGAGAGAGAGAGAGAGAGAGAGAGAGAGAGAGAGAGAGAGAGAATGAGTGAGTGAAATGAAAGGAGTTGAGACGGGTAAGTTGGCTCAGTGGAGTGAAATACAGGATATAGGAGATTGTACCTATATCGGGTTTCCCAGGGAGAGAAGGAAAGAGAGGGAAAGAGAGAGAGATAGAGAGAGACAGATAGAGAGAGAGAGAGAGAGAGAGAGAGAGAGAAAATTTCTATTCGAAATTACGCGGTGCTTAGCAACGCCCGGATAATTACATCAACAAAGTTCCCATTTTCGTTGCACCAACGAGACAACATATTATTTCCTGTCTTTCTCCTACAACGTTTATGAACTAACGCTAATGGTATTTTTTCTTTTTCTTTTCTTTCTTTTTTTTTTTTTTAATGAACCGACACCCCAGTGATATTTCTTGCTTTATTTTTATTTTTATTTTATTTTTTTTTTTGTTTTAGAATAAAACAATGCATTCGAAGTACCAAAGCATATCGCTAAATATTATGTATATATATATATATATGTTATTATTATAACGTGCAAATGTGACACGTCTCGTTTGTGCCATAAAATATATTTCGAATGTTCATTTCCACTCTGTCCGTATTACATTAACAAAATTCTACGCCGATAAGTATGCATTCGCAATATCAATTATCATAAAATTGAGTATCGCGTACGCGATACTTATAATTATGAGTTTCGAAAGGGAACAATTCGTCCATGAAATTAAATATAAATCGAAGTGTGTTAAATACGTACGTAGATACATAAATAACATCGACGCGAACGGTTCAATTATCGGGATAAAAATGATGATTTTATTGGAGAACGACAAAAGTAAAAAAAAAAAAAATAAAAGATTAGAACAAATTACAGGCCTATATTAATGTTATAATCGTGAAACGTTACGAGGTTATATATATATGACGATAACTTTTCTTTAAATCGTCGTAGGTAGTCGAAACGATATCTTCGTATCTCTTTCCTTTCTTTAAATCAGTTCTTCGATCGAAGAACAAAAAAAGAAAAACAAAGAAAAAAGAGAGAGAGAGAGAGAGAGAGAAAAGAGAGTAGAAGGAAAAAGTAAAAAAGACAAGGAAGGAAAATCGACGAAAGAAAAGTTTTCTTTGAAAAGGAAGTGGATGTCCTTCGCGACAGGATCCAACACTTAACATCGTCGAAGTCGTTCGGACAAATCGAATTTCCTAACAGTGTGCTAACGCTAACAGGTAGATAGGCAGATTGCTAATGCATCTTTTCTCTCTCTCTCTCTCTCTCTCTCTCTCTCTCTCTCTCTCTCTCTCTTTATCTATCTATCTCTATCTCTCTTTCGAGAAGGCTTTTCCCACCATTCACGTCCACACCCCTTGATATTGTCAGACTGGAAATGAGGAAGAAAATCGTATCCTCTTCGAGATTGAAAAGTAAAATGAGGTGAATCTCCTGACTTGAAAGTGAGAGGAGGAAGAGCTTTGAGGAGGCATTCTGAGATCGGATGAGAACGAGGAAGTAGGAATGGAGGAAGGAGGTGAGAAACGAAGGAGAAAGAGGAAGTGCGAAGGAAATCCAAGTGCCGGACGGCGAGGCTAAAGAGAGTAAAGGAGAAGAGGATAAGAAAAAAAAAAGAGAGAGAGAGAGAGAGAGAGAGAGAGAGAGAGAATTGAGGAACGCAACGGAACGAGTGAAGTGAGGGTTCCCAACCCCCTCCCCTCCCCCTCCCCTATCCCCACTCACCACTCTTTCTATCCTCATTTCCTCCTCCTCCTCCTCCTCCTCCTCCTCTCTCCGGGGACCGCCATCGAAGAATACTACGAAGCTTGCTTTTGCTTGTTGTATCGAGATCAAGGACCGAGGAAAAGTTCTATCCTTTTTTCCTCCACCTCCTTTTCTATTTTCGTTGTCTAAAGACATTACCATGTTTCGTTTAAGTGGATCGAAAATGGGTACTGTAACCTTTAGCAATTTTGTAAAAAAAATATCGCGCGGTGATAATAGGGTTATTTCTTTTTTCTTTTTTTTTTTTTTGTTGTTGTTGTTGTTGTTTCTCCTTTTTACAATGTTACATCGCACTCGAACACGATTAAAAGGCATCTCATAAAATCGATAATCCTTTTACGGCGCTATTAAAATCTTTCGTAATTTAATCGGAACGGTCATTTTCACTCGGACAATAGAAATTCTTTTTGTCTACTTTATGAGGAAACATTTGGGTAAGGTAAACACAATCGTAATGTGCTTTTCCATTCGTATTCTCACTTCCGTTTCAAATTCAGTTGGATATGGCATCAACTCCTGTGGAAAGAATTTATTAAACAGCCGTATGTTTGCTCTTGGTAAATAACCAAAGAGCCGTTCCACGGTTGTTCACTTCCGGAAGAACGGAGGCTACTTTCTCGAGACTGGCTTCGATCGATAGCAAGCGTAATTGAATTCGATCGTGTAGAACGAGCTGTGGCCTTTCGAATACATCGTAGTTTGTTCTTCCATGTAACGAAGATTTATCGATTCGCTTAATCTAGTATAGAATAGACTCGAGTTCAATGAAAGTTCTGATTCTTTCTTCGAGACATCGATCGTTCGAATTCCTTCACACCTTCATCAAAACCATTCATCTCGATATATATAATAAATTATTGACAAGTAAGATAGTTTTCTCGTCGTTATCGAATACATGGCGATCTGTAGATTCATGATTAATTAATTAACTCTACGAACGAGTTGAAATAAATTGAGCATTCTGACGTTAAAAAAAAAAAAAGAAAAAAATAAAGAAATCAAAGTAGACGGTCAACAAATTCGCATACTTCGAATAATTTTGTAGACTCGATAATTAGAAAAGCAAACGACAAATAAGTTTTCTTACGAAGGTAAACACGATAGGATCTTTTCTGTCTCTCTCTCTCTCTCTCTCTCTCTCGCTTCTCCCAGAGTTCTCGAAGTTGGCGAGGTACACACCGCAAGCTTCACCCTCTTGGTAGCGTTTCACCTTGATGGTGAAACTTGTCGACGACTAGAAGACGGCGAAGGCCCTTGTTTGGTATCGACTTCAACATTATCACATGCACCACCGATCACTCGACGCGAAACTCAGACTCATGTAGACGAAAGAAAACTCGTCTACGTCTTTCTTCGGTCCTTTCTTCGTATCATGCCGCAAATCTTGTCAACTATTTAAAGTATTGCCAAGTTAAAACGTTAATTATCGTTAATAAACTTTAGAATCTTCGTTGGTATTTAGAAATTTCCTAAATCGTTTTACCTACATAAGAGAGTTTAGGTAATTTCGTAGTTTTCGAGTCGTAAAAAGTAGTCCCCGTTAAAACGGCAACAATCCTCTTGTCTTCGTCCGTTCTTCAATGTTACTGCGCTTTTATAAAAATCGATAAAAAAACCAATTGGAAATATCGCGAGGACGATAACAAATATACCTAACTCGTAGTTGAATCGATACGCCGTAATACGAATTAATTTTTTTCCATAATTTCGTTCGAACGTTTTTCTTGATCGATTTCGTTACGGTACGATCGATCGATAATTATTCCCATCGTAGCTATAGAAAAGATTTCGATATATTGTTCTCGACGTTTCAACGATTTGTAACTTCCCTAACGTATTCCGAATAGCGAGGCATATCGTTTCTCGAAGTACAAATACAATTTCGTAATCACGAAAGTCGATTTCGAGCGAGACGAACGGAATATGATTTCGTTCGTGAGAATTTCTTGTTTGCAGAAATTCCACCGACCGTCCCAAAATGGACCGCCGCGTTGAGCTTTGACGAGAAGTTTCTCGACGACTAATCTAGTTTCCTTCGTATTCCTTCAATTTCGTTGGATGTCATTACATGGATCCATTCCTCCATCCACGATCTAACTGGAACGGTTTTACCTACGAAAAGGAAGAAATCGCTTTAGGAGAGAGACTCCACTACGGAGTCGCTCGATGTGCCTCGTTAACACAGCTTATTTATGTTCTTAAACGTGTTTAACGAGTACTAAATACCAACCGGATTGCTTTTCCCTTCAAATTCTATACCATTTTCATATTTTCTTCTTTCATTTCTCATTTTCTAACACCTTTATCTATGCGCTATACGCTACCACCCTCACTATATTTATATTTATATATATATATATATATATATATATATATATATATATAAATATATATACGTAAGAAAAATTCGTCGATCATCATAACTCATTTATCTCCGTGCCAATATTCTCCACCAATGCCAATATATCGCGATAGAGGAGGACGGATGCAAGTAGAACTTCCGTCCCTTCGTATATAGACACGCCGAATCGAATTTACTGTGCAAACCATAGCTCGCCTTTTTTCATAACTCCCATCATGATTTACGAGGTTGCGCTCACGTTCCTACGTATGGTATATACGTAGACAGCCAGAAATCGCTTTTCCTACATGCACCACTGTATAACGAAACTTTCAGGTACTTCTTTTTATATCTCGTAAATCGTAGACGTTACGTTTGGACATAACGTTGTAACAATGTTGTTTGTTTCCAGAGATATTGGACAAAAAGGGAAGACGTCTTGAATGCTTGCGATATAAAAAGCGTAATTTTTAAATCAATTTGACTAAGTACCAATGATAGAAATCAGTAAAATTCGTGGTATCCATAAAACATATTTTTATACTTCTTTTTTTCCATTTTATTTTATTTTATTTTTTTTCTTTTTTTAACCGTACTTCGATCTTTCAAACATAATGAACCCTTTTATGTTTCTGAATGTACTTTAAGCTCCTACTCGTAATATTCAAAGTAGCTTTGAAAAATCGCTTACTAGCACGGAAATTGTATCGTTGAGTATCTAATCGACGAAGTATCAAAATAATCCGAACGATAATGCAAGTCTCGTCTACATATTTCTACTTGAAATACACTAACGATATATATACGTTCTATTATTATAACTAAAATCCATAAGAATTTTCTATATAAATACATATCTAATAAATATAATCTATATATATCTGATCGATAGTAAATTAAATTCCATTGAATTTATTCCAATATTCTCGTCAAGACGATCACGGAAACGACACAATTCTTTCGAGATCTAACAAAGTGATGGAGGACCAAAAGAGAAAAATTGTCTTAACAAAAATGTAACTGTTTAATCACAGTGAGTATTTATCGAGGATTTAAAAGTACCTACGCTGCGAAAGCTTTTTACCGTTGTTATATTAATCGCTACTATTTTTCACAACGTCGTTCTCTTTTTCAAACTAACCCCCCTTGGATCATCTCTCTCTCTCTCTCTCTCTCTCTCTCTCTCTCTCTCTCTCTCTCTCTCTCTCTCTCTCTCTCTCTATTTCTTTCTCTTTGTCTTTCTCTCTCTCTTTTTCATGCTCGCCTTCATATTTCAGGGACGGTACAACCAAGGGTTTCCAACAGGCACGGCGTATATTAATAAGGACGGTTGAGCCAGCCTTTGCACTATCCTTCACAAGGATTTCTTTATCGCTATACGCTTACATACTTGTACTAGACATATATGTATGAACGTGTAGGTGTATTAAATACACACACACACATATATATATAAACATATATGTATATATATATATGTACGTATATATATATATATATATATATATATATATATATATATATATATATATGTATGTATGTATGTATGTATGTATGTATGTATAAGCACGTAGCTTCGCTTGCATTTAATACACGCCAATTTCCTGTACGGTACGGAGACAATAAAGAGAACGAAGAGAGTAGAAAGGGAAAATATCGCGCTCGCTCAGCGCCTTTCGAGGACGGTTAAACTACGCGAGATTCGCGCCTCAAGAGCCTTACGAAATAGAAAATAGATGCCACGTGTTCGTTACGTCGAATTGTGAATAATAGATACATATTCGCGTACGTTAAATATAGGACAAGGATCGAATCGAAATGACGATACCATTCTCGTACAACATTCACGAAAATCAAGCGAACGTATTTTTTCAAGTTTAAGAATTTTTTCGTTCTTTTTCTTTTTTATCTAATAAGAAAAATTTTTATGTCGGTTCTTTTGTATGTCGGAGAAAAAAGAAAATAATCGAGAGAAGTGATAGATCTTTCTATCGCTATATTAGAAATTGAACGTGTTTTGTTATGGATTTCGCACGTAGAATGAAACTCTTAAATTAACTCTTGACCCCCGGTCAAAATAGCAATTCTACGATTGACTTTCAAATGCGCTGGACGATCTAGAATTGCATATGCATACTGGTAAAGCATTCCAATTTCGTGCACGGTCTCTCCAGCAATAGCAGATAACGGCTTCTGA
Organism: Dolichovespula saxonica; assembly: GCA_911387935.1. Classification (NCBI taxonomy): domain Eukaryota; kingdom Metazoa; phylum Arthropoda; class Insecta; order Hymenoptera; family Vespidae; genus Dolichovespula; species Dolichovespula saxonica. The sequence continues at coordinate 8,028,831 of OU426996.1, forward strand.
TGCCAGCAAATTTTGCACAAAGGAAATAGCCGAACGTAACCCTAATTTCACGTTTTACGATCTATGAAAATATGATTTTATCTCACTAATATCAATACGTTGGTAATAGAAACAATGAGTTATTCGAATCGCAATTCCGTTTGCTTGTTTCCTTTCCTTTCTTTTTTTTGAACTCGAAATTTGTCCTTATCAAAAGTTCTCATTCTTATATATATTTTTTTCATCGATAATCTCTCATAAATCAGCTCGTTTGAATTTTCCTTTCGTTTACATTTAAAAAAAAAAAAAAAAAAACAAACTTACTACACGGTACCTTAATTTCTTTCCTGTTGCAAATTTCATTTATACGAATGATAGATGTAAAACATGATGATAAGGGTGCATTCTCTTTCTTTCTCTCTCTCTCTTTTTCTTTTATCTCTCTTTTTTTTCGTTCTCTTCCTCTCTTCTCAAAATACATGTCTATGTATGTACATGCGTGTAAGTACATTGTGTATACGTGTATGAAAAGTTTCGCGTTACCATGCTCGGGCCAACATAGTATAATTGACGCTCCGCGTTCGTTCGTTCATTCGTTTGCGTTGTTCTCTTTCGTGTCATAATGCAGAAAGGGAGAACAAGAGAGAGAGAGAGAGAGAGAGAGAGAGAGAGAGAGAGAGAGAAGACGAGAAATACAAAGTTTCGCATTTTGCACAGGCAAGGGTAGGAAAAACGGAAGGAATAATCACTATGAATATTCAAGAATCTTTGCTGTAGAAAGGGCAGCCTCCGAGAACGTTTTGTGTACAACAGACGAAAGGGATGAATGAAGAGTAAACGCTTGGGGAAACGTGAAAGGGACTTTAACGCGAGAAACGAAAGAATTCCATGACTTTTTTGTCATCGGTGACGACATCAAACTTTACACGTTCCTTTAGTGCAGCAACGTTAAAGTAACAGAGCTTACTTCCTGTCATGTGTGAAATTTGAATTATTCTCTTTAACGGGGAACGCACATACATACGTAATACGTATTTACGTGTGCTACCATTCTCGCCGTGTTTCCCTCTGTGAAAACTTTCTTTGTTATTTTTTTACTTTTTACTTTTTTTTTTTTTTCGTGAACTTCGAATTTCACGAACAGTTACCGAAGAAAGTTACGAATTATTCTTGCTCGGCGCAAAAGTGACATTTTCTGCATAATAACTTCGGGTACCAAGGGAAGGGAAAACTCCATTCGATACGTGCACCATAGAAACCATTTCAAAGGATATAATATTACGGGGAAAATATTCACGATAAAACTTTACCGCGTTCTAAGAATACTTTTTAACGAATACTTGTTCGATATTCATCGAATTCATTTTGTGTACAATTTAATCTATGATGATATTGTTGCGTACCTTTTCTTGATTGAATTTATCATCTCTGTTATCTCGTATCTATCCGAGTTTTGATCGAGATCGATGGAATAAATTAGCGGTGCGATGTATCTTTTCTCTTTAATTATTAATCGTGATTTTAGAATACGATTAATTGAAAGTAATTGAGGAAAAGAAGGATTTTTTTATCGTTTTCTTTTTTTTTTTTTTTTTTTTCATTGAACGATATCCCGAACATCTTTCGCGCGAAATGAGAAAAAAAAATAGGATAACGAATTCCGCACATCCACTTGGAATTTATGATACAATTACGAGATGCTTTCTCTGATAATATTTAGGATCCTTCGTGCTTTTCATCGTGCACCAATATTAATCGAGCTTTATCGATGTTTTAACAAATATTCCAATATAACAAATCTCTGAAATATGCAGTTTATACGCGAATAATTCGATCGATCGAAGGTAAGTTATATACGAAATTATTTCAAAAGGTTCCCGTACAACAGGACACGTATACCGAGAATTGTGCCACGAAACTTTTACAAGGGATTTAACAAAAACTGATCGCTCTGAAATCTTATTCGAGTCAAAATCGATACTTTCATGGAAACATATGGCTGGATAAGATTCGCCCATATTCCAAGGTACACCGAGTCGTTCCTTTCGAAGGATAACGTTTATCTAGCAACTTAACCACCTCCATTGGATATCATAAGCGTTTTCCAATGCATAGCTTTGGGGCTAAGCGAAGACGTACCTTACTAGGAGATTTTTTGATCACCTACATTTCGATCGCATCTTCTACGTCGAAACATTGTACGTCGTTAGAAGCACGTTAACAAATTTTTTTTGAAACATCTACGAAAAGTGCATAAATGCACTTCGGAAAGAAGAAAAACAGAAAAAAAAAAGAAAAGAGAAGTTTCGTCTGAGAACCGAACGAAATTTTTCTCCCCGTCGTTTCCAAGCAAGGCCATTATTAGAAGACGCAATATTCGTTCATTACCGAAATTGCATTGTACGGGTTGTTGTCGAAAAAGCAAAAGAGCGTGAGAAAGCTTTGTAGAATAAAAAGCCAAATATAATGTCATACGGGAGTCTGTCACAGTGTGCAGTTAGTTCATTCATACAACAAAAGCGATTGCGTCCGACGAGAGGCGAGTCGGAGTGGCACCTTACAGACTAGTTTTCATTCTCTTTCTCTCTCCCCCCTTTCTATCTATCTCTCTTTCTCTCTCGTTCTTCTCGTAGACAGCTTTCAAATTACGCGCGCTTTTCTGCTCCAGCGTGCGGATGATGGGTTCCTAACGATCTGTCGGTTTCACTTCGGACAGCCGGCAGAGAAATGTCCCGCGTCGGATCGGCGCTATGCCCGCGCCCATTATTATTATTATTATTATTGTTATTATTATTATTATTATCTTCCCTTGGCTCTTTACTCACGTTAGTTGCGAATACCGATGACTATGATAAAGGGAGAAATAACTCGCGGCAATGTTCCTCCGTCGAACCTGCATCGTGTTCCCTCCTTTGTTTCGCACGATCATTCCCGTTGGATCTTCGTGTCTTCGAGATCCTTCAGAATTTCTCCTTCCTCCCCTCCCCCTACCCTACCCCTTCCCTCCCCTATCCCCCACTTTCCCCCGTTCGACGTTACGATAAAGAGAAAAGAAAGGCAAAAGAGGAAGAAGGAGAAGAAGAAAAAATAAAAGACATCCACCTTTATCTCTCATCTCTCGGTAAGTAAATAATTTACGTTGATATACGAAGAATAATGTATTTCCCGGTGTATACGAAATACGTGGGCATTTACCTCCGTTGGTGCGGATGATGAAAGGAAGATTCATGTTCGTTATCACGTAAGGCTTTTCACCTAGGAAGGTCGAAAAGGAGAGGGAGGATTTTGCCGTAGGTCAAGCTAAACATGGCGGCATTCCGCGTCATAAAGTTTATTATACCGAGCCTTTGACATGGACGAGTAGTGGTATTTCGTAGTGGCGATGCAAGGCTAGTAGTAAGTCCCTCTGGATCCATGAGCCGCAAACGCGGGCTTTAAGCCTCGGAGAAATCGCCGGGGGCCTTCGAGGTAATTACGAGGAGACGAAGGGAGAGAATGGAAAGGTACGGTGGAACCTAGACAGTCAGAGAGAGAGAGAGAGAGAGAGAGAGAGAGGGAAAACGAACGAGAAGGAAGAAGAGGATAGTTCTGAAGAACTGCTCGAGCAAAGCACACCTATTACCCCTAATCACGAGGAAAACATAGTTCCTCGAGAGTAGAAAACCGTGCTCGGGAAGGTTCAACTCTGAAATAGAAACCTAGCTAGATCTTACTCTCTCTCTATCTCTCTCTATCTCTCTCTATCTCTCTCTATCTCTCTCTGATGTTGCTCGTGTCAAAGCGTTAATATAAATTGTCTATCTAAAGAGGAATACATATATATATATATATATATATATATATATATATATATATATATACATATATAACATATATATATATATATATAACATATATATATATATATATATAACATATATATGTATATATATATATATAACATATATAATACATATATATATATATATATATATATATATATATATATATTTATAAAGAGAAAGAGTGATAGAGAGAGAGAGAGAGAGAGAGAGAGATAGATAGAGAGAGAGAGAGAGAGAGAGAGAGAGAGAAAAGGGAAAGAGATACTACACGTTGTAGGGACGAACGAAAGCCTTATATTTGACAAAACATGAAACTTCGGGGGTCGCTCCCAACGATCTACCGGATAGAAGGGGGAAGGGATGATAGGGTGAGGGGGTGGGGGAAATAGGAGTGTCCGTCCTTAGAGCGTAAAACGGAGTTTCGTAGCCCTAATTTAGTGCAGGTGTTACGTACTCGGTACGACACGATCTTCCGCGGAGATATCCCTAGGGATGTTAAATTTACGTTGCGGTACGAGTAACCACCTTTCGTCTACCCTGCTCTTCATTCGCGACGGATTCCCTTGAAATTATTCGCCGTAAAGTATGATCGTTTCTGGCACGGTAAAAACTGGCGGGCAAGATTTGCGCCATGGCACTTTCATCACCGTCGACCTATTTTCTAATAATCGCATGAGCTTCTTCTTTTCAAGAAGAAAACAAAAAAAAAACGATTAAAAGGAAAAGGAAAAGGAAAGAAAAGAAAAGACATTTTTAAAAATAGAAATACCCCTTTGAGCCGGCAGAAAATCCTTCTATCCTTTGTTATCCAAAAAAAAAAAAGAGGAAAAAAGAAAAACGAAGTACGGGAATCCGGCGTGACCAAGATTCGGATCACTTAACTTTACGATCGGTAATTTCGTAGACTTTGTTACTGTGAACTACGAACAAAGATCGCTCGAGAAGATATGCTAGCACGAAAATCCAAGATTCGGCAATGCTCATGTAAAGGATGAAAGAGAGAGAGAGAGAGAGAGAGAAATGGTAAGAGCGTTGGTGAGTTGGCTTAGTTCTTCCAACCGTAAGGGACTATCGTGATACTCGTCAGGAAATCTTTACGTGATACCCAAAAAAGGCTTAAGAATATTGTATTGCTACGATTTTCGTTCCATAACCAAATCTGATGCGGAATATTACAAGGATCATGATCACGATCGACGTTATATTGGCCGAACCTATTTATTGACATTCCTCGAGCTAATTTTACGCATAACTTCACTGATATATTTGCAATAATTATCGTGTAAGATGATATTTGAAAAAAAAAAAAAACAATATCTCGTCTTTTATCCTTAAAAATTTTCTTTTCTTTAATATTTGAATATGTATTTGATAATGAGTTTCGCAAATATTTCGACGGATATATTAGGTATACGCAAGAGCGAAGGATGCGATCGTCGATTCGATTGTATCAATGACATCAATGATATCAATGATTTTTTTTTTACCCTTTTTCGGTGTACAGGTGACGGTGAGGGACGACGGTAGACCGCCATTATCCTCAACTACTAGAATAGTCGTCGAAGTTGCCGACATCAACGATCATGGACCAGAATTCGAGCAAAAGTTTTACACAGTTCAAATACCGGCCACGCCGTCCACCGACAAACCGTTCTTCCAGGTAAGAAATTCTCCCGTGGTTGCTTTAACTAAAAATATTTTTGCAAACGTTTCCAATGTTTTTCTTAACCCTCCCGAAGATGGACTTTCCGCCCTCGAACGCGACAACAGACGATCGTGTTTCCACCCCACTTTGTCGAAGTGAACCCCCTATCGATCAGAAACATCCTCATTGTCTTACAATCGATATAGATAAACTAGTATTTGTCCCTACGTCAAATTACTCTTACTCTCTTTCTCATTTCTTTCTTCTTTCCTATCTTCGTTTCTACGTCTTTATAAAATGTAGTTAAGTAATACACCCCGCTCTTCTTTCTGTATATTATTTGTTTCCTGCGTGACAATCATATTAACTCTGTTATTTGACATTATATGAATAGGAATCTTCTTTTCGAAAAAATGAATGATACGAAAAAAAAAGAACGTATGAGTAAATAGAAAAAAGAAAAATCAGAATATATATACACATATATATATATATATATACTGAATAACGCGAATAACATAATGTACATATTTAATTTTTTGTAATTTTTTTTAATTCGATGTAAATTACGAAAGTAGGAATGTATAAAACGAGCGAACTGTACAAAGAACGCACCGCTTAATTCGAAGTGCAACATGAGCTTGTGTACGCTTTTCACCGTCCACGATATATACATATACATAAATGAGCGTATACTTGAATAAAAAAAAAGAAAAAGAAAAAGAAAACAGTACCACTAATCAATATCGCAATCCTCGTAAAATCGTCATCCACGCGCGAGATTTTTACTAAATAATAAATGTGTCATTATTCGCTGCGATCCCGTTGTATTATCTTCTTTATGGTGCACCATATGATCGTGTATATACAGATTGTATATAAATCTCTTACGCGTCTCGTTCGTAATATCGGTCGTCTTATTATTTCAATCGAAACACGCCTTATTATCGTATTATTTTTTTAACAATTTTTCATCCGTAAAAAGCTAAAAAATGTGTACGTAATCGCATTTTTTTCTTTCTTTGTTGTTTTTTCTTTTTTTTTTTTTTCAATATAAACGAAAAACCGTGCAAACATTTTCGCACGATAACGTGGACTCGTTTGAAAAATATAATTGTAATATAAATACGCGATAATACGTCGAATAAAAAAGTTGATTATGCGAGCGCCTGCAAAAAGCAAACCGCTTGCAAAAACCTCCATCCTATTTGCTTTGTCGTTATCGAACGTTTTCCTTTCCGATCGATTACCACAAACCAACCACCGTATTTTTCGACGTTGGCCAAAGTAACCGATCATTGCCATAATCATATCGAACGTAGCTGGAAGGAGTAGAAATTTGAGCACTTAAACCTCGCACGATATATAACGTGTCAATTATCATTTGTAATTACATCGCCACCTGTTCCGTTGTTCGAGCCCTTTATCAGTTTTTTTTTTTTTTTTATTTTTTCTATTTTTCAAAGGCACAACTTTACATTTTTCAACTTTTTTTTTTTTTCTTTTTTTACTTTGAATCTACACAATCCTCTTGTTTCAAACGGGACCGATCGAGTTTTATTCGTTTACATTCGTCGGTGTCGCGGTAGATACGTGTGGTAAAGAAGAAAAGAAAAGGAAAAGTAAATTAAAAAAAAAAAAAAAAGAGGGAAGAAAAAGAAACAACGAAGGTCTCAACAGGAACGTTGTAAAAGCTAAAAGCTATCCTCTCTTCTCGTTCTCGACAGAAATCGAAGAACCGCTCGCGGGAGTTCGACCTCTCGATCGATACGTTACTCGAGAATGGGACTTGGGAGACATTTAGCCCCGACACCCTGTCAGGAGATCGTATCTTCAGGGTAAGAAAATAATCGCACGTAAAAACTAAGCATCACGCGAAAAACGCGCATTGCATAATTGATCTCTATCTTCGTATACAAATTATTTATATATATATATATATAGATATATACATATACATATACATGTATCTATGTGTATATATATATATATATATATATATATATTTATTTATTTATTATATTTATTGCATATACGAAAATTGACCGAGAATCTATAGTTACGCAGGCTCTTTATTTAATTACTATACTTTTATCTGCCTTCTTCATCATTTATCTGTGTCTCTCTATGCCTATCCTTCAGCTTTTATGTTGAATGTAAATAATTATCATTCCATGCAACCGCAAATTGTTCATAGGGCAGTCATCTCATTCGTATCTTTAAATCGATCATTTTCATTCGCTCCGACTCACGCAAGCCTTATCGTTCCAACGCCTTACTTGTAAGTCTCTATCGTCATCCTTCTTTGTAATCCTATCTGTATCTCTGTCTGTCTATATCTTTGTCTTCGTCTCATTCTTAATAATGAACGTATGTTCGTTCCATCAACAACACCCCTATCATTTTCCCATGCTCGTCTGTATGCGTCACTTTATATTGTATGTTTATTCCAATAATGTATGAAGCCTGAGAATGCTCTCGAGTTTTTATTTATTCGATAATTAATGCTCGCGCGAACAATACGTGGAACGTATAAAAAAAAAAAAAAAAAAAAAAAAAAAAAAAAAAAAAAAAACATAAACTTTCGAAATATCGCAAATATTACGAAGTGCCATGCATGAAAAGGAAATTTTATCGTGCATTAAAATAATGGCGACATTTCATTAAACGCATATATAGCTGTACGAATCATTTTATTTATTTATTTATTAACTGGTATAACGCTGAATGAATTATCAATTAAATTATATTTTTATCTAATATCAAGATATGATGATGTTAAATCATTTTCTTAACAGCCAAGTTACAGTCCTTTTATCTCGTATACAGGATAAACGTGAGAGTTAGCTGAAACGTTTAGTTGAACGTTACATACGCATCTAATAAATTCTTCCACTTCTAATCGGATTATTTTTTTTTCTTTTTTTTTTTTTTTGTCTACATTAGGTTCTAGCAAATGACAAAGATATCGGCGACAACGGAAAAATTCAGTACAGTATCAAGGGAGGCCGTGGAAAAGGCAAGTTTAAAATTCATCCTACCACAGGGATGGTGTATTCCCAGCGTGGTTTTGAGGCAGGGCAGGAATACGAAATGATGGTACGTATATCATTGATAAAATATAAAAAGTAAAAAAGGAAAAAATTTTAAAGCAATGTTTCTCCGATAGAAAGGAAAAAAGAAAATCGTTTTTATATTACAGATACGAGCAACCGATTGTGGCGAACCTCAACGTAGTCACCAAACCCGAGTTTCCGTCCAAGTAGTCGAAGTGGCCAAAGAATCCGAAAATCCGCCAGTTTTCAAAAGTAGTAATCAGAGCGTGGAGATGACGGAAAGCGACGAAGTTGGCTTTTTGGTTACTCTCGTTCAGGCCACAGATAAAGACGGCGATTCTCTTTGGTACGATATTTTAGGTAAGTCATTTCACAACCCTATTTAAATACCAAACCATCAATTCGATAGTATCATTCTATTCTCGTTAACTTATTACAGATGGCGACAAGCGTGACGAATTCTTTATAGGACGCGATAATGGTAACGTGCTATTAGCCAAGCAATTAGATTGGGAAACACAAAACTTTTATAATCTTACGATTGGCGTAACCGATGGCGTACACACCGCGTTGACGCAGCTCTTTGTCACGGTTATTGACATAAACGATCATAGACCGGAATTCACCGAGAGCACATATCGCGTGGACATTTCGGAGAACGTTCCTAAGGGCGAAAAAATATTACAATTGCACGCGACCGACGCGGACGAGGACAAGAAAGTATTTTACAGTTTACACGCGGCCCAAAGTCAAGCCTCCTTGGGTATATTTCACGTGGATTCGATCAGCGGCTCTGTAACATTAAACGAACCTCTCGATCGAGAAACCATCGAGGAACACGTGCTTACGGTGATGGTGAAAGACCAGGGCACGCCAGCTAAACGAAATTATGCAAGAGTCATCGTAACAGTTCACGATCACAATGACCATGCGCCCGAGTTCATTAGCGAGATCATTCAAGGAAAGGTTTACGAAACATCCCCGATTGGTACCGCCTTCGTACGTGTTTGTGCTATTGACAGAGATCGAGGCGATAACGCAAGGATCACTTATTCCATTACTTCTGGTAACGTTGGTAACATATTCTCCATTGATCCCACATTAGGAGACATCAGAGTCGCCCGAGAATTGGATTTGAGCGTTTCATCGGAATACATATTATTGGTTAAAGCCGTAGATCACGGTTCACCTGCTCTCGCAAATACCGTACCAGTTCACGTGATGGTTACCATGGCGGACAATGCTCCACCTCGTTTCGTTCAACGAGAGTTGTCCGCTGAGATCTACGAGAATCAACAACTGGGCACTTACGTTAAGCACGTCGATGCCAGAAGTACCTCCTCCTTGCAATTCGAAATCACTCGTGGAAATAAAGATGATACGTTCTTCGTCAATCCCAGTACCGGTGTTATCGTTGTGAAGAACCCTTTAGATTATGAGAAGAGGAAGTTCTATAATTTGACGGTGGCTGCTACAAACATGGCCGGTGCCACAGCCGTATGTAACGTGATTGTCCATGTGCTCGATAGAAACGATAACGCACCGCGCTTCATTCAAGCGGTTTACAGTGGTGAAATCAGCGAGGGTGCGACTATAGGATCGTTAGTACTTACCAACACGAGTACGCCTCTCGTTATAAAGGCAGAGGATGCCGATTCGGAATTGAACGCTTTATTGAATTACGATATCGTCGACGATCTACCAAGAAAGTATTTCCACATTGATTCTAGTACAGGCGCTATTAGAACCGTGATGGTTTTGGATCACGAAACCATTCCAGAGTTTACATTCCACGTTAAGGTATCTGACTTGGGGAAGCCTAAACTTTCATCGGAGACTACGGCCAAAGTCATGATAGCCGTTACCGACGTGAATGATTGTCCACCAAAATTCCTTCAAAATGATTACAACGCGACGCTTCTCTTGCCTACGTACAAGAACGTTGCTGTTCTTCGTGTGAACGCCTTGGATCCTGACAGTTCCGAAGGTGTTTCGTTAAGGTTAATTATATCACAAATTGATCCGTTAGATATGAAACTTTACCTGAGTACCGTGTTAATTATGAAATCTTTTGAAATTTCAGATACGACATCATCGACGGCAACAAGGGCCATACATTCGACATAGATTCGCAAACTGGTATCATCACGGTTCTCAATCCTGAACGTATTAAAAAGAATTATTTGTTACACGTACGTGTGTCGGATGGAAAATATTCGAGTGTCGCGCAGGTGAATATAGCCGTCGAAAAGTCTGAAAATTCAGGCTTGATATTCCAAAAGGATGTTTACGAAGGCAACATAGTCGAGAATTCGACGAAAATCAGAACCGTTGTGGTGGTCAATGTGCTCGGTACTGTATTGAACGAACACATTGTCTTTAGAATCTTAAATCCTACGAACATGTTCGTTATTGGGCCAACTTCGGGTGCTATTAGAACGACTGGAGTAAGATTCGATCGGGAGACCTGCGATCATTATGAACTTATCGTAGAGGCTAAGAGTCAAACGAGGGGTATGGAAAAGCCTAGGGTCGCTCACGTTATCGTTAACGTCACGATTTTGGATATCAATGATAATTGTCCTATGTTCGTTAATCTGCCTTATTACGCTGTCGTATCCGTCGACGCTCAAAAGGGAGATGTGATAACGAAGGTAAGCGATACGTGATAAAGAAAAGAAAGAAAGAAAAGAAAAAATTGATTATATACGAAGGGATATACGTTGGTTTATCGATAAATTGAATACTTTCGTTTCTTCAGGTGCACGCGGTAGATATGGATAGCGGTGACAACGGAGAGGTTAGATACGAATTGAAAAAGGGACACGGAGAACTATTCAAAGTTTGTCGAAAAACCGGAGAGATTTCCTTGAAGCAAAACCTCGAAGGACATAATCGGGAGTATCAGCTGACGATAGCCGCGTACGACGGAGGTAATGTTAGTCGGAATAATAAAATTTGCGAATAGGCTACTTGACATGACCCCTTTTTTTTATCCCTCCCACCCCCTCCTCCCCCATATAATACGCTAAACGCTATTTTAGGAATAACGCCATGTTCCATTGAGGTGCCAGTCAACGTGAAGGTGATAGATCGTTCGATGCCGGTCTTTGACAAGCAATTTTACACAGACAGTGTACTTGAAAGTATCGAAGTACACTCGCCTCTAGCGCTATCCATACAAGCTGAGTCACCATTGAATCGCAAACTCATATACAGTATTACCAAAGGCAATGATTTCGAAGAATTCGCTTTGGACTTCAACACCGGTAAGTCGATATCTTTCACGCTTCGACTAACGCGAATCGTGAAATAAATACGTTCGATTGTACTGGGTAAGCAGAATCGATATAAGATGGATCGACAAGAATCTTTACCATTCCAAACTTTGCGTTTCCCTTCTTGTTTTTTTATTTTTTTATTGTTTTTTTTTTTTTTTTCGATACAAGAATATCAAAGAGAACTAGTCGATGCGAATACGATCGAATAATTATGTTATAAAATAATTATAAAATAATTAAGATTATTAAATTAATACCATCTTATGTGGAAACACGATAGCCATGTAGATGCGTATCTATCAGCCATCGAATCAACTTTTTCACAGTGCATTCCCAGTTCGTTGGTGTTACTATTACGATAAACACTAGACATTACCACGAATGATATTAGCATTTTATGTACGTAGCAGTGATATTTACTCGAATGCTATTTCCTGCTATATCGTATAAGCTATGGAACTCATATTGTTAAAACTGTGGAAGGGTTTCTCGATAGTAAATCTCGTTAACTTTTCGATTAACATTATGTTTTTTCGCGTACTATGGTATTCGGTCACTAAATTCTAATCACATAACAGTATTGGTGAAAGAAGGCAAAATGGGTAAATTAGTATGCATAGCGTATGGTAATAATCTTGATGAAATGATTAATAATTATTCAAGGCCAACGGACAGAGGTGATAAGTTGTAAGAACGTATATTGAAATATTTAACATACACACACACATATATATATATATTATATATATATAATGTTTTTTTTTATATTTTTCTTTGCAATATGGTGCCGGTTTTGTCGTAGGTATATAAGAGATTTTTAAGTCCACAAAGTAAATGTACGTGTAAAACGTGTCTTAATATTCCTTAATATCACACTGTTAGTGTTAATTACTATCATTTCGTCTTCAGTTTAAAGTCCCTTCATGCGTGTTCCCTTATCGATGCTTATCTGAAAAAAACTTAGACATTAAAGTTTTCTTGTATCTCCCTGTTTCGCAGCCCCCGACAGTAACAATGGTCCTTGTGAGTATAAAAAAAAAAATACTAGTTCTATCGGTCTGCTGTATCGCTATTTTATATCACGCTATTGCATCGCACTCTATTATTTGATTCTACGTGCACGATATAAAAAAAATAATACGAAAGAATCGAGGCAAGGAAAAGTAATATTAAATTAAAATATTCAATTAAGATAACTTCGCAAAAAGGAGTTTCACGTTAAATGAAAACGGTGAAACAAATTAAATCGATCAATTTCTTGCTTCGATCGGCAACTTTTGCTTCTTACTTTCTTCTATTTAACGTCTCAGAAACGAATGGACAACTTTGTTCTAACATTTAAAACTATTGTATGCGAATTAATCAATTTGCATGGTCACTAATTCTCCATGACAATCGTTATGCTAATCGAAGGGTGAAGCTGAAGATTAAATTAGAAAAATTCGAACGAATGTGAACGAATGATCATTGTTGCATATCTGCATTATTTATTGCGATTGATGCAAATTCGGAATTTACTATTGAAAGATAACTATCGAATGATTATGTACGAATAGACAGAGCACATTAAATATATATATATATATATATATATATATATATATATATATATATATATATATTTATATTTATTTGTTTATATCTGCTACGTCTACCATTTAATAATATCATAAATATGTCGATCGACAGAAATGGTGTTCTGTCTAGTAAATTACGCTTTTTAATTTTAATATCTCTTTATAATATCTTCGTTAGTTCTTTTTTTTTCCCCAAGTAATTATAATATAGCTGAATAGTCGGCAATTATTAATATTCGAAAATCGCTTTTGGCTATTATTCGTATCAAAAGCTGCACTAACAATTTATCAAACTAAAACTTCTGACTACATCCCATTCACTATATTAACACTCCAAATAACAATAATTTTTTTTTTTCTTTTTTTTTTTTTTTCATAGCACGCTGGTTTTTACTATCCAACGAATCCTCCCTTTTTTGTTTTTACACATGGAAACGCTTTAGTCGTACACTTTGCTCCATGGACTTTTTTATTTATATTTCATTTACATCGTTTTTCCTCGATCATAACTCTCAATACAGTTTCATTAGCTCATGGTAACAATGGATAGCTTGTTTTATACGACTTGGAGCACAGTGTTGCTGAAACGCACAATGTCGTTCAATTTTTTTAAAGTCGCTCTCGTCGCCATATTTCATTTTTGGAATTTCGCCAACACCAAGGGCTCATTGTCGATACATATATTTTTTTTTTTATTTTCATACAACTCTTGCAGCTTTTCTTTGTTCGCATGTTATGTTTGTACCTTGAGAAATAGTCTAAAAAAAAAAAAAATAAAGAAAAACATTATTTTGAAACTATATTCGATTGGAACGTTACGTTCGTTACATCGTAACTAATGTATTGTATTATAATATATATTAAATTTATATAAAGAGATAACGCATTAAAAGGTACAGACATTCCAGTAGCACTCACGGAATCACGACGTTTTTTTAAAAACGTGTGTATTTTACGAGATTGCAATCATTAGTGTTCTTTGACGTTTACGAATCCGACAAAAAAATTCCGACGAATTAATCCCATTTTCTTTTTTTGTTTTTTTTTTTTTTTTTTTTCTTATCGCACGTTCATATTCGTTAAACGTTCGGATAAAGATAGAGAATAATGATGAACAATGGAAAAGAAAAAAAAAAAGAAATTGTTGGATTCGTGAACGATCGGTCGCATAGTGCTTTGGGTCTACAATCTTCTCTTCAATAAATTAGGTGTAATCTATGTGGTGGATGAGCTGGATTATGAACAAAAGAAGCAATACGAGCTGACCGTACGTGCCACTGACAGTGTGTCAGGGGTTTACGCGGAGGTGCTCGTTAGCATACTAGTTCTCGACGTCAACGACTGTCCTCCCGAATTTACTCAAGACTCTTACAACATTTCCGTCTCCGAGGCAGCTCCATTTGGTACTTCCGTTCTGAAAGTCAGTTCCAGAGATAACGACACGGGTATGGTTCGATCGTAAATTTTTCTTTCGTTCGTTTCTAACGCGATATATGAAAAATAATAATAATAATAATAATTCTTGGAACCTTACTCCCATTTCGCTTAGGTATAAATCAAAAGGTACGTTACGCGATACAAAACGACACGGAGAACAGAAATGATCTTTTCCACATCGATCCGGAGGAAGGTGTGATATTTTTAAAGAGATCGTTGGACCACGAAACTCACGAATCGCATCATTTTACCGTAGTTGCGATAGACCGCGGAGTACCAAGCCTATCAAGCACGGCTCACGTTTGGGTAACTGTAATCGACATGAACGACAATCCACCAAAGTTCGAACAACCCTCGTACACGTGCTTCTTATCGGAACACGCTGAACGAGGACAGTTTGTAACCGTAGTATCAGCGAGCGATCCAGATTACGTGGACGAGAAATTAACCTATACGATAGTTGGTGGTAACGAACAGCAAACTTACAATATCGATCAATCCACCGGTATAATTTCTTTAATTAACATGCAAAACTTCGGGGAGCATAAGTTAAGCATGTTGAACGTTTCGGTTACCGATGGAGTATATACGAGTTTCACTCGGGTAAAGATCGAGATATTGCCAGCCAACAGGCATAATCCCAAGTTTCCGAATCCGGTGATCGAAGTTACCGTATTGGAAAATCAATTGCCGGGTCGACTGGTCACAAGCGTGTTGGCTACGGACGATGATTTCGGAGAATACGGAACTATCGTTTACAGCATTCCCTCGAACTTGATGAGGGAAATTTTTGACATAAACAAGCTGACCGGTGAGATAGTTACGAGGAAGAAGCTCGATCGGGAGAAGCAAAAGCTATACGAGATTCCGGTTATGGCGACTGACGGTGGTGGGAGATCTGGTTTCGTAATGGTTCGTGTGAAAATCGGAGATGAAAACGACAACCCACCTATTTTTCTACTGAGAGAATACAAGGCAACGATTCATAGTAATCTCTCGGTTAATACGTCCTTCCTAAAGGTTAAAGCACAGGATGCCGACGAGGACGAGGCCGCCAAAATCATTTATTCGATCTACGAGCCACAAAGTTCCGAGGCCAGGGCGTTATTTGGTATCAATCCCGAGACTGGTTCTTTGTATCTACAGAAAAGTGCCGTACCTTGGGGTATGCGAACGTAAAAAAATCCCATAACGAAAGTTAACGCATCGATGCCTCGTAACGTGGACCGATTATTTATTTTATCTTTCGTTTTCAGAAAATCAATTATTCGAGATCTTCATTCGAGCGGAGGACAAAGGTACGACCCCTCATCACACCGATGTACCTTTAAACGTCTACATTATGGCACCTCAAGACATTCCCCCGTTGTTCGAACGCAAAGAAGGAAAATTCTTTATCTCGGAAGATTCTCCAATTGGAACACCGATAACGAGATTAAAGACCGTCACGAATAGTACGGTTAAATATCGTATCGTATCAGGAAACGAGGATTCGCCGTTCTTCTTGATCGATTCTCATGGCCAAATAACTTTGGGAAGATCATTGGATCGAGAACAAAAGGACAATCATCTGATCGGCGTTTTAGCTGAAACTGATTCGAGTCCTCCGCTCACGGCACTCGCAGAGATATCACTTCAGGTTTTCGACGAGAACGATCATGCGCCGAAATTCGAGAGTAACCCTTACGTTATTAATTTGGCGGAAAACGTTGAGGAAGGGACGTCCATATTGAAGGTCATTGCACACGACGAGGATCTCGGTAGCAACGGGGAAGTACGATATTCTTTTGGATCCGATATAGGGGAATTGGCCAATGTCTATACGGTCGACGTATATACCGGTTGGATTTCTACTTTGGTACAACTCGATAAGGAAAAACAACCGGAATATAAGTTTCAGGTAAGTACTGCTTAACATGCTTAAATTTTACATAGAAATTCGTTTATTTATTTGTTTGCAATATCGTACAAGGTGGTAGCGACCGATAACGGAAATCCTAAACATTTCGCAAGGACGTCGGTGCATATCAAATTGAAAGATTACAACGACAATCCACCGACGTTCGTCGACGATCGTTACGAGGCGGCAGTGAACGAGGACGCCTTGCCAGGGACGGTAGTCGTAAAATTGGTCGCAGTCGATAAAGACACGGATATCGTAACACCCATAGAATTTTATATAACGTCGGGAGATCCAAGATCTCAATTCCAAATAAGATCTACGGGCGAAGTATACGTTGCGAAAGCTTTGGATAGAGAAACGATCGATCATTACGAGCTCGACATTGTCGGTACCGATGGAAAATACGTTTTCGATACGAAAGTAACTGTTCAAGTTTTGGACGTTAACGACAATCCACCATACTGCTTGAGATATCGTTACAGAGAAGTACTTTCGGAAGGATCGCACCCGGGTACATACGTGCTCACCGTTCTTGCTACGGATTACGACGATGAGCCAAACGCTAAATTACGTTTCTATTTGACCGGCGATAACAACGATAAATTTTCTTTGGACAAAGAAACGGGCGTGTTAAAAATGGTCGGCCAATTGGATAGAGAAACTCAGGCGAAATATTCGTTGACAGCTCACGTACAAGACAGGGACAAACCATCATGGGAATGTTCATCTCAATTGGAGATACTCGTATCGGATTTGAACGACAACATGCCCAAGTTCACCATGCAAACTTATAGCACGACCCTTCCCGAGGATGTAGAAGTTGGAACTTTGGTAACGAAGGTACATGCTACGGACGATGACATTGGTATAAATCGTAAAATTAGATACGAATTCATCGATTCCGCGGACGGACATTTCCTGATAGCTGCCGACAGTGGTATAGTTACTTTGGCGAAACCGTTAGATAGAGAAACGAAAGCCATGTATAACGTTACCATTAAAGCGCTCGATCAGGGAACGCCACAGCTCGTTAACGTCGCTTCGTTAATTGTCAACGTTCAAGATATCAACGACAATCCGCCAGAATTCGCGTCGAAATTATATTATTCGAAGGTGCCAGAGATTTACGCGGTTGGTACCGAGGTAGCGAGAGTTCTTGCGACGTCCAAAGATACAGGAGTTAATGCAGACGTTTATTATTCTATCGTCGGTGGAAACGAACATAAAAAGTTCCAAATAGACACGAAAACAGGCGTTATATCGATCGCCGAACAATTGGATTACGAACGTGCTCGCGATTACTTTTTAACCATTCAAGCCATAGACGGTGGTATTCCACCATTGAGCAATCACGCTACGGTTAACATAACCGTCATCGATAGCAACGACAACGCACCGATATTCAGCGAAGTTTCCTATCGAGCGGCGATCAGAGAGGACGCTAAAATCGGAGAAAGAGTCACGCAGGTACGGACCAATTGATTTATTATTTTACACGGAGATCGTTCGATCGGTATAGAAATCGTTCGTACGTTAATATGTGAACGTGTTCGTAGATTTTCGCGAAAGATCTCGACAGCGAGGAGAACGGAAACGTTTCGTATTACATAGAACGAGGGGACAGACAGAAGCAGTTTAGCATCGATCAGAAAACTGGACAGATTACGGTCGCAGCGGCTCTCGATCGAGAAGAGGTAAGTTCGCGAACTCGATCGACGAAGGAGTATCTTGTAAAATGAATTAAGCGACAAGAACAAAATTTCGAGACTACCTATATTTTCCTTTCTTTTTATTTTTATTTTTATTTTTATTTTTTTGTTTCTTTCTTTCTTCTTTCCTTTTCGATAATCTTTTTCTACCTCCGTGACTTTCAGGTCTCTAATTACATATTGGAAGTTCACGCACGCGATAGCGGTTTGCCAATGCTTTCGAGCTTCGTCATGGTGAATATCGAGATCCTCGATGCAAACGATAACCCGCCATTGTTCTCGATGCCAAATTATACAGCCGTCGTTCAGGAGGACAAACCAATCGGTCACGTTATTCTCCAATTTGTCGTTACCGATGCTGACACCGAACCCAACGCAGCGCCATATACGTTCGACTTTCGTTCTGGAAACGAGGGTGACGCCTTTAGATTGGAACAAGACGGTACTCTTCGCACGGCCACCAAATTTAATAACAGAGTTAAGGACAAGTACATATTGCACGTCCGCGTATTCGATAATGGAAGTCCACCTTTGTATTCCGATTCGTGGGTAGTAGTAAAAGTTATCGAAGAATCTCAATATCCGCCCGTGATTACGCCCCTTGAGGTGATCATTAATTCTTACATGGACGAATATCCAGGCGGTGTTATCGGTAAAGTTCACGCGACCGATCAAGATCAATACGACACGTTGCTGTTCGGTTTGGTGCCGTCTTCGCCAATACCCAATACCGATCTATTCGAGATAAATAAAGTTGATGGAACTTTAATAGCTTTACCTAGACTGGACGTCGGTGAATACAGAGTTAACGTTAGCGTGACCGACGGCAAGTTCCATTCCTATTCGATCGTAAAAGTTAACGTCGATCTGATAACGGAAAAGATGTTGGAAAATTCAATGATCGTTAGGTTCAGAGAGGTCAGCCCCGAGGACTTTATATTGAGTCACCGAAAAGGTTTCGTCAGGACGGTTCGCAATGCCATAAGTTGTAAGTTAAAAGATATCGTAATTATAAGCGTTCAACCGTCGCTCGACGAAATCAATACGATCAAGTCGCGAGCAATAAGAGAGATCGTGCACAACGACTTGGATCTACTTTTCGCCGTGAAGAAACCGTCCACGCCGCTCGGAACGGTCACATTTTTTTCATCGGAAGTCCTTAGAGAGGCATTGAATCAGCATATCGAAGAACTCGAAGAATCTACGAAGCTGGTAGTCGAGGAGATCGTTAGATTTAAATGCATCAAGGGTTATTGCGTCTACGGGGATTGTCATTACAAGATCAGTCTTGATCCTACGTTGATAACGCCAGTCGCGACCGACGTTATGAGCTTCGTGTCGCCCCGTCATCGTCACAAAATGGAATGCGATTGCAAGGAGGGATACGCGGGAAATCATTGCGAGGTAGTTGTCAACGAGTGCGCTCGAAATCCATGCCCGTTATTTAAGGTTTGCGTGCCCGACTCGAGCATTCAAGGATACTCCTGTCAGTGTCCGGACGGTTTCGCCGGGCAAACTTGCGACATCGACATTTCCAAGTGTCACGACGAGTCCTGCTATATACCGCGTAATCCAATATCCTTCAGCGGCAAAAGTTACGCGCGTTATAGAATCGACAAGGCTCTTATAAGGCAAACGATTGAGGATCGCCTTAGTCTATCACTTAGGATAAGGACGATGCAACCAACGGGTAATCTGATGTATGCGGCTGGCAAAGTGGATTATAACATTCTTGAAGTAGTCAACGGCGTTATCCAATATAGATTCGATTTGGGAAGTGGCGAGGGTTTGGTACGAGTTAGTAGCGTGTACGTGAGCGATGGACAATGGCACGAGATCCAATTGGAACGTGAAAGCAATAGCGCGAGATTGACCGTAGATGGAAAACACGTGGCGCATGGCTCGGCGCCGGGTATCAACGACATCCTCAATCTTCAATCGGACGATCTTTACTTGGGTGCCGAGGTACGACAGCATCCCTCGATCATCGGCTTCGAAGACGTTCAAAGAGGATTTGTTGGTTGCATGGACGACGTGAGGATCGCCAGGGTCTCGGTTCCATTGCACATGAGCGGTGCCAGTAGCGTGGCGATTCTAAGGCGTTTCGCGAACGTAGAGTTCAGTTGCGACACCGCGGTCGTCCTAGTCCCGCCTGGTATTTGTGGTTCTCAGCCCTGTCAAAACGGTGGTACGTGCAAGGACTCCGGAGCGGATAGTTTCGAGTGCCAGTGCCACAGCAGGTTCGCTGGTACGACCTGCCAAATTG
>OU426996.1:8052007-8077007 GCA_911387935.1 Dolichovespula saxonica
CTGGCGCGCATGTAGGCGTGTTCGGAGTACAGTTGTTGTCTGCAATGCTTTTAGGGTATCACTGGGACTGTTCAGACTGGGTCAGGCCAAGCCAGAACCCCTTACCTAACATCACGGAGATACCTGGCAGCGAAGTTCCAGACTCGTCCAGCTTCCACAGCAATGAGAGTAACGAGTCGAATACTCATCAATTGTCGTCAAGTAAGGAACGGTCAAGCATGTAGGGATTAATGTTCACGCGTTTAATGAGCTTTATTATTACTATTGCGTTATATTAACTATTTTCTGCGTAGCGTAATAATATCCAAATTAGATCATTAGAAGCTTGTTGTAGAACCTGCCAATGAGGATGCACCTTAATCAGGGACGAAACAACGGTTCTTATAAGAATGACGCGACTGCATGCAATCAAGACTATCTCTTTCAAAGACCCTTCTTTTCGAAATAACACACTTCTATCTTCTTCTTCTTCTTCTTCTTCTTCTACTTCTTCTTCCTCTTCTTCTTCTTCTTCTTCTTTTTATACTATCCTTTCTTTTTCTTTATTTTAAACTCATCGTGCAGATATAGCGTATAGGTATTATTCACCGCCTCTTTTTCCCGACAAAATTCTTTACAAAACGAAAGATGAGCACATTAAATATTCATAATGCAAAGTAGATCATCCTTAACGAGTTCACGACGCCGTCTAACAAAAATTGTATTATCCTTTAGTATAGTCGACATAATAATTACGCTGGGCATGCGCGCGATGTCGGTCGATCAAAGTTAAAAAAGAAAAGAAAAGAAAGGAAAGAAAGAAAAAAGAACAGAACGTGCCTGTAATTAGACTTTAATTCTTTTCCTTTGTTTTTTCTTTCTTTCGAAGGAATGTCCCAAAAATGAGATTTGAAAAAAAAAAAAAGAAAAGAAAAGAGAAGTGGAGCGTCCGACGTTCATTAATCAATCGAAATGTTTCCTTTCGCAGTGCACGGTCCAATAGATCAAACGAGGGACATCGAGACCTTGAACGAGGATCAGGAGTCCGAGTATGTCGGTGATTCCGAATGCGGAACCGAATTTTCGGAACGATATCACCACTGTACCGAGACGCAACGTTTGAACCCTCTGGACAGTGGCGGGGAAGGGGAATACAAGTACAAAGGGTCCGAAAGTTATCTACGACATCCGAATTCTTATCTGCCCCATTATAATATTCACACGGATACCGAAAACGAGACTAATCCATTGAACGGACGTTTAAGCACGCTCGAGTCCGACGAGGAGGAAGATGACGTAGTGCCTTATGGTTTTCCAAGCACCCGGCGCAATCGATGTCACAAGGGGGATGAAGTCGACGAAATTGGTTCGGTGATCACGACGCTCGAGGAGAGAAATTCTTTGTTGGGCGGTGCTACGAGCAACAGTGATCTATCGACTAATCTTTGCGAGATCGATGATTCCGAATACGAGATCGCCGATCAAAAAAGTAACGGACGTTTGTGGTTGTCTGGTAACGGTATTACTCAAACCTCGGTGTGACGAACGGTGCTACAGGAAGATTCGATTAGACTGATCCGAAACGCGTTTTCCTTCGTTTTATTCTCGACTAGACGGGGGAATACGGGTGTTAATAAATCTACAGTTTTGTATATAGGTATTATCGAATTAGTTAGAGAGTCTGTACAGGTAGAGTTACGTAATTAAGGGGACTGATAACATTATAAACGTTATTATATTAAAGAGACCGGTGTGCGATCGTCTACTATAATTCGAATCGACGTTATGTAATTAATTAATTAATTGATCAATTAATTAATTAATTAATACAGCACGAGTACACCGTGCCTCAAAACTCTCCACGCGATATAGAGTTTTAGGTACCAACGTACTTAATTCTGCAATTCCTTCGGAAAAAGTTTACTTCATGCTGCTCGATAATACCAACCAATCGATTTTTAATCCTGGATGAGAGAATACTATTTACTTTAATTTCATTTGCCAATAGTTCATCGAAAGCTTATATAATCGGTATATGCCGGAGACTATTTCTGAAGTTGCGTTTTCTTTATTTTTATAATTTAATGAAGATGGTAAAGAAGTAGAAAAATAATGAGTCCAAGTAAGTAGATATTTCGTGCAAACTACAAACGTTCATTATATAATATATATATATTATATATATATATATATATATATATATATATATATATATATGCATATATACATTAAAGGAATTATTTCACTTTAGATTTAATGATATTTCATCGGTGAAGAGAAGTAAACTTAATGAATCACGACCGCGTCGTCAGACCAATGACTATCGTTTAATAAATCTATCGTTTAAAACTTGGATATTATCCGTGACTATAATTCCAGTGCTAAAAATACATAGGTATTCTTTATGTATTTTTACTATTTGCTAACTGACTTTATTTTGATTACGTGTAAATGAAGACAAACGGACTACTTAATGAATATAAATGAATGAATAAATAAATAAATAAATAAATAAATATATATATATATATATACATATATATATATATATATATACATATATATATATATATATATATACACACATACACACACAGACACTCACATGTATAGAGAATAAGTACTGTATAGATTAGGAAATGAATTGACTCTAGCGAAAGAAAAAAAAGAAAAAAGAAAAGGAAAAGAAAAAAAATAAATATTGCGCTACTTCTGCGAACGTTAAATGCACGCATCGATCGCGGGCAATAAACGCAGATTAATTAATGATAATTAATTAAATAAAAGAAAAAAAAAAAAAGAAGAAAAAGAAAAAAGATATGAAATATTTTTACTGTGATGATAATAATGTTTATACGATGATCAAATACTATAAATAGTATCGTAATAATTGCAATGTTAACGATGCGAGGTTTTATAAAGAACAAAAGAAAAATATTAAAAAGAGGAAAATGAGGAAGAGATTGAGGAGGACGAGAAAGCGTGCGTAAATCGAGTCAACGTTTCATTTGTTAAAATTTTTTTAATAGATCATTTTGTTTTTCTCCTCTCACGTGAGTCACCATCGATTCTAAAGCGACACGATCGATCGCATTATACATGGTGCTAACTAATATCTTACGTCACGCATCACCGATTATATATATTTATGTCTCTTTAATAAGACTGCAAAGCGAAGAAAGGGTTTCGCTGACCTTCATTGCCAGTTCATCATGTTCATGGGTCACATTCATACGTTAAAGATTTTGCAATGGTATAAATGAGATCCCTATAAACGTTAAAAAAAAAAAAAAACGTACTTCTTACACTGCCGATTTTATTCTTAATGCCATATTAATGAACGCATTTTTGTTGAATAATTTTTTACGAATAATATATATATATATATATATATATATATATATATATATACACATATACATATACATATACACACATGTATAAAGAAAGAAAAAGAGAGAGATAGAGAGAGAGAAAGAGAGAGAGATGGAGAGGAGGAAAACAGTTATTACGTGCCTAAGGTCTTTAATCATTGTCACTTCCCTAACGTGTAATTTCCGTTTTATCAATATATGTATAGAGGCAGCTTAAATGGGTGAGGTATATATGTTTTTATACATATAGAGAATAATTATCGAGAAATTCAGTTTTATGTTCCTGTTCGTTAATGAACCGTGCGTAAGTGTACGTCCCATACGTCGTATTTTAACGGGACAAAATTAGCAAAACGCAAAATGTTTAAATAATAATACGAAAACAGGGTGATTTTTCTTTTTACGTTTGACCAAGAGCGGAATTAATAAATGCGTCTTCTTATGTAAGTTAAACATTATTGTTTCGTGCAGATTGAGGGTCTCACGCGTCATTCATCATATGGATACAATTGAACCTAGATAATTTATTCTATATTAGAATGAAATAAAAAGATTGTACAGTTAATTTAAAATAGATTGTATCGGGATCGTCATCGATGAACGTTGAGACTTTCGATCGGCTTAGAAACAACAGACTCTTCTTAAATGTTAAGATTAATTTTAATTATTGACAAAACGATATACAATTATATATATATATATTATATAGCCCTCTCTGGTCAAAAACGTTGAAACGAAGTTGACCTGCCATTCTTTTTTATACATTTTATTTAAAAATGATCGAAGCGATTACGCGCATATCATATTAGGAAGAATAAAGAAAAGCATTATAAGATTAAATGATTTAGATAACATCGTGCAATTAATGAAATTTGGCTATTCCTCCGACCATTACGAAACATTATACTAAAACGTATTAATAGTTACGTTACATTTACTAGTATCATTTACAGTAAATGTAAAGACTTTAATTGAGCGATCGGAATTGAAATAATAAGAAACATAATTGATTTGTATGGCATCGTTGTTGTTATTTTATTTTATTTTTTTTTTTTTTTTTTTTTTTTTTTTGTAATGTTTTAAGAGAAGCTTTAACTTTAGGCCTACACGTACTCGCGGATCGTTTTAGATTTCAAATCAAATAAAATTGTAGGAGATAAATGTTTGTTTTCCATGTCAGAAATAAGGATAAAAGACGACTGTTTACATGAATGAATTATTAAAGAAGTTTAAGTGGGTACAACTTCTAAATTCTCTTCAGATTAGCCCTGCTCATAGAATACATATCGATAACACAAAATCTTTCAAAGAATGAGGAACTTGACTTATTATAATTATAAGGCTATAATTAATTTGTACAAGGTCAACCTATTGTAATAAAGAAACCAATCTTGCCTATAATTTATCACATTATTAGTGATTATCACTACGATTCCCCATTTTTTATATTTATCGTCATTCGTCGTAAAACTTACAAATAACTATAACAGGTAAGATGAATTTGAACAATAGTCAGGTCAATTTGTCACCCTTCACTCGAAGTGCGTTACTTCAGCGACAGGTATTGACAAAATATGAACTACAAGCGCAAGCGGGGAAAACTGTCTCCGCCATACGTCTATCATATCGGTCTATAAACTTGTATAGAAACACGTGACATATCGATCGGGTTAGTGTGGGTTAAAACAGATAGTGTTGGTAAACTGTGAACTCATACTTTTTATTCTCTACAATTTATATATTTCTGTAAGGTTAACGTGCCAGCCACAGTAAATCACGATAGAAACGACGCAACGCCAGTAAAAATGATAAAATTAGTGATACGTATTTATTTTCTACTTCTATTTCTCATCATTATTTTAATTGTTATATTATTATATTACATAGAGGTACTCGTACTGTACTACTTAAATGTCCAACCTCATAAGTATGATTACTCATGTATTAATCAAACATCGAACCCCATACGAGTGATTCGTTTGTACTGTTTAAATAATGTCCTACTACACTATTAAAACGCTATTACTACTTTACTACTACTATTAAAAATTCCATTATTACCGACGGTTCTTAATACATGAATCCACGATTACCGACGGATAATAATGGAGGGATCTGTCATTACCGACGATCTGTCAAAAAGTTTTCTTACGTTTCGTTTTCGTTGAAACGAAATTTCCTTTATCGTAAAATGGGAAATTGCTAAAATTCATCGGCGCTGCTCGATTCTGCTCTTCGATTTCTGCTCGATCGGTTAAAATGGAATTTTAACCTAAACGAAATCGATTGTTATTTACGTGCGAGATGGGTATACCCACACAAGCTTATAAATCGATACGATAAACGCTTAGTGGGGATACACTAAGTTAGCGCTTGTAATTCGTATTTTGTCCATACCTGTCGCTGGTCACACGCTTCGAGGGAAAGGTTATGAACAGCCTTAAGTCGCATTTCAATTCACTCGTGTCAACAATGTGAGGAATATTACGTACCTTTGGAGCACGTACATACCGATGTAATGAATCGAGAGAAGGGATAGAGTTCTCCTAATACGTTTTTGGTTCATTTTTTTCGTTCCCGTCGCTGATGTCATATCTTGAGCGATATTGAGTAAACAGCCTTAAAGGTCGTCTTTGATTCGTTCTTAAATAATAATTGTGTTAATTTCTAATAATAATCGACACCTATCGGTCAAATAAGCCTAAGTATTACGAGCTAGTACTTATAGTTAAATTGATATATATCGTAGATCTTATTAAAGAACGAAACATGAGCAAAGTGTACAATTTACGGAAATGTATTTTATTTGTAATTTGAATTTTTTATGATAATTAACGAATTATCATCAATTAAATTAAATCTTACGATATTCGAACTTTCGACTGTGTTATAACCTCTGCTCGTAAACGCCAATGTCGACGTTAGATATCAATCGTCGACATCCTGGTGTTCTGTTGTTACTTAATAACAATTATACATAAAAATTATAAAATTTACAATACCTGCTACAAAGAAATGGCGGGATTGGAAAGTTACGAGAGAGTTTACGGAGGACGTTGGGTAGATACTCAGGATGCAAGATATCATTTTCAACAGAAATATCATGGTCACGATGTTATTCATCCATTGGATATATCAACTCCTCATCCTTTAGCGGAAGATAGTCCGCCTCGTGACGATGGTCAGTCCATTTTCTATATTCATTCTTATCGTTTATAACGCAGAGATCGAAATATATCATATCATTTCAGATATCGCTGTAAAAAAGTATATAGTATTAGGATGCAGTCTAGTTGGTCTAATAACGGAGAATTTATTGATTCATCCCTTTATTGTCTTAAGAAGACAATGTCAAGTCAATCCTGGATCCAGTAATTACCATTTGGTACCTTTTACTTTAATCCCTATAATGGCAAGATTACATCAGAGCCAAGGTTTAAATACTTTGTGGAAAGGAATTGGTTCTGTCTTATTAGTAAGAGGCATGACTCTAGCAATCGAAGACCTGATTTCTAAAGTTACACCATGGCCAAAGTAAGGTGATAATCTATCTACTTATATTATTTGTCATAACTATGCATGAACCGAAAGAACGTGTAGATTAATAATATGTCGATAATAACAGGCAGATTAAATATTGTTGAAATAAAAAAAAAAATTTTATTCCAGAGAAGTTACATGCAATAGTTCTTTGAAAGCTTTTGGCCAGCACATACTTCTCAAATGGTAATTAATATTATTTTTCATATCTAACATATATGAAATCTTTAAAATATTATTTAACTAATATGATTATTACTGATCTAACAGTGTATCTCTAGGCATAGTAACTCCATTTTATTCTGCTTCACTTGTGGAAACCGTACAATCCGAAATAGCGTCCGAAAGCCCTGGCATTCTAGATGTTTTCCGAGATGGTGCTTTACGTTTGGTTGAAATTAGCAATAAGGGCAGACTCATACCTATTTATGCCCTTCTACCGCCTACTATAGCTTATGGAGTAACTAAATATCTCTTTACGCTCATTGTAAGGGGTATTACAAGTCGTATTATGCATATAAGACATAAGCATCGTCAGGAATATATGGTAAAAAACATACGAGAAAATTTAATTTGTGTCATATATATGTATATAATGATATGTATAAAAAAAAAAAACGTTTCTTTTTTTATTTCTCTGTTTCTAGGGAGCATATAGTCGTGATTTACTATCTGAAACGCTTATTCAGGATATTGAATTACAATCGATATCAATTTCTATGTGTACATCTGATGTATTATTTTATCCATTAGAAACTGTTATTCATCGTTTGCACCTTCAAGGGACACGCACTATTATAGATGATTTAGACACAGGAAGGAGTGTCACTCCATTGTTAACAGGATACAGTGGTGCCACTGATTGCTATCGCACAATAATTTCCACAGAGGGTCCACTGGGTTTATATAAAGGATTTGGAGCTCTTATATTACAATTTGGGGTGTATGTTTTCGTATTACGTGCAACTAAATGGATTTTAACAGAACTAGTCACAAAATTAAGACCTAAGCCTAAATGTAAACCTGTTAAATCGTCTGAAAATTTATATTATAGAGATTCGATGTGAATATTTAATTTTTTCTTTTATATGTATAGATTGTTTAGTATATACAAGAAATATTTTTAGTAATTAATTTAGTAACTGGATTTCTATAATGATTATATAAATGAAATTTTGTGCTTTTTATCCTTAAAGTACTTCTATGATTGAATATACAAAATATTATAGAAACAATGAAAAATATATTAATATTGATAATCTCTTGAGACTTTAATCTTACAAACATAAGATCAGCAATGTATAAATTTGTCAATCCATTGCTAAAACTGATTTATATTTAACATTTTCTTCAGTTAAAAATGATGTATCAATATCTAATAATAATATATAATATTATTTTGAAATGATAAATAAATTTCACAGACACAACAAATCTTTATGTATTTAACCTACAAATATTATTTTTAAATAGTCTATTGACAGATAATACAAAGTTAAATGAGTATAGTACATATTATTTATTTCAATTGAATTTATTAGAAATACCAGGTCATACAATATAAATTATTTGTAATAATGACCCCCTATAAAATTTTATATATAGTAATTACATGTAATAATAATATATAAAATTTTATATTGTGTTCATAGGTAATTTTTTACATTTTTTAAATGTTCATATTGTACACAGCCCATTCTGATTTTATACTATATATAGATAATTAATATAATTTCACGCATACATGTAGGTATTGTAATCTTGAATATTGTTAGAAATATTATAAACAATAACTTCAAAAAAGTAAGATAATGAATCTAAAAAGCAGTTTTTCTAGATTGTCATTTAACAGGAGTACAAAACTAAATTAAAACTAATAGAGTACATAGGTTATCTATTAATATTTTGTGTTTGTTTTACTTAGTACTTATGACAATATTTAATCACAAAAAAAAAACTACTGATATCAATATTAGTAAAATTTCAACCATAAGGTTTTCATAGTTCACTAATTTCACCTACTTCTATATACAATATATTACAATGAATTTTTATTTTCTTATATATCACTTTAGATGTTTACCTCTTGAACATAACTACAAATACGTTAAATTTGTATATATTTTATTTATAGAAATCTCGTTCTTTTCTTTTTGTAAAATTAGCATTTAAGTAGCATATAACCTTTTTTTGTTACGTTAATTAATTTTTCAATACAATAATAACGTTCTCTTGTTTCTAAAGTTCGCAAAAAGAACATTGGTGAATAGACATATATGTAATAACTTACTATTGATTTTTTTAATGCTTATTAATAAATTTTATAATTGTTTTCTTGATATATAAACATCAAGAAAACAAATGACATAAGAACAAATTGAATTATAGATTAGATCTTTTTAATAACAGGCGATGAATGTATAAGTGTAGTAAGAAACAATAAATAAATGTGGCAGAATTTAAGATATTTCATAAAATGCATATATACATCAATGTTTGTGGAATGCTTCATCATCTGTTATATGTTTAAATATGGCATATTACTTACATTTTAAAGCAAATTTAATCAATATTCGAGTCAAATATAATATAAGCTCTAATTATAGTCATCACATAAAATATTCTACCAATTTATTCTTTTTGTTTATGGAACTATTTTACAGTTACTTAAAATATAAATACCTATTTTTTTGTTTTTTGTGTGTTTTGTTTTTTTTTTCGTACAATTACTTTCAGTTAAGATTATATTATATATTTTCTATCTAACGATCATAATGTTCTTTTATAATCCGAAAACTGATTCATAAAATTTCATTTAAATTTTTATATCCGATTTATATTATTTAAGTGTTTACAAGAGACAGTAGTAATGCAGCGTCAAAACAGCTATACACTATTCTCTTGTTCTTTAATTATTTGCTAGTTTTGTACATGTTGTGCTTGTTGCAATTCCTCTTCCGTTGCCTCACCTCTTCTTATATATTGTGCCTTTTCTTGACCACGTACGCATCCTTCTGTTATATGAACAGACATAACATCACTTCCCGGTACTTCAAACATAGGTTCTAACAGTAGAGCTTCCATTATAGCTCGTAAACCTCTTGCACCTGTTTTCTTTTCCATAGCTAATGATGCTATAGCACTCAATGCATCAGTTGTAAATGTCAATTCCACCTGTAATAAGTTAATTTACATTATAATACGCTAAAACATATAGTTGCATATAACACTCTCCAAAACATATCAACTCTTATATCAGTATGTACCTTATCCATAGAGAATAACATCTGGTATTGCGGAACCATAGCATTTTTCGGTTCTGTAAGAATTTGAACTAACATATCTCTGTTTAAAGTATGGAAAGGTACAAGTACTGGAAATCTTCCCACAAATTCTGGAATCATGCCAAAGTCTATTAAATCTCGTGCTTCTACTTGTTGCAATAAAAGATCTTTCTCTTTATTATCTATTTCTGTAGAAGGTGACATATTGGCTACGTCGGCTAGACTGGCAGCTCTTCTTCCTGGACTTTCAGACGCAGGTACTGCACCAAAGCCCAAATATTTTTCAGTCTTGCGTCGTGAAATAAGTCTATCTAAACCATTGTAAGCACCGGATGCAACAAAAAGTATATTCGTTGTATCTACTTGTAGCGTATCACCTCTAAGCTTTCTTGAGCTATTTCTTTCAGGCACGTTAACGATTGTACCCTCTAACATTTTTAACATTCCTTGCTGTACACCCTCACCTCCAACATCTCGTAGCTGATGTATACCAGGAACAGCACCTATTTTATCAACTTCATCTAAAAATACAATACCCATCTGCGCTCTCTCCACGATATAATTGGCATCTTGTAAAAGTTTTGCTATAACACTCTCTATATCTTCTCCGACATATCCTGCTTGGGTTAATGTGGTACAATCACAGATCGCGAAGGGTACGTCCAAACATTGAGCTATTGTCTGCGCTAACAAAGTTTTCCCAGAGCCAGTTGGTCCAAGCAATAGAATATTACTTTTTTCTAGCTTCAATTGATGCTGCTGACTATCTAAAATGTCTGATCCAAGCGTAGTTTGATTCGATCCTTTCTGTTGATCATTACTACCAGAAATATTTTGATATCCGACCCCTAATGAATTTCCGACGCTAGATATATGCAACAAATCTGAAAACAACGAAGAAAAAAAATTTGTTAACAATTACGACGTATAGCTTTTCGCATTAAATGATATTAAAGCCTATCGAGTTACCTTATCAGGTAAAATAATATTAGGTCAAATAATATACGTGTGAAAATTAAAATAATGAGTTTGTAGATTTGAAAAGAAACAATTAAAAATATTTTATAAATTACAATGCAATAACAAATTATTATAAAAAATATTATTTACGTGGTTTAAGACCTCTGTGAGTAAATGGATGATTCATTTCTTGCGAAGCAACCGAACCAGCGCCAGGTTGAATTGTCTGCACCGGTAAATTGTTATATATCCGTTTATAATGATTATATACAGCAACACTAAGTACTTTTTTAGCAAATTCTTGACCAATAACATGCTTATTCAGATATTCAAAGATCTGAAATTATTCGTTGATAGTATTTCTATATTACATTATTAATATTAATTCTAGTATTATTAAGATATATCGTATCACTTTTTTTGGAGGTGGAGGTGGTTTTCTATAAAATCCATGTTTGGAGTCCATGTCAGGTCTCAATGCTTCTTTCAAACTTCTTTTCGAATCTACTTCTGACAGTACTACAAAAAAGTGATGACATTTTTCGCACTTCACGAACCTTGTTGATGCTGTTATGGAGAATAAAAAATATGTTAATATTATATATTTTTTTTTTTTTCTTTATAACAAATAAAATAATTGATAAAGCAATTTATAATTTATACTTACATACAAAAGTTTCAACATGTGTACAAGGATCACCACATTTTGGACAAATGAGAGCATCCTTTTTACCGTTATCACCACCAGATCCTGCTCCTCCTCCTGATATTGTAGTACCGTTACTTTTATTAGGTGGTACAGTTTCAGATGGAGCTTTAGCTAAGCTAGTACTTGTTGTAAGCGATCTACTAGCAACGACTCTCACAATCTTATGAACTATATAACCATCAAATCGAATTGTTATATTATATTAGATATTGAAAAAAAAAAAATATATATATATATATATATATATATACATATACATATACGTCATTAAAAATCATACTCACAATGAGTGCTAACATGATTGGAAGATGCTAAACGCCCAGCACTTATCAAACAACATCGTACACAACTCATTGTTGTAATCACTATTGGCAATGTAATATCCGTAGAATTAAATGTGTATTATACAGTATTATACTGTATAAAAAGAGATCTATAAAGATAAGAAATTTGCGAGTAATATAATATTAGAATTACATTTTTTTTCGCGAAAATATGAATGTTCTTGTATTAATTGTCTTTATCTTTAATCAACGGGACAGTACTTTTTAAACACAAAATTTTTTTTTATTTCACCAAATATATCTACATCGTAATAATATTAACAGTTATCTTGCAAACATATAAAATTATAAAGAGTGAATATTTAAAAGGCTGAACTGCGTATATGACACTATATGACAGTAACAAAAATAATACACTGCACGAACTACACGTCAACAGAACAGCACTAACCTTGTGGATCTCCACAGATATATAAGACGTTTATCGACGATGATAGCGTTCATTTAATTAACAAATTATTTTAAATATTTCGAACGATTTGACAGATGTCAAACGAAATAATCGAACCTATCAAGAAATGATCGACTATAAAGGTAAACGGGCTTCAAAAATAAGAAGATACAAATATTTGACACATCACGCACACAGAACAATACAGACTTAAGTTTCATGAAGAAAAAAAACGGTTCAAGGTCATAGATAAACCCGCAAATCTTCCAACTGCGTCTGTAACGATATTCATACACAAGTATGTGTGTAGAACGATATATATTACATAATTTACCTCGATCGTGGAAAAACAGTGCAAGATGTTGCGATGGTGTTTCCCAAAGTTCCTAATTTTGTAAACATATACGAATGTATACGTATGACCGTTGACTAACGCGCTATCTACTGAACAAGTTCATATATAATTAATGTGCACACTCAACAGGATGTATAAGTCAAATTACGTCCTTTTCTTTAACTTTACGTATTTTGATCTTAAATTATCATTCACATGTGTATATGATCTAAAGAATATATGTATCTTGTATTTCGTAAATATTTATTTAATTGCATATTCACTTCCTAAATAATATTTGGAAATATTTTGCTTATACACATCGATATAAGATATCCTATGTGATCGTAAAAACAAACTCATAATTTAGTTTTTACTAAAATCTTTATTGGAACATTTTGCTATTGTTTGTTTATTTTTTAAAGGAGAATTTTTAAAGAGAAATTATTTAGCAAACTTCTTTAGTAATAATTTGAATCAGCAGCATCTAGTGGCAAAAGGATGGAATTAAAGTGACGATTATTATTTACAAATTTCAATATCTTTATCGGTAACATCGTTTCAAGTTTCATTTATCTACCACCAGGTGATGCTGAAGATATATTCGTATTCCATGTATCTTAAACATTGAATGAATTAAAATGATTTTTCTAATAACATAAAGAATATTAATTATAAATTATTTTATGTTAAATATAATATAGAATTTCGGACGAGAAGAAAAGTTAAACGATGGGAAAAGTCGAAGTTAATGACGAGGTGAGTTACAGTAGAGTTATGTTTAAAATGGTTTAGAGGTTATGAGAGTTTGTTTAACTATTACAAAATATAAGCACATGGTTATATGTTAAATACAGATAGTTCGAATGAGGAAATTGGTACGACAGGCCAGGGTATGTGTGATACATAAATTAACCAGGGAAGCTAAAACATTGCGTACAAAAAATGGAACCGAGAAGCAACAGGAAAAAAACAAGAAGAAGGCCGATAAATTGATCAACGAGATATATTTCTTGAAGAAGATCAAGGACGATCGTATTACCAAATTTGGTATTACTAATACAAAAAGTTTGCAGGAAATTTTACAAAATAAAAAGTCCAAGGCAAGTACTCGTATTATGGCCAAAGTAGTGGATTATAAGTCGTTAAAAAATGCTATAATCCAATTTCGCGACACGTACCCTGATTACGAGCAACATCTACAACCCGGAAAGAATAAATCTATAAAGCAAAATAAGAAGCTTGAACAAGAAGAAGAGAGCAGAACAACAACGAAGAGAGAAACACGAGCTAGTAACAGAATTACCGAAAGTTCTTTACCAAATGAATCGAATTCTGATGATGAAGATAATAATAATATAGAGAGAGAAACCGAAGATAGCGATCATTCGGAGGAAGAACAAAATTCAGAACAAAATGATTTGGAAGCGGGAAGTATTCTCGAAATAAAACCTATGATTCGTAAACAGACCGAACACAAGGAAAATAAACGTTTGAAAAGGGATAGAAAAGAAATTACGGAATCTATAGAAGAGTGCAACGATCATTGCGATAACGAAGACGTTACGAATATCAAGAAAGCACGGATAAAGGAAATATCTCACGACGATAAAGAACAACAGGGAACGATAAAAGTTATTAGTAAACAAGCGACAGTAAAAAGATTTACGGAAATTTTGCAGGAACAAAGTTCTGATGGGAATGGTCCTTCGAGGACCAACGATGAGAAAGTTCCTACCAAGAATAAGTCAGAATCTGAAAAAAAAATCGATTCATTCTTCGTGAGCGGTGACGGTGACGCTTATCTCAGTTTAGCATCTTCAACGACAAAAGAAAATAATTATCTGTCCGAGGATGAGGATAATAAATTTTACAATAACAAATCGAAGGGGTACATAGATAAAAGGACGTTCGCAAACGATAGGTTCTTCAGTAATGTAAAATCCTCTGAAGCGATAAGAGGCAGGGGAAGACAAAAAGAAAGTCGACGCAATGACAACAATTTTAATAAAGATAAAAGTTTATTTAAAAAGCAAAAGAACGTGAATGAATCGTCCTTCAAAGATACAAAAAAACGTAACAACGTTAGGAGCGAGAATACCAACGAAAATGAAAATTTACATCCTTCTTGGGCAGCGAAGAAGAAACAACAAGAGATTATAAAGCAAGGCTTTCAAGGGAAGAAAATCATTTTCGACAATGAATGAATTATAATTTATCCGATGTTTATATAAGGACTTTGTAAATAAATTATTATTATCATCTTAATTGCGATAGTCTTACTAATGCAAATTTTGTTAGTATTCGAATGAATTACGGAATTAAAATAAAATGGAGCGCCGAGACGAGACGAGACGAGACGAGACGAGACGAAACGAAACGAGACGGGAAATGATTAATTTTATAGGCTCATCACTTACTCCGTTTTGATCGGTGATTTTCTATGTCGGAAAGCGATTACGTCCACGACGTTCAACATCGTTCATTTCTTTGCTCAAGAAGAATTTTCGTACACGTTATTGTATACCATGATTATCGTGAATATTTTAGGAAATAGAAGAAGCTGATCGTTTCAAACATTCTTCATTTTTTCTATCTCTTAAAAAATTTAGTAGGTTAACTAATATTATAATTGGTGGCAACGAATACGAATAAACGTTATTAGTCGAATAGTTCACACCGCACGTTTATAATATATATGTACACACACACACGCACACACTTTTATATATATATATATATATATATATATATATATATACACATATAACAGATATATTCGTATTAAACAAATGGATTCTACATCATAA
Source organism: Dolichovespula saxonica (assembly GCA_911387935.1). NCBI lineage: Eukaryota > Metazoa > Arthropoda > Insecta > Hymenoptera > Vespidae > Dolichovespula > Dolichovespula saxonica. Next base: position 8,067,733 of record OU426996.1, read on the forward strand.
ATCTCCATAAAAATTTATTACTTCGACTCATAGTTTCTTCGAATTTCGAAAGAATACAAATAACATGTGAAACGTGTACATATGATTAAACTTAATATCATAATTTCATAATTTTACTATAAAATGTTATACAAAACAATCGGTTATTATTGTAAAATGGATGATCGCATGAATCGGTAGTATATGGTATTTTTCTTTTCTTTTTTTTTTTTGGACGAATGTTAAAATAAATATTTTCCGATGGTAACATTAAAAGAATTGTAGAGATTGGTAAAAATGAAATTTGACTTCTCGAGTCCCGATCTTGCTACGAGAGGGGAATATATATATATATATATATATACACATATATACATATATATATATATATATATATATATATATATATATATATATATAGTTTTGTCTCATTTGTTTTTAGACAAAGTACGTTGTTTTTCACCGTGAGTAACTAATTGAGAATCGACGGGAAGACCTTTTCGACGTCGTACAGCGTCCATATATTTCTTAGCGCGATTTCCACTATCGGCTTTCTCGCCGTAATGAAGATACTCTTCCTCCGTCGATGGTACCCAGTATGGATCTTGTTCGATAACCTGGAAAAAAAGAAAAAAGAAAAAAGAAACGAAAAAAAAAAAAAAGAACGAAAAGTCGAGACCAACGTCAAACAATCATTTGCATTCAACAAATGCACGAGGATAATTTAAGTATTAATATTATGATATTTTTATTTTTTTGTTCTTCTTATTTTTTATTTCGAATATCTCGATCGAATCCCTCGAAATAAGCATCGTTCTCGTTTTACAAGAAGAAGAAGAAGAAGAAGAAGAAGAAGAAGAAGAAGAAGAAGAAGAAGAAGAAGAAGACCCTACAAAAATGTCATCGTTCCATACTAGCTGTTAACCGGACGTTCAGAAATTCCGTCACAGGGTATACCTATCCCTTCGGTTAAACGAAAAGGCACCAGGAAGAGGAGGAAGACCCGAGAACGAAAGGATATCCGTGGGACGTATACGGGACGCGTGATATTCACGGGAAATTTTGTTCTGTTGCTGTTATTATTTTCTTTCATTTTTATTATTATTATTTTATTATTATTACCATCATTACTATTAACTATTATTATTATTATCATCATTATTATCATTATTATTATTATTAGAAAAGATAAGACAGGGTTAAACAACTCGCATCGCGAAAAAGAAAAAAGGATTGAATGAAAATCGTGCAGGTGATTTTACTTTTCGTTCGCGTTTCCTTCCCTACCACCCTCAGTCCTCCTTTTTTTACATTTCTTTTTTATCACATTTTTTTTTTTTTTCAGATACGTTGCTCGTCTCCTCTCTCTCTCTCTCTCTCTCTCTCTCTCTCTCTCTATCCCCTCTTTTATTCCCTTTTTTTCACCATCTACATCTCTCGCTCTCACCCGTATTGAAATTTATAAGATGCGGACACCTGGTGCGGACCGAGGCAAACGAGAAGGATAATCTATAGCCCATGGAATCGAGTCCGAGGGAGTCCTAAAGAAAGGACAATAGTTTTGCCGGTAGAAACGAAGATGGTAAGACGCTCGTCACCCAAAACACAACAGATGGTAGACAGGACTTTTTGTTTCAAAGCCAGATTTGTTTTCGTAGGTTTTACGGAATATTATGCCTTACAATCCTGGCGCGTTTTATTCTCCCTCGGTGGTTTATCGTTCGAAGTCATATCCTTTTTCCCGTGCGAAAAGGGAATAACTTTGATTGATCTCACGGGTTTACAAAGACGCGACGTTTACGATCAATTAAACATTTTAAGCAATTACATGAAATCCGTGACGGTCTCTTGATCGTGAAAAAAAAATCATTGAATAAAGTTCGACACCGCCGTGTGATCATTATTTTCTTTTTTTTTATATATATATATTCCGTAAAGCCAATTTCGATAGTAATTATCGATATTGTTGGATCAGAGAAATATCGTTTCCTTGCGATCTCGTTCAACGGGACGATTTGAATCGAAGAAAGAATGAAAGAACAAAATTGTCACTTTCTCTTTTCCACTCAGCGTTTCTTTCAATCGTTCGTTAAGATTCATAGCGTTCGAAATTAACCGTTCCGTCTGTTGTTGTTCGTTGCACTACTTGAGAAAAGTGCCCGTAAAGAAGGATGGTAGGGATAGTTTCCTTCTCCTACCAGCAGGGAACCCGTAGAAAAAGAAATGACCATCCTCGTTCGGTTGTTTACCAGCAGCGGTTCTTCGCGGTAGCGAGCAAAAGACGGAGAGGTACCACCGTCCTGTATATACGATTTCCGGTTCTAACTATCGTCATTATTATTTCTTCAATTTCCGAACGGAAGTACTAATTTCACCGATTTAATCGCGCACCTTTTTCTTTTTCTTTTTTCTTTTTCTTTTTTCTTTTTTATTCCTTCGAAGTAACTTGCGTGTCTCTTCGTTCGTTCTCTCGTTCTTTCGTTCTCTCTCTCTCTCCTCCCCCCCCCCCACCCCGCTTTCATTAATAAATTTTCCTCAAACGCTCGAAGACCACCACATCCCGTTAATAATAATAATAATAATAATAATAATAATAATAATAATAATGATAATGATAATAACAATATTTTTTGGTATCTCCCGTTACAACCCTAAATTCTCGGGGCGACATTTTGTTCCCTTTTATCAAATAGAATAAGATTCTCCTCTCCTTTGGAGTAAGATAAATAGATAGAAATAAAGAGTGGTGGTAAGGTCGTATAAATCGTATAAATTTATAGTCAAGGAAGGTATCAAGTACCAAGTAACAAGAAGCTTCTCTCTCTCACTCTCTATCTCTCTCTATCTCTCTCTATCTCTATCCGTCTATCTCTCTCTCTATCTCTCTCTTTCTCTCTCGTTGGGCTTCCAAACACGTCAAGGCGCGCCATCAACGATAATATACCATCTTCTTCGAAGGAGACTTTGCATGCTCGATAATAAACGTTTGAGTTTCGAAATAGTGACGGGGTTGGTTGGTTGGTTGGTTGGTTGGCTCTGCCTTTTGTAGAAGAGAGAGAAAGAGAGAGAGAGAGAGAGAGATAGAGAGAGAGTACGGTTTCGAGAAGATAAGCGAGCCAAGATATCTTCGAGGGGGGTATCTCTCTTCTACCAAACGGAACTACGGAAGGTTTTATACGTGCGCTCGTAAAGGGCCCTCTTGGGCCCTTCTGCATTGTCGTCCCGTCACCGGTCGATCGTCCTCATTGTATACGGAATAATAGCCCGCCAGGGGTTTGAAAGTTATACCGAAGGATTTCGAGCGACGCCGGAAAAAAGAGGCTGACACCCTCACCCGGGAGAGCCTTCCTACTTTTCGACTCCGTTGGGACCCTAACGCTTCTGCTTTCCTTTCTTTCTTTTTTCTCTTTTTTTTTTTTTGTTCCCTCCTCTTTCTTTCTTTCTTTCTTTCTTTCTTTTTCTTTTCATTCCTCTTTTCTCTTTATCCTTAGATTTTATCAAACATTAGGTATATTCTGTTAACGATTTTCAAGAAATTCACGAGGTACCCCGCATTTGTATACCTGTAGTCAGATCATTAAACAAAATTTTTCTCTCTATCTCTATCTATCTATCTATCTCTCTTTCTCTCTCTTTCTCTCTCGCTCTCTCGATATTCACAGTTTTATTCGAAATAGAATAAAGAGCACCTAGGAGAAAGTTCGTTTCTCTTGAATAAAGGATGACATTAAAGTATCTTTTGTTAAACGACACACCTGCTAAAAGGTTATAGAAACAAAGGAGAAACCCGATTGGATGATTATCTGATATTTTAAGGATCGGGAAGACAGCTTAGAACGATATTGTTATTTCAGAGATCTATCTTCTATCGTATTTAATTAAAATAGACGATAGAACTAAGGACGTTGGTGATAGTCGTATTAACAATGTGATGCAACTATTAACGATGTCTATGGTTAAGATGTTCTTTTTTTCTTCCTTTCTTTCTTTCTTTTTTTTTTTTTTTTACATTTGGGTCTAAATCCAAAATGCATACGTAATTCAGTACGTACAGAGAATAATAAAAATTATTCGATCTATTAATATACGTTAATAATCGTAATATTAATAATCGTCATTAATAACTATTTAAGACTTGGGGTAATCGAAATGCAAAAATTATTTTTTTCCTTCAATTTTTTTCATATAACACTACTTTAACGTAAATGGAAATAACAAAAGTAGATTCATTCATTTCTTGAATCATTGTTGGAGATAGGCAAAAACAAAATAACTGTCGAAAGATAAAAATGTTCTCTTGAAAGACTATAGCGAGGAGGAGGAGGAGGAGGAGGAAAGGGGGGGGGGTCTAAGCTTTTAAAGTAATCTCGAGCCGGCTTTAGATAGCGTACCTTTGGTTACCCAGGTCTGATCTACGTATTACTACCTCTGTTAGGTTTTTGGTCAGCTTACCTCCCAATGGCTAAAAACCAGCTGAGGACTCGCCAATCCGGACGTTTGTGTTCTTAGTTCCCTCGCAAGCTGAAAGCTCTCAGGAACCGGTAATGTAGCCAGGACACGAAATTGTCCACCGAAACCCAAAGCATTTTCAGCGGCCACCACTCGGCCTTGTCTTTTTCCGAAAGCTGCATACAATTTGCCTAAAAAAATGTTCAAAAAGAGTTCGTTTTATTCTCTCTCCTAATACAAAATCCTTTTCTTTTTCTTTTTCGTTCGTCCTTTTTTCCTTCTCTATTAATTCATAACCCAATTTTTTATTTGTCGCTCACAAAAATCATACAATTTGGAACTTGTAATGCATAACTTGTATTAGAGTATACGTATAATTTATATTACACTTATATTTATATATATGACGCATACTATAATTAGATAGTATACTAAGTATTGTATAATTAATACACAAAGCTTGTATTAAAAATTATAACGAGTATAACTCTTATATTTATAATAAATATTCATTATCGGGATACGAACTGTGTGTGTGTGTGTGCATATCTTATACAAATGTATGAGAAATTAAAGTTAAGTGACGTTACGGAGAATTCAACGAAAAAAATCGGATATGAATGAAATATAAAAATAAATCGTTATATGGTTACTATTGAAGGTAATCCGAGTGAACGTAGTTCTTTTTTTTTCTTTCTTTTATTTACAAACAGAAGCACGTTCATTTTTCTTTTATTCGAACAGATTAGATTGGATATTAGATAGGTTGGAAACAGACGAGATATTAATTTCGTTAAAGCATTGGCTAAATCCGTTTATTGTCTCTCGTAAATTAGTTTACTCCTTTAAGGATTAAATTTAATTCGTCTCGCGTTTCTCGTGCAAATATCGAAGAGCAAATAAATTTCTCCTCCTTCTATAAATACTCGATTGGACTCCGAGTAATAAATAGGCTTATTGTAATATACATGATACGATATATTTATCGTTTTACCGATGAACGGGAGACTAAAAATCGTTCTCTCTCTCTCTCTCTCTCTCTCTCTCTCTCTCTCTCTCTCTCTCTCTCTTATTTCTTGTGGTTTCGATCGCGAAATAAGATGACGATCGATAGAAATAACGAGTCGAGGCACGTAGAATCGTGCAAACGTTCGCGTTGGAAAACAACCGAGGAACGTTCATACATTATTTATCGATATAGTATACTTGCTGTCCTCTCTCTCTCTCTCTCTCTTTCTCTCTCTCTATCTATCTCTCTCTTTCTACACGCTCGACATAATCTGTGATGCGAATAACCGATGATTTCTCGGCTCCGCGTAAGTTATATTACGCCGCGAGGACATCGCAGAATTATAATAATTCGCGAGGACTCGTTATGCTGACATTCTCAACGAGATTCATTATATAAGATTTGTTTCCGTAAACAAGAGAGAAGAAAATTAGAAGGAAGAAAGAAAGAAAGAGATAGATAGATAGAGTGAGAGAGAGAGAGAGAGAGAGAGAGAGGATTAGAAACTATTTACATTTTTCGAAGGAATAACTTAGGATAAAATAATTACTCTGATTTATTCAACAATCTCATTTTCTCATTTTCTCTCTCTCTCTCTCTCTCTCACACACACATACATACATATTAACATTCCAGTTTACACCCACCAATCAATCGTTCTAATCGTATTGGAATATTAATTATCTCGCAATATCGATACGTTTCCGATCTTATAAATCTCACACATTGCTCTAATTACCTTCAATCTTTATTCAGATAAATAACACACGATCGTACGTTGGCGTGAGAAAAGATTAGAAAACCTTTCCCTTACAATTAATTTTTCTTCCTTTCGATTAAATTCACCTATCTCGAATATTAATGGAACGATAGGCATAAAAATAATCGATACCGATATCCTTTTCAAACGCACATTAACTCTCGCGTACACGTCGTCGGAGTTAATTCATCGGAGAAAGGAAAACAAAAAAAAAAAAAAAAAGAAAAAAGGGGCCAAAGAATCATTCCCAAAGTCGTTTCTACGTGCGTTTCTCTTGTTAAAATAGAGACGCAAACTGGATCAGCGATCGCTCTGCCACGGAGAGTATCTTACGAGAGATTCGAGATCGACGCGTCTCCTCCCAAGGAGTTTCCGGTCGAGTCCCCGAGGCACCTGCGCGCACCTGCCCCGTTTCGTTCGTCCCTGGGAGCCCCGTTCTACTCGGAAACACCCACCACCAATGCGCGACCGTGTTTGCTCGCTGCTACCTTCGATAACCTTTTTCTCTTTCTTTCTCTCTCTCTCTCTCTCTCTCTCTCTCTCTCTCTCTTTCTTTCATTCTAGTACCTGATTTTAGAGAGACAGCCGGAGACTGCCGCCATCAACAACAACGACAACGACAACAACGACAACGACAACGACGATAGGACAGAGACAAGACAGACTTGTCTTAGGCGCCGTATAGCCCAGTCCTCTTGTGATTTTATAACGTATTTATGAGCTACGTGACGTCCATCGAAAGTAGCTACCGCCTTCGAGAGGAGTTTTACCCCATTTAAAAGATCGGCACGGATTATCGCGTTGTTTTAACGATCGATTTATCCCACCGACGACAAACCGACTAAGTATCGATCCCGATCAACGGTTAATAAATAAATCCCTTATTTCGTGGAAATCATAGTCATCATCGTCATCGTCGTCATCGTCCCGAGCATCTCTTCGAACCCCTCATTCGTACTTATTTCATAGCTTTCTTTCTTGTTTTGTTTTTTTTGTTTTTTTTTTTTTTTTTTGCTTTCTAATCATCCGAAAGATCAACAAGCGATGATTATTATTCGAGAAATGATCTCGAATGGACAATGGTCCGTCCATACGAAGATTTTTCATTATGAGCAATCACGAGATTTATCGATATCAGAAAGTTTCGAGTTAGAGAGATCGATGGTTTTCTCAATGACAACGTTCCTGATGTCCAGCAGAGCTGAATCGGGCGAAAGGGTACAACAACTCGGTCTTCTAGAATCTAACGACTAGTTCGTAAGAGAGGGAAGAGGAGGATGAGGAGGAGGATGAGGAGGAGGAGGAGGAGGAGGAGGAGGTGGAAGGAGAAGAAGGAGGAGAGAAGAGGAAGGAGAGTCTGTCGGGCCAGGACAGGCCAAGGTAGAATAGTGTACGAGATGCCGTGGGGCAGCACGAGAGGGAAGAACGGAGTGGGGGAAAAGGGGAAGGGGAGAGGGGGAGGGGAGAGGAAATGGAGAGGGGAGGAGTGAATGGACCGCAGCCTCCATCAATGAAGCAGTGTTTCCCAACCACTTCGAGACACCTTCGTCCAATTTTTAACTTTCGATTGTCATAGATTTCTTTTCCTTCCAACAATTATTCGATTCTATCGATCGATCGCGATCGATTATTATTGCGACGGTATATTAAATGCAAAAAAAAAAAAAACCAAAACGACCCTAACTCGCATACAACATTGCCATCTTCTTTTCAGTGAGAGAATGTCTTTCGAACGTTATTAAACCGCATTCTTCGCGATCGAAGTAGCGTTTGTTACGATTATTACGATTTGTTTTTCCTCTCTTTTCTTTTTATTTGATTTGATTTTATTTTACTTTTGCACAATTCAGATCGGTTTTTTTTTTTTTTACAACTCACGATAGAAAGGTGAAAACGTCGGAAACGTGAAAGGAGAAGAGGCTCCTACGAGGAGATAGAAAAAAAGAAAAAAAAAAAAAAAAAAAAAAAAAAGAAAAGTTACAGTAAAAAAAAAAAAAAAAAAAAGAAAAAAGAAAAAATCAACGGAGAAATCGGCGCGAAGATCTTTTCTCGTCTCGAGCCGCCCACGCGTTTGTTCGTTCGGTGGTACGAGCGAATCGATATCATGGCTTCGAGCAAATCTCCTTCTCTCTCTCTCTCCTTCTCTCCTTCTCTCTCTCTCTCTCTCTCTCTCTTTCCATCGTACACACATACAAGTTCAATCCGAAGAACTCGTGAAAACGCGACTCGTGATACGCCTACGCTCACGCTGGCGTTGCTCGTGTCATACGTGGGCAACGAACTATGTGTGCCATTGCGTGCTCGTGCATCGAAAACATCGAAAGGAACGGAGGGGAGAGATCGTGTCTCCTTATATACGGATTAAAGGAATGGCATGGAACGTACTACACAACCTATGTACGCTCTCGTACTTGCGCAAGCACACAGAGAGTATACGGTGATACCTTTTGGTCTCGTACGACCTATCTATATATATGAGAGAGAGAGAGAGAGAGAATGCACGCCCACGCATTTAGCTCCTCTCGTAAGCTTACGAAATAACACGGAATCTACGGATAGGAATTTTCTTAACGTACGAAGGTCTTTCAATAATTGTTATGAAATCTCCTTATATGAAACTATAACACTAATATACTTATTGCAGGGGGGAAATCTCTTTAAGTAATTTTTTCGTTTCGATTTCTTTTTCTTTTCTTTCTTTTTTTTTTTTTTCATAATTTTTACGTAGCAAAAATCGTTGATTATAAACATCGAAAAAAGTATTTTTCTTCCGAAAAGAAGAAATTATAATAACAATAATAATAATAACAATAATGATAATAATAATAATAATCATAATAATAAAAAAAGAAGTTTTTAAGGCGAGAATAAAAAGAAACGTTTTGGAGGCAGGCAGGCAGGCAAGCTTTCTCTCTCTCTCTCTCTCTCTCTCTCTCTATCTCTCTATCTCTCTCTCTCTCTTTCTCTCTCTTTCTCGTATGGAACTCGATATGCGTGTTTCCGAAGGACGTCCGTAATCCTACGTGCCACTCCCGTTGCACCTGGTGGATCCCAGAAGGAGAGAAACGACCTACATGA
>OU426996.1:8079507-8112007 GCA_911387935.1 Dolichovespula saxonica
TCTTTTTCTCTTACACTCAATAAACTTCGTTTTCATACCTCTCTCTCCCCCCTCCCCACCCCCACAAATACATATTATATTCGTTCCGCTAATATCTTTCGTTTACCCGTTGTAACGATCGGTTAAAAACAATTGTTTACAACAACAGGGCTCGAGCGCGATCTCGCGCGTTCTGTTTTACGATAATTTTTCAAGCTCTTTTCTTTCTCTTATTACACTAAACGTAAGCTGAACTATACGTATTCTCGTATTTAAACGATCTAAACGTTTCGGGTTAACCTTCGGTAAAATAGGATCTATCATGTATAAGTTTGTAATAGACGCGGTTTAATATATATATATATATATATATATATATATATATATATATATATATATATATATATGTATCTTGTACGCGCATTGTTCAGGCGAAAAGATCGATGAAGTAAGCTATAATAACTTATCTTGTTAGATACCGCAACTATACAACTCTAAGCTTACAACGTTCGCCATACGTACAACTTACGCTATCCGATACGTATCTATCGAGATTCGCGACTCTTATATGTAGGATGTACCATATACGTACATGTTTTTATATACATACACACACACACACACACACACACACACACATATACATACATACATATATATATATGTATAAAGAGTAACGCGAGAGAATGAGCATGCTCGTCGATTCTCAGGAAAAACGATGAAAGATACGGAACGAAGAAAGAGTAATCTATAATAATAACTCTGCTTTAATAATTCCTTTCTTTCCACGCAACTCTTATTATCTATTACTACTAGGAAAACATATTTAATAATTGTGACACATACACGCGCGCGCGCGAACACACATACACCGACACCCACGATAACGTCCACGTTGCGTTTCTCCGATCTGATTGATTTCTCGATCGCGATCGAGCAACAATTAACGTTGATTTAAATATCATCGAAAAGAGGATTTTAGCTAATCTAATAAATAAAATTGATTCGAAATACTCTTAAATAAAATCTTCTAACGATTAAACACACCAAAGCCGAATATTAAAGCTTTCGAAGCACTTCGAGTGATTTTAACGAAATGAGAAATATAACGGGGTTAATAATAATCGATCTAAGCGTTTACGAATCGAACGATCTTTTTTCTGTTTCCTTTCGTCGGAATATCAAGAAAATATACGGACTGAGATTTTCTTAAAATGGAAAGAGAGAAAAATGAGGAAGGAATGAAAAATAAAAGAAGAAAAAGGAGAGATACGTTCGCAAAAGGACACGATTTTCTTTTCAATGGGGTGAACAACACTCGAATGACAAACGATGTATCTCTCTCTCCCTCTCTCTCTCTCTCTCTCTCTCTCGCTCTCTCTCTTTCTTTAGAACGACGAACTTTCTCGAGGCCTCGATAACTCGAGGCACGATGTGACATTCCGGGGGATACGAGGCTAAATTACCCGCTTTACGGTCTCGAGGAGGAAGGGGAGAATGGTGGTGTGCGGAGGAGGGAAGGGGGTAAAAACTTTGCCGCGAGCAAAGAGTGGCGCCCACTCGGCGTTCGAACCTGTTGCCCGTCCTCGTCTTCGTCTTCGTTGTCGTTGTTGTCGTTGTTGTCGTTGTTGTCGTTGTCGTTGTCGTTGTCGTTGTCGTTGTCGTTGTCGTTCCTGACTCCTTCACTGACTCTACGTACGCACCTGGGTATTACGCGTCTCTTCTTCATCCTCCATTATTCTCTCTCTCTCTCTCTCTCTCTCTCTCTCTCTCTCTCTCTCTGTCTGTCTGTATGTCTGTCTCTATCTCTCATTGCACCTACGCTATTTGCGCGTGTACTCTTTCACGCACACGTTCGTTCGATTAAGAGTGGAATTAATTGGTGTTAAGTGAAAGAGACCTCTGTGCGTATACGTGTAATGAGAAAAAGAAGGAAAAGACGAAAATAGAGAGAGAAAGAGAGAAAGAGAGAGAGAGAGAGAGAGAGATAGATGTATTCGTTCAAGAGTACCTGCTCCATTCATAACGTACTCGTATGAGTAAAGAAGGAAAGAAAGAGATAGAAAGAGAGATAGTTTCTTCTTGTTATTTTCAAACAGCTTCCGAAGGAATGTCACCTTTGCTGTCGATCTCGGTGACGTGTTTTTCTTCAACGACGACGACGACGACGACGACGACGACGACGACAACGAGAAATGAATGCGTTCTGTCTTTCTTTTTCTTACTCGATAGCCTCGAGGAAAGAGAGAGAGAGAGAGAGAGAAAGAAAGAGAGAGAGAGAGAGAGAGAGAGAGAGAGAGAAGGACGTAGAGGGACAGAGCCAGCTCGTTTTCTCTTCGAAACGATCGCGCCCCTACCCTTTCGTGATCGTTCTGTTGTGTTGTCTTGTGTTGCATTGCGTATATAGCGAGGTAAAGAGAGAGAGAGAGAGAGAGAGAGAGAAAGAGAGAGAGAGAGAGAGAGAAATACACGCGCTCTTGAGTAATCGTCGAGCGAGTATAAACGATTAACTTACGAGCTACGGCTTGGCTTTAACGAGTAGTGGACGGGACAATGGGTATTGTCGATAGACTCGATGACGATACCATCATTCGCTCGGCTTTTCTTTACTCGAGTTCCTTCGTGACACGTTCGTTTTGATTCTTTCAGTTATTTCTTCTTTTTTTTCTTTTTTTTTTTTTTACTTAGCTCTCTCTCTCTCTCTCACTCTCTTTATAGTTTTGGTTTAATATTTTTTTTTAATATGTTTAAGATTAACTTTTATAATAATATTAAAATGTATATTTAAATATATATAATATACACGTTACAACAATTTATATATCTAAATACGAATATATATTTATGTATATAAAATCATATATATATATATATATGAATATATATATATATATATATGTATATATATATGTATATAGTAAAATCATGATACAAAATGAGCAATGTGATATCTCCCCCCTCACGCCCGAATCCCCAACCCATTCCCCCCCTTGTACTCGTAAAGTCACATAGAGGGACGTGAGATTTTTTTCTTCCTCATTTTTTTTTTTCTTTTTTTTTTTTCATTTATTTCACTCACGTATTTTTGTTTTACGGCGTTCTATATCATTTGGACGATTCCCGAGTCGAGGACCCCAGTAGACATATCCCAATTTACTGCAATTTCTAGCACCCGAGAAGTTCATTTAGGTGATCTCTCTTTTTTTTTTTTTTTTCTTTCTCGTCGTAAGAGCGATAACCGGGAATTATAGTTACTTAACAGCGCGGTGCGTAGAGCGAATTAAATACGAAACGAGTCGTGAAAACGGTCGGTCTGCGTGTATATATTGTTGACTACTCCGTTGTTGCACGCTACTAGACATAACGAGGCTTTCCGTTAGCGGAGTCACGTTCGCACACTACTCCCGTCCCGTTTCATCGCGTCAATTAAACCATTTTCCTTTTTTCTCTCTCCCTCTCCCTCTCCCTCTCTCTCTCTCTAACACTATTTTCTTTTTTCTTTTTCTTCTCTTTTCTTTTTTCCCTTCTTTTCCCGCGGACAACTTTCGAAGCGATAGAATGTACGCCAGCGGAATTTCAACCTTCGTTTTATTCATTCGAAGAATAACGAAAGAAAGGAGAGAGAGAGAGAGAGAGAGAAAGAGAGAGAGAGGTCGTACATATTTCCTTTACAAACTGGCGCCAAAATATCTCCCTCGTTCGATGTTGAAATTTTCAATAATTTTTCATTCGAAAAATAATAATAATGATAATAATAATAATAATAATAATGATAATAACAATTATTATTATTATTATTATAAATAATAAGAGCATATATAAAGAAACAATTGTACAGTAAATGGATTGGCACGGACAATAAATAACGTTTGAAATTGTTAATAAAAATTACTATTGTCGTTTACGTAAATATGAAACAGTGCAAATTGCAATATTACTTATCGCGTGATCCAATGATTCTTTTATTTCGTTTTCGCAAGAAAGATATATATATATATATATATATATATATAAAAACATAGAAAAAAGGGAGAAAAAGAAAATGAAAAAAGAAAAAAAAAAAAGAAAGAAAAAAAGAAAAAAGAAACGGACGTCCCGCGTTTGACGGCTATTCTATCCAACTCTGGAAGAAGAAGGAGAAGGAGAGAAAAAGGAGATCTCTCTTTGCACTCTCTCTCTCTCTCTCTCTCTCTCTCTCTCTATCGCATGACCCAAAAGAAAGAGAGAGAGAGAGAGAGAGAGAGAGATGTATAAGAAGGAGAACTCAAAGAGGATCGTGCCCTGTCTCCGTCGTTCTCGGTCATCCGTGGTGTATGCGTAGCCGAGTGCCAGGTGTCATGTTCATTGCGGTCGTGAGAGAAGCGAGAGACGCGTGAGAACTTCCGGGTGGGTTCGCGAGCTTCTTCCGGTCCTTCTATTATCCCATTTTAGTTTACCGCCACCGTTTCTCGATGCGGCGTCCTCCGGTATATTCCTTCTCCACCTCCTCCTCCACCTCCTCATCCTCCTCCTCCTCCTCCTCATCCTCATCCTTCTCCTCCTCTCCCTCAACTCCACCCCGTTTCCCTCCGCACCACAACACAACACAACACACCACACCCTCTACCCCACCACCCGACTTCACCTCACCACCGTTTCACCCTCCTCGCCGTACCCCCTTCTTCTTCTTCTTCTTCTTCTTCTTCTTCTTCTACTCTTCTCTTTCAAAGGAGAGACGCCTGTTTTTCGTTTCCTCAGGGAAAAAGAAAGAGAATAAGAAAGAGAAGGACTCCGGGAGGGGGACGGGACGGGACGGGACGGGACGGGGTGGGGGGTTGTGACCGAGGAAGGAAGAAGAGTATCTACTTTGAGTGGAAAAAAGGGAAAAGAGGCAACTAGCGTAACGTCGTTTTAACGTTCAACGATGACGATGATTGGTGAATGGATATAAACGATGATTTCGTTCGTTCGATCTTTCCTTGTTCGTCCTTAGCCCGTCGTTGTCGGTTTTACCTCTAACCCACTTTTCTTCTTCGTCCGATCGACTCGACTTCCGGTCGGATCTCCTCCGATCGGTATATCCGTTATTATAGAATACCATTATGCCTTAGCAACTATTTTTACTATTTTTTTTTTATTAGATCTTCGAGGTTAGAAATTTTATATTGATATTAGCAATAATCCTACATCCAATTGACTATTAGAGTCGATACAAATTTCGATCGACGTTCAATAGTTCGACGTTATTTTCAATATATCGTTGATTAAACTCTTAAAAAAAAAAAAAAAAAAAAAAAAAAAAAAAATACGATATATTCGTACAAACGTATTTCCATTCAAAGTATTATCATCATTGTTTTTGAACGATTTAGCGCTCAACTCTAAGACCCGATAACCCTGATCAAAATTGATACAAATCTGCGTAATTATATCAAGGTATTTAACAATTCGATCGAGTTAATCGTTAATACAGGGAAATCCGTATGGAACGAACTGCGACGTTGGAATCGGACTCGATTTTTTGGAAGCAAAAAAAAAAAAAAAAAAAATAAAAATAAAAAAGAAGAAAGAAAAAGAAAGGAATTAAAATAAAAAAATGTGGGTTTTTTTGTATCGAAAGAGAACTGACGTTTCGTGGTCAAAACGAGCAGCAGGAAGAAGAGTACGAAGAAGTGGGGTGGTAGTGGTGATGGTGATGGTGGTGTGATGGTGGTGTGATGGTGGTGGTGGTGGTGGTGGTGTTGTTGTTGGCAGGATAGAGAAGAGGGAGCGGTCGAGATAAAAAGTCGAAGGAGAGATAGACGGACGTGGTAAAAAGTCGAATGCTCGGTGGTAAAACGGCGGAAGAGCGTTTCCTCGAACAGACTCGAAAGCGGAGTTATCTTCTCTCTCTCTCTCTCTCTCTCTCTCTCTCTCTCTCTCTCTCTCTCTCTCTTTCTTTTTCTCTCTCTCTCTTTCTATCGACAACGACGGTGGCCTAACTGCCGTGGCTCACGCACCTTCGTGCACTCGATGGGGATGTAAAACGATTTGTTAAATCATTTTCGATTATTGCCACTCGCTCAAAGTATCTTTTTATTTTTATCGAAAAGGGAGCAAGGCGTTAATAAAGTTCACGTTATTAACTTTCATACGACTTTCTCAAATAAATGGGAATGATCTTTTTAAAATATATCGATCGCATGATCGAAGGATCGTTTCTTTATACTTTTTTTCTTTTTTTTTTTTTTTTTCCTTAACGATCCCTCGAAGCTTTAATCAATTTTTCATCAATCTTCAACGTTCTCGTACGGAGTTTCGAATGAACGCGATGAATTTTAAATATAACCTCCACCGATCAAATCGAAGGATCATCGTTCTTTCTTCTTCTTTCTGGTTGATACATCGAAAGTTAGCGATCGGTTTAGTCAATTTTTAACTTATAAAAAGCGAGATATCAATGTTAACGATGGGAATTTTTGAATATTTATTCGTGCGCAAGAGTTCCATACTATTTATGACTCGTTTCTAATGATCCTTCCAAGTCGGAACGTCAGTTTGAGGAGGGGAGGGGGATGGACTAATAAGAGGAGGACGAAGAAAAAGTCAAGATGAATCGTAGAGAACGTAGATATACCTGCTCGTTCAGCGAATAAGATGACGAGGACGACGAATGACGAGGACGAGTGGAGACACAAAAGGGTTCACGGCGCGCCGAATTAGTCTCTCGGCGGTAGTGAAATAATGGCTGAATAGGTTTCCTCGAGAAATGGCGGAAGTCGTTCGATGAATGAGCCGGAAGACCTCACTCCGAACCTTACAATGGTGACCACCGTACGATCCCGGTATTACGGATCAAAACATCCTTACCGATTTACGATCCTTCCGCGATCTGTCTTTCTACCTGGCGACACTAATAAAACGACTCGCGAAATCGATCAATATCCACACTTCCAGACAGGAAGTCAATATCTTTAATTCTATTGATATCATATATTTCTATTTTCTTTCTAACGATTTACGAATGTCTTTCTTTTTTTTTTTTTCATTTAATTAATACGCTCTCTCGATGAGATAACGGGCGAACATTAGAGTCCGATAAAGTAATATTTCGATTAACCAGTTAACGCTGGAATTATTCTAAACTAAGAAAAAAAAAAAAAAAGAAGAAAAGAGAAAGAAAAAACATACATACGCATATTATATATATTTTTATGTTCAAACAACGTATTAATATATAGGTTTGTATATATATATATTTTTCCCCCCCTAACGATTTCTAATAAAATTAATCTCCAAGAATATATTACTCAGCTAATCGGTACTCGGATTTCCTGACGATTTAAACAAGAGACAAATTAAACAGTCATTCGATGAAATATGTCTCGTCGTCTGAATCATAAAAAAAAAAAAAAAGAAAGAGGCAACAAAAAAAAAAATAACCAGAAAAAAGAAAATGAGAGAAAGAAAAAAATAAATAGCCGGAGAAAAAAGAAAAAAAAATATATATACATATAAAATAAATATATATATATTTAACGGAAAAAAAAAATATATATATATATAAAATAAATATATATATTTAACGGAAAAAAAATATATATATAAAATAAATATATATATTTAACGGAAAAAAAAATATATATATATAAAATAAATATATATATTTAACGGAAAAAAAATATATATATAAATAAATAAATATATATATATATAAAATAAATAAATAAATAAATATATATATATATAAAATAAATAAATAAATATATATATATATATATAAAATAAATAAATAAATAAATATATATATATTCACGCAGCTTTGAAAGGGAAGAAAAGGAAGAGATGTCATGGGAGGCGACGTACCCCCGGCCGAGAAAGCGCAAAGAGGAGCGTCGTCTCTCGTAAGCGCTTCATTCGGAGGTTGTCAATCCGGTCAATGAGGCAATCACGTACGTCCTGTCCAGCTACGTACGTTCGTACGACGATGTTCAAGCGTGGCGCAGAGAGTCTCCCCGGGGCTCTCTCGTTAATCCGATCTCGTCGGCTTTTACTCGGTCACGATTGGTCATTGACATTGCGTCGCTCCTCGGAAATCAGGGACGTCCTCGCCGTGCCGGATAACAAACCTAACGAACTTTACACCATCACTTGTCTTTTTTTTTTTCTTTCTTTCTTTCTTTCTCCTTTCATCCCTCTTATTCGTCCCTTTTTTCGAAAGGACACGCGAATTTAATCGTCGATTCAATTTTCCGACTGACCCCCCGTTGATCGAAAAATTCGTTATCTCGTCGTAACGATCCAATCGAAACGATTGAACGTAATTAGTGGCATTTGATTCGTCGAGCAATCGATATCGAACGAATGATAGAGTTCGTGAAAAAAAAAAGAAAAAAAAAAAAAAACAGAAAAAAAAATGAAAAAAGGAATTGGAGGAAACAAAAACGACAAAGGTACAAAGGAAAAAAAAAAAAAAAGAAAAGGAAAGGAAAGGAATATTCGAAGGAAGAACACTTTCGGTAAAATTCTAATCTCGCGTTTTAAAAACAAAATCGATCGTGTTTACTCAGATACGAGGAAACTTATCGAAAGCTTGTTGTCTCGAGAAGGCGACCGGAAGTCCGTTGCCGCGAAAACACGTTCTTAGAGCCGGCGAGCACGTTTCGTTTCTAGCAGCACGAACGATCCAGAAACGGAGCCGGTCGACCCTGAGTGCTTCGTGCGTGACGAAGATCGAAGATCGACGCCGTTCGTCGAACAAATCGAATCCTTTTTTCGATTATTTTATTTCTCCTTTTCCTTTTTTCTTTCTTTCTTTTATTTTTCTTTTTTCGTTTCTTCTTTTTTTTCCTTTTTTTTTTTTTTTCAATGAGAGATAACGAACTTATAGACAAGAGTAGGTGTGTATCTGTGAGCCTGTGTATGCGTGCGTGCGTGTGTGTGTGTGTTTGTGTGTGTACACACTCGTTTAAAAGTCGTAAAGCATGTGTGTCCTGACGTATAGCGTCTCGCAATAGGCGAATTGTCGCTCGGCACGTGATATCGAACTAATGTAAGAGCGAGCGATACGCACGAAACTCGCATTGCACGTGACGGAAACGGCGGGTCCCTTTCGACGCGAATTAACATCGAGTTGATATATACATATTCTATATATATATATATATATATATATATATATATATATATATATATATATATATATATATATAAAATATGTGTGTATGCATTGATTATATATATATATATATATATATATATATATATATATAAAATATGTATGTATGCATTGACTATATAAATATAAAATATGTGTGTATGTATTGACTATATATACATACATATATGCATGCATACATACATATATATATATATATATATATATATATATATATATATATACATGTACGTATCGTACTTGTCTCGAGATACTTTCGAATAAAAGTGCGTAGGCAGGATGTCTGATCGGTCCCGCTCTCGATCGTGCCGAGCTTTACGTAATCTTACGATTACTCTTGCTATCCAGTTTACAATTTTTGACTTTATCGATGTATATATATATATACATATTATTCGATCATGGAATTGGACTATTTTCACAATATTTGTTCGGTTAATTAATTATCTTTTTCCTTATTTTTCCTTATTTTCTAGGACAGCGAAGAAGAATTGCCCGAGTGTTCGGATCGAAGCGAAGTCTGTAGTAAAGTGGATCTCTATGGTGCACCATGGGTCGAGAGACAATGTCGTTGTCCTGGTGGACGTGCTTGTCCTAGTAGCCTCCACGCGGATGATGGACATACGATCGTCGATAAAACTCGACAATATAAACTCTGTGAACCCGTAAAGCGTCTTCCCATTTGTCGTTATTTCAAGTGAGTCTAATTCGATTTTCTCTTCTTCTTTTTTTTTTTTTTTTTTTATTTCTTTTCCTCAATTTTTATTCGTAATAAATAAGACGTTCTTTTAGATTTGTTTCTAATTACCCGTTAAATCTGATCGTGATCCGATATTTAATACGAATTATACGTATTATGTATGTCTTGATTCGTTCAACGGTTTCGAACAAATTTATATCGTATTAAAGAACGTTTGACAAAAATTGTTTCAGGGACATCACGTGGACGTTGGCGCCCGGTGGTGGACCAGCGAACGCAACAGTGCAACGTGTGCATTGTCGATGTCGACCAGGCAGTGTACCCTATCTCGTCCGAAGACAACCCCATGTTTCTCCCGAGGGTAATTCCGGATTCATATATGCTTTCGCCTGTTCGCCGCAAAGCGTAAGTTATATTAAACAATGTTCCGTCAATCGTTCCCCAAAAAATAATTCAAAAAAAAAAAAAAAAAAAAAAATAGTTATTGCTTTCAAACGCAACGCGACAAATTTCGTATTCTATAAAACTTCGTAATCATGCGCAAGAAATATTAACTTTAACGTTGACAAACGTTATGAACGAACGAACGTGAGTACGCGATAGAATGTCAACAAGTTGATTTCGTAACAAAAAAAAAAAAAAAAAAAAAAAAAAGAAATGAAATGAAATATATACGGCTGACAAAGGTTTAATTAATTAATCAATTAAAAGGATTCGTGGAAGTAGTATCGCAATGGTAATCAAGAATAAATCAGTTGGACATATTGTCTCGTTATAGAGGCTACGCTGCCAGCACAAGGAACCCTGCAGGCTGTTTACCGTTCGCAAAAGAAGGAGCTCACAGTTGGAAGAAGTGAACGCCTCGCCTCTCTGCCAGTGTCCCAGGGGACATCGTTGTCCCCGACGTCACACGGATCCTGGATCATTGCCGGCGAGATCTTATTCCGGCATATTGGAGATCAAAACGTATAGCGGCTACTGCGTACCTTCGCATCATCCTGAACCAGTCTACACAGTTTGAGAGAGAGAGAGAGAGAGAGAGAGAGAGAGAGAGAGAGAGAGACAAAACGAGAAAGAAAAAAAAAAAGGACGACGAGCTCGTTTTCTTCTTTCTTTGGTTTTTTTTCCTCTCACTAACGAAAACAAGATTTTTCGAAAATTTTTCTCTCTCGATCATTGTAATAATTTCTAAGAAAAATATTTTTCATCGAGTGGATTGATTACTGTAGAATTTTCAGGCATTAACATTTTGAGATTGTGACGTATAACTCATGAAGAATAAGAAGAGAGAGAGAGAGAGAGAGAGAGAGATAGAGATAGACATTAATAATTACAATAATTAAGGGTAACATCTTTGAACTATGACGTGGAAAAATTGCGAGAGATTTCTGTCGAAGATTTTCTCTCTTTCTTTTTTTTTTCTTTCTTATTATTATCTTTTTTTTTTCTTTAAAAAGAAAACAAAAAAGACACACGCAAAAGTCAAGAGAAAAAAACATAACACAGAAAATTCGTTCGCGGTGCGACGATTTTAAAATGGACGGGATGCATTCTCCTTTTCATTCAAATCGCTCTACAATTTCGTTCACACGAGGGGGGCCTTGTAAAGAGCTTTAAATTGTCGTCGAGAGAAATCATTTCACTTTATTGTGGTATGTATTAATCGAGAAACGCGTTACGATGTTATTTCGTTACTATGTTTATAATATTATTATGTATTAGTTAGAGTTTGTATAGACAGAGTTATAGTACGTTCGTTTCGATAATTATTTAGCGTTCTGTTATATACATATGGATATATATATATATATATAAATATAAATATAAATATAGTAAATAGTATATATAGCTACATGTATATGTATAATACGTATAGATTTTGAGCGAGTATCTCCAGTAAAGAAAGCGACGCGATTGGATCGCATTCGATACGATTTCGAAAGGAATTCAACATCGATGATCGATGGAGAAAAGCTCGGTTACCTGGAAATACTCTCGATCGTATAATCTTTTCATAACGCGTAATTAAGTTCGTTCATTTAATTATTACTTCGTAAACATTCCATAATTTATGTTAGGTTACTCGTATTATTATTTTTATTATTTTATGATTATTTTTTACTTTAATTGAATCCCTGAAATTTTTAAATTATTATTATTATTATTATTATTATTATTATTATTATTATTATTATTATTATTATTATTATTATTAATTATGCGAAAAGTGGCAAGTTCCAGGAAAACAGGTTCTAATAATTAATACCAATTATCATTATTAATACTAATTATCAGAATTATTATTATTATTATTATTATTATCACCATCATCATCACTATCATAAGTTAATTATTATTAAAAGATCATTCATTTTGATTTGATTTTTAATATTTCGTTTTGTTAGTAATATATTCTGCTTTTTCATATTCGAAATTCGAAAGAATTCCCATTGTCACAAGCTCACATTACTATTATTATTATTATTATTATTATTATTATTATTATTATTATTATTATTATAATTACTATTATTATGATTATTATTAATATTATTGTATAACTATTTTATTATTACTTGTAGATATATTAATGCGGATAAAGGTACATTTTGTGTCAGAGATCGTTCGATGATGAAAAGCCGGCTTAAACATCGACGTTACTCGTGTTTGTATAATTTACGTTAATTTAATAAAGTATATCGCCTTATCTGTTGAAAAAAAGAAATAAAAGAGACACAGTATCACCGAGTCCGTCGCAAATTTTTCTATGAGAAAGAAAAGAAAAAATTAAAAATACTTTATTTATAAGAATATGAATACACACACACATACACACACACACACACACACACACACACACACACACACACACACACACACACACACACACACACACACAGAGTGAATGTCGGTAAGGAAGAACACATGTCACGATCGGTATTTAAAACTTGTTCGCGATTGAGGATCACCACGAGATGTCAGGCCAAAGCAACTTTCCAACCGATTTCATCAAAGGATCAATTTTCTAACAGATGGCACGCGTAGTTCAATTTGTAAAAAAGACGATTAAAAAAATCGTTTAATCGATTACAATTAGCTCGTAGATTAAAAAAAAAAAAAAAAAAAAAAAGAAAAAAGATAAACATTCGAACAATTAAGATCCGAAACTCGTTAATGACTTTATACGGTCGATCGAATTTTTGTCCCAAAAGAGAAAAATTGTTATACCTGTTACTTATCTTCGATCACTCTCATTAAATATTATATACTTTCGAATAAATCAATTTTAATTAAGACGATTGATCAAAGCTACGTCGATGAGCATTATTTATAATAATAATAATAATAATAATAATAATAATAATAATAGTAATAGTAATAATAATAAAAATAATAATAAAGTTAAGCCAGAACAATCGAGCTTTTACATTAATGATTTAAAAGAGGGTCTAACGTCGCGGAGAATGAAGATGTTTTGAAACTCATCGTCGTTCGCTATTTATCGTCGTGTATCAACACTTTTTCTTGACCGCAAAGTGCCGACGATCTCTCGTGCGGGCCCTCGTTAATCCGCCGGATACAAGCCTCGATATTATCCTTTAAAGAGCCGTACATTAATGGCCGCCATGTTGAAGGCGTTCGTCGTTTTGTGAACTCCACGGGAAAATAATGAGGTAACGACGGCCTTTACGATACGTGTACGTGGTGCACGTATCACGCCTTCGATCGGACATTAATTTTTTTTTCTTCCTTCTTTCTTTTCTTTTCTTTTCTTTTCTTTTATTTTATATAAATTTTCAACTAAGTAGTTAGAAAAATGTTACTACTATATTATAGGCATACGGACGTTTCGTACGTAATGAAACGTTTTCGTATTGGCAAAAGATGAATGTCATAGATAATTAAAATATCTGTGATCTCTCATTTCTTGATTTTTATATTTCTTCCTTTTTCTTGTCGATTTGTTTGTTAATCAATAGAAGAGCATGATTATATAAACATGATTAATACAACAACTTCATAAAGTGTACGCGGAGTATATAGTTTGTCGGAAGTAACACACTATTCCGGAATATTATTTGTTTTTGGGTTGTTGTTTTCTTCCTTTCTTTCTTTTTTTTTTTTTTTTTTTAAACAAACATTAATTATCTTCAGAGATCGTTAAGATTAATTGTACGATACAAATGCGTTCGATAAAAATATCGATAACATTTAGATTCAAATGAGATTGAGGGTAAATTCTTTGATGTTTTTACGATCGTTCGAAATATTTTCTTTGCTTTTAAAAAGAAGCAAATAGGTTCGATAAAAATCTTTAAAATACTCGCGGTAAGATACGTAGGGATCATCTTGAGCTATTACATTTTATCTTTATTATTATTATTACTTTTTTTTTGTCATTTAAAGTTAAAAATTGTTAAGTGAAAACTGTTAAATATGTATCTAGTAAAAATGTTTATAAACTTGCTAAGCCAGCGACTTGAAACACTAAAACGACGGTGTAGTATTATTATCTCCGTTCGATCGTTCGCCAAGTTAATTAATTCTACGTCGCGTTCGTTATCGATGCACGTTTTTATAAGCTTTCGTTTAATCAAAGCTGATCTTTCTTCTTCTTCTTCTTCGAGAAAGAGAGAGAGAGAGAGAGAAAGAGAGAGAAGGGTGCACACGTAATTATCACCCTTTACAATGTTAACTAGTTTTATTTTCATTAAAGTGAATAATTAGAAACGACGTAACGAGATTTTTTTTTTCTCTTCAATAATGATCGCTTAAGTCCGATCAAATAATTTCTTTTTTTCTTTTTTTTCTTTTCTTCACTCACCGTTAGACGAGAGAATTTTTTTTTTGTTCTCTAGCAAGAAGAAAGGAAATAGTAATATTAAAAACAAATAAAAAAATAAGTAAATATATATATATATATATATATATATATATATATATATATATATATGAGTGAAGACAGTTTCTTCGAGTCAAT
Source organism: Dolichovespula saxonica (assembly GCA_911387935.1). NCBI lineage: Eukaryota > Metazoa > Arthropoda > Insecta > Hymenoptera > Vespidae > Dolichovespula > Dolichovespula saxonica. The sequence continues at coordinate 8,094,304 of OU426996.1, forward strand.
GCAGATTCATTCACGCTGAATCATTTACTCGCATCTTTCGCGTTGAATTCTGTCCGTCGCCTTTCTCCGCTTCCCCGTTTCTTGTTTCATCATCTCAACGGTTTTACGCTTCGTCGAGATTCCACCGCGAGCGAGTTAAGAAGGACGCAAGAAAATCGTTAGAAAGGTGGATCGGAATTTATTTCTCTTTCTCTCTTTCGTTTTTGTCCAAAAAATCAGGCCGTTTCGCCTTCTTTCACGAATTTACTCAAATTTGTTAACATTTATTCGTAACTCGTTTAATCTCGTCGAGATTTATGATCATAGATATTATTAATAATAATAATAATAATAAAAAAAAAACAAAATTAAAAAAAGAAAAAGAAAATAATAATAATAATAATAATAATAATAATAATAATAATAGTAACAAGAAAAAAAGAAGAAAAAAATCGAGGAAGAGGATGGAAAAACATCTTCATTTTCTTAACGTCAATTTTCTTCCTATCTTATTTTATCTCTCGTTATTATTATTTTACCTAGAATTGAGATAGGAACGTAGACATGGGAGAAGCTAACGATCTGACACGTTTCGCGAGCAACTTCGAAAGGGTGGAGTCATCAGTACCGGATAATCATTATGCTCTACGCATCCATCGAGGGTCAACGTCTGGCTGCCAGTAGAGACAACCAGTAAAAGCAGCAGTATCGGTAGCAGATGTACGATAGGTAGTTTAACCAGGAAAGCTTCGAGTTTGGTTACTTTTATATACAAGTAATACCCTTATTGATATCACTTACGGATTATTATATTTCATAATAATAACTCGCGTAATTGCGGTATACCAGATTTCTAAAGCAAGTTGTCTTACGAGTTTTCGAAATTGTTTAAAGTCAGTATAAACTCGCATGTATAACCACCATCACCGACGACTACGACTACGACTACAACGATTATTTCCACTTGTGTTCGAATTGAATTTATTTATTTTATTTCATTTTATCTTATTTTTTTCTTTTTTTTTTTTCTTAAATAAAATCGCTTCAATTTAACGGATATTTGAAAAACATTAACAAATTTTTATCATCGCCATTTTATATCCTTTCTTTTTTTCTTCCTTCCATTTTATTCTTTCGATTTGATTCGTGAGGAATCGTCATCATCAGGGATGACCTTGAAGTTTGTCGTACGAGGACAAGGCTAATAGATCGATTCGCAGGATCTCGACGGGAAATCGTGTCGGAACTTTCGTTTTGTCTCGGTCTCGATTTGAAGAGAAGACTCTTATGCACTTTTGCCCGAGCACAGCCAATGCCGGCTTACAATTATTTCGCTTACGCGATTATGCGCGTCAAGCTTTCACCGCTCGAGGGAAATGATCTTCCTCTTATTATCATTCCTCTTCTTCTTCTTCTTCCTCCTCCTCCTCCTCATCCTCCTCCTCTCCTTCTTCTATTTTCACGTCGTATATTGCTATCTTATCTCTCGTTTGCTATTACTTATTAACGTCTTCCGTTGTAAAACAAAAGAAACGAAAGGTACTCACGAAAAAGAGGGCGAAAGTTTATCGTGAGATCGTTTTTATCTTAAGTATACGCATACCATCCTACTTTCGTCGTTCGTTGAATTCCCATTGATTTCATTAGAAGTAATTCAATTTCTACCCCGCTCTACCCCTCCCTCCTCCCGACCACCACCACCACCACCATCACCAACCTCCACCGCTTTTCTTTTTATTTGTTTCAATTTGAATCTTTTCTCAAGTGCTTAAGATAATTTTCCGTTTTTCTTTTCTTTTCTTTTCTTTTCTTTTCTTTTCCCTTACGTTCAATTAAAAGGAAGTATCGCGAAGTTATTGGAAGCGTGACCAAAGTGATTTCAGTATAATCAAGATAAGAGATTGAAATTTATTCGCGTAATTAGTAGTCAACGTCCGTGTTAATTCGATATCTTGAAAAGGAGAGAGAGAGAGAGAGAGAGAGAGAGAGAGAGAGAGAGAGAGAGAGAGAGAGAGAGAGAGAGAAATAAGGGAAAAAAAAGAAAAGAAAAATAAAAAAGGAAAAAAGAAAGAAAAGATAAGAGAAAAAAGAAGAGATATTAAGTAGTAACAAAATGGATCTCGGTGAAGCTTGGATAAAAGTTAACGGAGGAACGGATCTTATGTGGAACAGTAGGTTGAACAGGGAGGAAATAGTAAAGCCCGTTTATAATATCGTACTGTGTCGAGTGAAAACGACCGCCGGTGTGGTATCTCTCGCGTGAGATTGCACGAGGAGGAGGAGGAGGAGGAGGAGGAGGAGGAAATAGATAATCATAAACGTATTGAGGAGAAGCACGATTAATCTATCTCAAGGCGGTGGACGTAGGATGCGTTAAAACGAAATCAAAAGGAGATAACGAGTCATCCTCGATCTCGTTTCGAGCGCTTAGGTATTTAAAAAGGAAAGAAAATGTTAAGTAAGGAGAGATTTTACGGCTATACAAATTATCGAAAGAACATTCAATGTAATCCGTTCGATCATAAATCATAATCCTTTAAATGGAATAATACCATTTTTTGCACGCTATCGAATGGGAGAGACGATCTTCTTTTTCTCATTTTTTTTTTGTTTTCTTTTTTTGTTTTTTTTTTGTTTTTTTTTTTTTCGGCAGAATATTACTTTCGAATAGTTAATAGCAGGCGAGGTATATTCTTTTAGTGAATAATAATCTCCCTTTTGGACCAAACGATATTTCTTCTGTTTTGTTTCTTTTTTCTTTTCTTTTTAAAAAAGTAAAAGTTACTCTTCGAACGGGACGATATTTTTATTTTTTTATTTTTCATAGCAAGCGTTAAATAATATTAATCAAAAATTGAATAACCCATAGCGAACGGTATGATACTTTTCCATATAACACGACAAATAATTTTACTTATTAATTTCCGGAGATGTTAATATTTTTCGAAAAACGTAAAACGATACTCTTCGAACGAGTATCAAACGGTAAAGAAGATTTTTCGAACGAGTTAATTGCTTCCCACCTACCCCCTTTTTCCTATCGGACAAATTCGAAACGATCGCACGAGTACGAGCTATTTGTTTTATTTGTCTCTTTGTTGTTATTATTATTTTTTACTACTCCTCCTTCTCCTTCTAACTTCCAAGGTAGATCCATTTTAAGAGAACGACGTTCCTCGGTACGATCTCTTATCATCGGTCTCGCTTTTTCTCAGGCGACAAACCGCAAACAATTTCACGTGTTCACCTACGCGTGAAGCGGCAAACCGCAAATGCTTGGCCGAAGACGTAAGGACGATCGAAGATCCCTCCCACCCTCCCTCCCTCCCTCCCTCCTTCTCACAACCCCATTCCTTCCCCTTTCCCGTTCCACCGGCATAACAAGGAACCAGAAATTGTTGAGATTTATTGGGAATCTCGTCTTGCTCGTGCGTCGTGTATCGTTAAAGAATACACACACACACACATAAACATAAACACACACACACACACACACACACAGAGCCAGCAGGCAAACGCGTGCCAACGCTGTTATGGCACGTCGAACGAACGAGCTCCCGTAAAACACTTTCCCGAGTGTTTCACCTCTGTACCATAATCATCATCCTCGAAAGTAACGCGTACGTAATTATTTTCCTTTATGTTGGTATCTCTTTCTCTCTCTCTCTCTCTCTCTCTCTCTCTGTCTGTCTGTCTCTCTTTTATTGATAGAAGACACGTTGTTAACAAACCAACAACAGCTGGCACGTAGGAAAATGATTGGAATAAATATTTCTTTCAGCGCGCATTATAACGAAGTCTTAGTAGATATCGACTCTTTAAATCGCGAATCTTTTATAATCCGTCTTATCGGTTTTTTATTCATCGAGTGCATCATCATTTGCAACATCATTGGCCTACTTGTCGAAGAAGAAATGGTTTTTTTTCTTTTTTTTTTTTTTTTTTTTTTCGGAGCACCCGAACGACGGCAATTTCTCGATTGTTTCCGACACCCACCCATCCACCCACCCTCTCTCTCTCTCTCTCTCTCTCTCTCTCTCTCTCTCTCTCTCTCTCTCTCTCTCTCTCTCTTTTCGTGCGCGTTTATGGTTACCCGGGATATACGAATTTAGCATAAATATTTACTTATTATCCATTATTTGTTGTTACAAGGGAAACGGAAAATTTGGTAGGAAAAAAAAAGCAAGAGATAGATAAAAAGAAAGAGAGAGAGAGAGAGAGAAAGAGAGAGAAAGAGAGACACACAGAAAATACAAAATATAGAAAATTTGGACAATGGGAAAGAGGAAGAAAAAAATGATATAAAAATTAATCATCGCGAGAGAGAAAGAGAGAGAGAGAGAGAGAGAGAGAGAAAGAGACACACGCACAGAAAATAGAAAATATAGAAAATTCGGTCGTCGCAAAAGAGGAATAAAAGAATGATAAAAAAAATTAATCATCGTAAAAGAGAGAGAGAGAGAGAGAGAGAGATAGAGAGAAGGGTGCACACGTAATTATCACCCTTTACAATGTTAACTAGTTTTATTTTCATTAAAGTTTATTTTTATTTTTTCTTTGAAGAGAGAGAGAGAGAGAGAGAGAGAGAGAGAGAGAGAGAGAGAGAGAGAGAGAGAGCACACAGACAATACAAAATATAGAAAATTCGGTCATCGCAAAAGGGGAAGAAAAAAATGATAAAAGAATTAATCATCGCGAAAGAGAGAGAAAGAGAGAGAAGAAAAATCGGTCATCGCGAAAGAGAAAGAAAGAAAGAAAGAAAGAAAGAAAGAAAGAAAGATAGATGGATAGGAAAACCGATCATGGTGAAAGAGAAAGAGAGATAAATGAAGATGGAGATAGTAGAATATTACGAGGAAAGAAAAATTTCGTCGCGTTTTCCTCGGTACCGCGATCTTTGTCGTCGTTGTCGTCTTCGTCGTCTTCGTGAGTTCGCGTGTACGAGAGGAACTAAGCGAAGGGAGAGGATTGGCGGAGATGCGGCTTAGGATTCCGAGCGCGGTCGAGTGCTTTCTGGTTGGTTGGTAAGTGGGACTAGCGGGGACTCATAGGCAGGAGGCCCCCTACGAGAGCCCGCAGTCGGACTCGAACCCCGAACCAATATCAGCCGTGAGTAGTAGAGTACCCTTTTTCACGAGTGTCTTATCTGCTGTTTCTGCTATCGCTGCTGCTGTTTTTGATCCCTTTTATCAACCATATATCATCATTGTCGTTACACGGCCATCGTCATCATCATAATATTCGATCGGTATCGTCGATCGTCGATCGTCCATTTTTCCTTTGGTTGGTCTTTTTCGTTTTTCTTTTTCTTTCTTTTTTTTTTTTTTTTTTTCTATATATATATATATTTATTCATTCCCATCGAGTGTGCAAGAACAAACAAACGTTCGTTAAGGGTTCGTTCGAAAGAGATCCGAAGGAAGAGGAAAAGGAATTCCGTCGAGGAGGTACGACTTCACAGTGTTTTTCTTTCTTAAGAGAAAACGAGATTTATATAGAATTAGAGATAAAGGTAGATAGATAGATAAATAGATAAATAGATAGATAGAGAGAGAGAGAGAGAAAGAAGGAAAGGATAATGAACGAGATGATTTCCGGTTAGCTCGTCCTCGCATTTCTGAGATCGGGATTGAAGTTGACTGACTGACTGACCTTGAGTTCGAATGCACTTCTTCTGTTCCCAAGTAAGGGGTTGAAGGATACCCGAGAGAGGTATATCGAGAGGTATCGAGATTGATGAACCGTTTCCCGGAAATTCTACTGACTGTTATTACTTATTTCTTTTTTTCCTTTTTTTTTCCCGGTCTTTGATCGAACGCGTTCGTAAAAAATGTTTACACGAATTACGAATAATTTCAAACGAACGAACGAAAAAATAATCAAAAAAAAAAAAAAAAAGAGAAAAAAGAAAACCAAGCGCGCGCGTTTATTTACAGTCAAAGAAAAATGGTATGAAACTTTCTCGATATGTTATTACAATTAATTTCGATGAAAGAGATGAGAAATTGTTTAAAGGATGCTCTTTAAGTTCGGATGACGGATGATAGCTTTCTCTCGTCAGAAATCAGGATCTCGAGAGACGAGAGAAGAGGGTAAAGGGAGAAGATCGACGGCGAAACTAATCTCGACCTCGACCCAAGCATTAGTGTCTCGATGACGATCAACTTTAAGTATACCATTTTAGTCATCTCTCTCTCTCTCTCTCTCTATCTATCTATCTATCTATCTCTTCTTTATGCATAAACACAAAGAAAGTACACTCGCATAATTGGTATACATGTCATCTGTTTTGGAATAGTTCCGTTATGTCTCTTCGTATCTCCTTCGATCTGTTATCTCGATATTAAAATCAACGGCCCCAACGTAGAAAAATACACATTCCCACGATTCCTCGAGCCTTATTCTTGCTTTTTCTTTTTCTTCTTCTCTCATAGTTTCACCGTTTCTCTTTCTTCTCTCTCTCTCTCTCACTCTTTCTCTAGATTTTAAAAGACTTCATTTTGATCTTCCTGCCTACTTACGCGAACGATCCATCCTCCTCTCTCGTTCATCGGAATATCCATATATTCGAGCCATATTGCTTAGATTATGGAAACTTTATCGTTGAATCAATTCTCACGCGGATATCCCTTTGTTCGATGCTCTTCTCGGATAACCATAGAATGGGATTACTCTAGCGTACATTAAATCGACGTTATTCGACGAATAATCGAATAATTCTTTCTTTTCTTCTTCTTTTTTTTTTTCGTTTTACTTTATTCTTTCTATTTTCCTTCTTACCAGGCGAGAGTGCAGACATTTTGTTCGCGCGCATAATCACACATTTGCATAATCGTGTCGGATAGGTCCGTCGAAGGTTGCACGAAGTTCAAATTTACCCGCTTCTTTTTAATTGATCGATTCACATCCTTCGTCTCGCGATGGGTTTGATCGTAAATGTGCCAAAAAAAAAAAAAAAATAACCAAAAAAGAACGAAAAGAAAAGGAAAGAAAGATGTATATTATCCATCGCAGATATCTTTCGATAGAATCTCAAAGACACATTCGAATGTGCAACGAGATATCCCGACACAGACGAACGAATATACGGTGAAAGATAAGACGAAGGGAGCGCAACAGATCGCCAAGATATAATATAATAATATAACGGATCGGAAGCTGTGCTTCGTCGCTTCTACCGTCGTTCCTTTTCCTCCTTCGTCTTCGTCTTCGTCTTCGTCTTCTTCTTCTCTTCTCTTTCTTGTACGTGCTCATGCGTGCAGATCCGTGCGACCTTGCAAATGCAAAGAAGAAGAGATAACGGCCCGTAAGGAATGTACCGGGTGACCCAATTCCAAGCAAGTCCGTACCGGTGAACGCGCGATAATTATCACGGCGCCTACGTTCAAGAGCAACGAGCGAAACAGTAACGACAGTAACGACGATGACGACAATGACGACAATGACGACAATGACGACTACGACGACGTTGAAAACGAAGACGAAATCGTCACGACGAATCCTTTACGAAACGAATCGAATAATCGCCGGAGAATAATAAGTTCGTTATTCTTAAAAAAGATCGATAGATATATTCTTGCTCGTAATGTGAAGTGAACGCTGACGAATTACTTCGAAGTAACGTTATGAAGTATGTCTCGATTCAATGAATACACATACAAATCGCTAATTATACTTTCGGGGGTGGAGAGAGGGGGTTGAAATGGGATGGTAGGCGGAGATAAAGATAGAGAGAGAGAGAGAGAGAGAGAGAGAGAGAGAGGGGAAGAGGGAAATCGTTAACGATTTAAAACGACCCACATTATCGACGCGTTATTTATTGCTTCCTCGAAAAGTCGATCCAGAAAGTGCGATTAGAATAAGAAAAAAAAAAAATAAAAAATAAAATTAAAAAAATATAAAGAAGGAAGGAAGGAAAGAAAGAAACAAAAAAAAATAACGATCCGACTGCGTGATCTCGTCGTACTCGTTTCGACCTCCTCTGCGATTACATTCTCTAAAAAAAAAAAAATTACAAAAAAAAAAAAAAAAGAAAGAAAAAAGATCATCAAACACGAACGTTCGAGTTATCGGTAATATTATCGCGATAATCAGAGTGTGATCGTCTTAGTCTTAGTCATAGTCGTAGTCATAGTCGTGGTCGTAGTCGTAGTCGTTGGCGAAAATGATAATCGGATAAGAAAATGTTTCTTTAAAAGACGAGTTTAAAACACGATCTACGAACTTGGCCTTTTTCCATTGAGAACGCGTTATCGAGTCTAAGGCCGGTCCTCGATGATCTTTTTAACGTTCTACTACGTAAGATCGTTCCGTTATTAGAACGAGAGAGAGAGAGAGAGAGAGAGAGAGAGAGAGAGAGAGAGAGAGAGAGAGAGAGAGAGAGAGAGAGAGAGAGAGAGAGAGGTTAGATAAAAGCAAGCCGGTAGTAGAGACTGGTGTTTTACTTTGCGAGGGACGACGAATCGGAAAGGTGGAAAATCGTTACTCGAAAGTTTCTTCGAGGAAGAGAGAGATAGATAGATAGAGATAGAGATAGAAAGAGAGAGAGAGAGAGGGAGGGAGAGGAGAGAAAGGAAAAAAGAGAGAGAAAGAGATAGAGAGACGCGTACGCTTGTTGCTTCCACGCAGCATCCATATCGTGGTCCAGCCTGGTAGAGTTGGAAAAAAATAATGTTACCGTTAAGGAAGGCCGAGCTCTCGGCGTAAACTCTTCTCGTTTCGTCTCGATGCTCTCGCGAGATCCGCTCGGACGTGAGCTTGGGGTCCGTGCTTGCTCTCGATGGACGAGAGAAAGATAAATGTAAGAGAGAAAGAGAGATAATCCAAGACGCGTGGGAATCAGGGATGTTCCTATTTGAACGATCTGTACGTATCGACAGATCTACTCTGTGTCTCTTTTACGATCTCGCGAAAGATCTACTGTCCCATGTATCTGTCTTCCAGATCTCTTACTCGTTCGTGACGTTTGTTCATCGATATATCTTAGAATATCGTTAAACTAACGTAATTAGAACGGAGATCCTGTGAGAGAAAGCGAATCCTAATGTCCTAACGTGGGACTTGTCGGTGATTGTCTTTTTAAAGATTCGATTTGAGAAAAAGAAAGAAAGAGAGAGAGAGAAAGAGAGGAAAGAGATATATATATATAGGCTTGATATTTGGAAAAATGAGAATGATAGGCATAATGAGGATTAAAGGATGATACGAAAGAGAGTGATCATATTCCATTATCACAATTAAAAGACTCTCTCTCTCTCTCTCTCTCTCTCTCTCTCTATATCTCTCTCATTGTTGTGAAGATAATCTTAAACTCTAGCGGGAACGGTTTCGCCTTCGTAAGAGCAAACGTGGTTCATAATGAGAACGAGATTCGCTTGATACGGTAGAGAAAATAACCTACGACATTAATCTTCACTTTAACGAGAAACTATTCTACGAAATGTTTAGCCCGGTTATGGACAAAGTCAAGAATTTGTCCTTTTTTTTTTTTTATTTGTATTTAAGAACAACCGGGACATATTATTCGGTACTTCATTATTTTCGCCTAACGTTCTCGGATATATTGATTTGGCAACAGAATGATTTCGGATTTCGTCGATAGATTCTTATTTGAAATTCGCAATGACTTAGTCGCCGACCCAATACGTACGCCTTGCATCCGATATATTACTTAACACGTGCATACATACAAAATTAACACCTAACTTCGAAAATCGATAGTAACGTCCAAAATAATATCGTGTTCACAGGTACACTCGTATCATCATAACCGCTGTCATCGAGCATACAACAGACAGAACCGAGACATTAGGTGAGACGAAGGAGCGCGAAGTTAAACAAATAAAAGAGGATAAAACGGGAAAGTAGTTGTTAGTAGTTGTCCGGAGCGGGAGGAAAATAAAAAAAATAAAAAAAAAAAAAAAAACAATAAAATAAAAAAATAAACGCACGGAGTGTAAAAAGCTCGTAAATATTAGAGAATTTAGGCGAAGTAGAAGAGGAAAATGAAGACGATACGAACGATACTATGGCTGTTACTATCGATAACAAGCTGTCTGGCTTTGCCACCGTCACAACAACAACAACAACAACAACAACAAGAACACGCTCGTGGCTCGGTTAGAGCGAAACAAACGACACCGACGTTGACCAATAGAATTACGTCGGTTGTCACTTCTACGACGGTACCATCGATGATAATAACAAGTTCAAGTTCTCCAGTAACGTCGAGTTCGATGTCTTCGATTACGACCCCAGCCGTATCAACGTCCACCTCGTCGACGGCAACAACCATAACGGGGTCGTCCTCGTCGTCGGCCAATCCGATCTTATCGATCGCTTCGACCGAACAGATTATGTCGAGAACGGCAGCTACTTCCGGTGGCGGGAGTACCGCGTTCTTCTCTTCTACGAGAAAGGTCAGCACGAAACTCGACGAGCCAACCAGCACTATGGCCTCAACTTCCGGCAAGGAGACTCGCGAATCGCCACCCGGGAAGATTCGACCGCAAATCAAATTAACGACGAATTATACCAGCGCGAGCGAGGTAAGGGTTTCACGACTTTTCCCGTTTTTTTTTTTTACGTTTCTCTCTCTCTCTCTCTCTCTCTCTCTATTCATAGTTATTTTTCTTTTTTTTTTTTTTTTTACCTTTACTTTCATATCTCGATTTATCCCTGTTTAAAAATTGCGATCGCTCTCGTTAATCGTCGATAGATAAATCGTACCCTTTTTTTTAATTGTTATGATTATTATTATTATTATTATATTTACGTAGAGGAACTCTCTAGGTTTCACGATTTTATGATCGTGAGAGCACGTTTCCGTTAGTTTTAGACTCGGACTATCTTGGGTTTCTCGCGATAGTCACGATTGCATTGTGACTCGATCGTAATTCGATGTATCCTTAAAGCGTCTTCATTGTTCCTCGCAAAGATCTCTACATACGTATGTGTATGTATATATATATATACACATATAGACAAACATATACTCGAGATAGTAAAAGAGTATCTTCTCTCTCAAGGGGGTTGGGAACTTTCTTCTCATCGACATTCCCGTTTACCCGTTTCTGTATGTCCAACAAGATAATTTATCGTAGAGCAGTACTGACGACTTTCCTGACAACTTTCTTCGAGCTAAAAACCAACAACGCTCGAACTACATACACATCGTAGAAGAAAGAAAATCCACAAAGATTGTTCGGATCGATTATTTAAAAGATTCGAGAGATGTTCGACCTTCTCTCTCATCTCTTACGTAATAATAATAATTCAAGTGAGAAATTTTAAAAAATGTTAAGAGACACTTTGATAACATAATACGATAATATATACACACACACACACACATATATATATATATATTTATTTATACACGGAGTACGTAGAGTTTGTGTACGGCTTTAGTAGAAAGGGACCCAGATTCGTGCGAGGGTCGGCGAGTGTCGCGAGCCTCTTGCGAGGGAAAAAAATGCAAAATGGGTCGACCTAGAAAGTAGCAAGCGAGGCAGAACACACCACGTGTCGCGAGTGGATACTTACAAAGAGAGAATATAATACGTCCTACGTAGATATGTTTGTACGATCGATGTTATGTATATATATTTATTATCTTACGTTCACTACTTTTAACATTAATGTTATTATCGTCGTATGTACGAGGAACAAAGCCGTAAGAGAGAAATCTTATCGACCCTGTCATCGTCCTGCTGATTATTACGAACGATTAATGACACGCATCCTTTTTCTCTCTCTCTCTTTCTTTCTAAACGTGGGTAGTAAAGTGATTATCGGGAGAAAAAGAAAAAGGAAGTGAAAAAAAATAAAAAAAAAAAAAAAAAAAGAAAGAAAGAATTCATTCGACGCCTCGAGAAATTCATACCGTTGACATATTCCATCGTTGTAAGAAATAAATATAATCCATAATTACGAGACATAGATATTTGTGAAACGCGGTCCTCGATAATGGTGTGAAAAAAAAAAAAGAAAGAAGAAAAGAAAAGAAAAAGAAAAAGAATAAATATCCATTCTACATACGTGAGAACGATATATTATATCTCTTTGTTTGTTCTTAATCTCGGAACGGAGATATCTCTTAAACATTTAAAATAAGATCTATTAATTAATACGACGTCCAATGTCGGCTCGACGATGAATTCTTTCTTTCTTTCTTTCTTTCTTTCTTTCTTCGAATACGACTTCCATTATATTCTCTTTTAATTTATGAACGAAGTCAAATCAAGAGAAGTGTTGTTGGTAATCTTTCCTTTAATAATGCACTCGACGCATTATTTTCTCAGCGGTGACGTAGTAACTACGTAGAAAAGATGTAATATCCGTGAAATAGTGAAATAGAAAGAGTAAAAGAGAGAGAAAGAGGAAGAAAGAGAGAGAGAGAGAGAGAGAAAGAGAGAGAGAAGTATGCGCATAGCGGTCTAGTAAAAAGGTGCGTTTGATTATGAGACGGTGACAGTGCTAGAGTCTTCTCGTGGCTAACCGTAAGATGAAAAGATAGAAACGTAAACCAGGAGAAATCATAAGGCTGCGAAAGGCGAGGAGAAAGAGAGTAAAGAGAGTGAGAAAGAAACGGGAGCTCAGCGTGAACGGCACAGCTGGTAGAGACTTGGAATGAACGCACATATGCGTCTATATACATTATATACATACGTATATGTATATATATATATATATATACGCACAAATATGTACATAGACAACGTACACATCGAAATCATCATTATGTCTCTTTGCTGTCTTGGAAGATACCAGCAGAGATTCTCTCTCTCTCTCTCTCTCTCTCTCTCTTTCTCTTTCTTTTGAGTAGATATATATTTCTCTCTCTCTCTCTCTCTCTGTCTATCTCTCTTTCTCTTTCTCTTTTTCTTTCTCTCTTCCGAGCAAGTAAGCCCGCGATCTTGGCAATGCACTCTTCACAAATGCACTCTCTTATGCATTGCCTTAAGTTAGAAAGAGAAAGATGCCATCCCGCGAGTCATTACCTTCGATTCGACTTTAATGGTCCGATTCTTCTTATTAGAGGCACGCCAAGAGGCGTCATGCGTTTTCCAGCGACTGCAATCAACAACGGGCGCGTATAACCTAAACGTAATTGCTTATCTCGTATAAAAGCATCATAAGTATGTTGCCTCCTTTGACTCTCTTAGGTTGGCGCGTGTCTTTACTGAAAACGAACAATGCTTTTCGAGAATGCGACAACTAATAATAATAATAATAATAATAACAACAATAATTTTAATAGGAATAATAATAATAATAATAATAATATATATTTTATTATTATTATTATAATTATAATATAATAATAATAATAACTTATTATTATAATTATAAATTTAAATTTATTATTATAATTATAATATAATAATAATAATAATAACAATAATAATTTTAATAGTATTAATAATAATAATAATAATAATAATAATAATAATAATAATAATAATAATATATATTTTATTTATTATTATTATTATTATTATTATTATTATTATTATTATTATTATTATTATTATTATTATAAAGGAAAAAAAAAGAAACAAAATAGTGACTTAACGAGGTGAAGAAGAAGAAGAAGAAGAAGTGGAATAAGAAGATCTGGCTAATTGGAAAAGAACCGTGTGTTGTGTTCTACAAACTGGAAAAACGATCTAAGTGTGAGAAAAGAAGTGAGAAAGAGAGAGAGAGAGAGAGAGAGAGAGAGAGAGAGAGAGAGAGAAAGAGAGAGGGAGAGAGAGAAAAAAAAAGAAATAAAAAAAGAAAATATTATACTACTTCTTCTTGATTTATTATTTTTTCGTTTTATTTTTTCATTCGTTTTTTATTTTATTTTGAAAAAGATATTCGTCGAACAAGAAATTCACGCTACGAGGGACTTCTTTCATGGCTATTAAATTCTTTTACTCTCTCTCTCTCTCTCTCTCTCTCTCTCTCTCTCTCTCTCTCTTTCTCTCTCTCTCTCTCTCTCTTTCTTTCTTTCTTTTTTTCTCTCTCTCTCTCTCTCTCTCTCTCTCTCTCTCTCTCTCTCTCTCTCTCTTATATTATACAGGACGGAAAGCCGCAAAGTGTTACCGTTAAAAACGAGTAACAGCAGCTACAAGATCCACACGGTTGTCGGTGATACAAAATACCGAGGAGTTTGTGGATCTACTGAAAAGTTGAAGAAACTATTATCATTGATATGTATCAAGAGAAAAAGAGAGAGAGAGAGAGAGAGAGAGAGAGAGAGAGAGAGAGAGAGAGAGAGAGAGATACATATATTACAAGATGTTCACAGAATCTGTATTAAATTCCTTCATATATTACCTATATACATTTCGTATTTATATGTACAATACATATGTGTATAGATATGTTCGCGAACATATACGTATCCTACCAACCATATTAACTGCTTTCCCTCTCTTCGAAATCTCATTAAGGAAGAACCCGTCTATTTGTTTATTATTTTATCGTTGTTACGTCTTGATTAAGAGGTTCATCATCGATTAGGTAGGTAATGAATATACGAAGAAAATATTAAAATAATTAGACAATTTCGAACGAATTAAAACGTAATGTAGAAATAAAAAATAGATACATATGTAGCCGAAGAAATATCCCGGATGTTACGATCAACGATCCATACGTCTATACATTGTTATTAATGTAATTACACAGACGTATCCGGAATTTCATGAGGAATTATTTTCGAGTTACGATCGACCCCGATTTTCGAGCATCGTCGGATACGCTCGAACAACCAAAAACCAAAACATAAAGATAATTTAATAATCGGGATTAATTATTTAACGTTAAAATCGTTTTTTATAAAGTATTCATTTTAACACATTTACCATTCTCCTTTGAAAGCGTACGATCGATAATGTAACAGAGAAAATTAATCTCGGAACATCACGCGTTAGTTACGAAAAGCGTAGAAAATCGTGCGATTTTATTGAGAATATAGGAAGTCAACGTAAAATTGAAATAACCGAAGGACGCACGTGCGTGGAAGAAAAAAAGAAAAGAAAGAAAAAAAAGACGTGATAACTGTTCTCCCCTCGCGCGTATAAAGTTTTTAGCTTGCGTGCATAAGCATCTGTATCAGAGTTTCTCAACCTCCGTTCGCCGTGAAGCCCGATAAATTCATTCGCGATGATATCGCGTTCGGAACACGACAATCGTGATATACAATTTCGAGGAATAAGACAACAAATCGGAATAAACTAACGGCGTTATCTTAAAGATATACGAGATCTTCTATTAAACATTTATTCTCGCGAATTCCCCCCAAAAAAAAAGAAAAAAACATTTCACGAGAGCCCAGTCCAAAAGCTCCGACAAATAAATCACTTTAACTTGGCGTTTGAATAATAATGGTATAATTGAGTAACGATCGATCGAAAAAGAATTTGTATCTAACGCGATCTAATAATATTCGGCACGGTTAATACCGTAAAATAATAATAATTTGAGAAACGCTGGCCCATATTACGTGTGCAATATTAACGCGTTAACTTTAAAAGACTATATAATCGTTCGGGTTTTAGTGGCGAGGCTAACGTCATAGGTGTCTTACCCTAACGTTTAATTAATGCAAAAGAAGCAAATGAGATAAAGCGAGAAAGAGAGAGAGAGAGAGAAAGAGAGAGAAAGAGCGATTAGATATTTACAGTTAAACGAGAAAACCAAGTACAGATAGGTAAATTACGGGAACGCGATCCCCATTGGGATATAAGAGGCTCCTTATACTTAGAGATATCTCTCGCGGTAGACCGTGGCTTGCGGTTTCGAAGAGCGTCCGCTCGAACGAGCATCGATCGGAATACGAGAATTATTAGTTGCGCTCGCTTTATACGGGAAAGACTTTACGAGTTCGAGTATCGTGGTATTATAACGTCCTTTTCCTCGAAGATATATCCGAGGATACAAAGTGGCCATATTGATTTTCTACGCTTCGACGATGATGATCCTTTAACTGTTATAGATATTTCATGAACGTGAATTCATAGGTAACTATATAAATGGAAGTCAATATTATATATATATATATATGTGTGTATAAGAGCGTGCGCTTCGTGTATATTATGTACGAAAGAAAATGATGAATGAATAATGATCGATTGTACAAATTGTTTCTCTCTTCATTTTCTTTTTGTTTTGTTCTAATAGAATTATCGCCATCGTCGCTTGATGATATAACCGTATGACGACTTGCGCGCTATAATAATCACAAATTTGAAAGGAAGAATTGTAATAGTCTCGTTGAAAATCGAAAGCGTAGGGAAAGAAGTTCAGTGGGAACAAAAAAAAAAGAAGAAAAAAAAAAAAAAAGAACAAAAGAAAAAATCGAGAAGGAATTTGATCGATTCGAAAGATCGCGAAGTTTCTCTAACGGTTTAAACAGATCTTCTACTTCTACTTCTACGTCTACTTCTACTTCTTATTCTTCTTCTTCTTCTTTTTTCTATGGACAAATGATCACGATATATTTTCAGTTTCGACCGCAAGGATGATTGCAAAAACGGTTCTCGCTCGAGTCGAACGGACGCGTCTCGCTCAGCTGATCGTTACCGTCGTACGCCCACTAATATTTTACCCGCCCTCGTTGCTAATTTAACCGATCTCGACTTATCGCTTTGCGTGATCACAGGCTACGGATTGAAGGGTACGTCGCCGCGTTTTCTTTTTCCGCGATAGAAAAGAAAAGAAAAGAAAAGAAGAAGAAGAAAAAAAAAGGAGGGAAAAAAATGAAGAAAGAAGAAGAAGAAGAAGAAGAAGAAGAAGAAGAAGAAAAGAAATGTCATCGTGGAATTCAGAATCGGCAACGAATTGTTCTCCGAGATTCCTTTACCGAACGACTTCAATGTTACTCGGAACGATCGTTGAAAACTCCGAGAGAAAGAGTTACCTCGGCCGTGACTTAGCGATTTACAAAAAGCACATTCCGCGCGATTTCTTCCGCGCGAGAACGAACGGGCGCTTCCGGGGGCACGTGAAAAATCGACGCCGAGATACCTTTCTTCTTCTTTGTCGAATACGATAAAGACGAATACGATCGGGAATAGGACCGTTACCGTAGCGAAATATAGATAAAAAGAGAGAGGTAGTTAATAACTAAAACGAGGACGAGCGGAATCGGTCTATCGATATACCAATATCGGTAGTGAAACGTGACGATAGAAGAAGAAAAAAAAAAATAAACCACGATATCTAACGACGCGAAATACGTATATATTTACTTTTTATTCGGACTGAGATTAGAATGATACATTGGAATGTAGATTTGTCCGTAGAAATGTCAATATCGTACGAATATTCTAACGATATTCACAAATATTTATATTATATATATATATATATAATTAATATTATCGAGTTCCATCGAGCGCATTGAATGAGTTTCGAATTTTTTATAGACGAATCCATTTTCTCCGAGATTATATTCAAAGGGATCGGCGTTGATAAATTCGCACGAATAAATAATAACAGCATAATGAAATAATTACAGCGTCGATTGAATATTAATAAACATTGCGGAACGATGTATATATTTCCTTTCGATAATAAAAATGAACACACGAAGAACGTGTCGATAGATCTAATAGAAAATTGAAAAGAAAATTGAATTTACGATCTCTTTCTTTTTCTTAGAAAGAAAAGAAAAAGAAAGAAAGAAAAAAAAGAAAAAAGAAAAGGAAGACGGGTCTTTCGACGTAAATGA
>OU426996.1:8117007-8162007 GCA_911387935.1 Dolichovespula saxonica
CGATGGGGGTGGGGTTGGGTGGGATAAAGGGAGGGATGGTGGGGGTAGAGACAGTACTTAATCAGCATCTCTCGTTCCTTGGTTCGATCATGCGAACGATTCGAGGAAGTTCCAACCCCCTGCTTGCACATTTAACGAAGGTTAAACGTTCTCATGCACGAAGCGTGGAGCAACGAAGAGTAAAGAGGAAAAAAAAAGGAACGGTAGCAAAAGCAAAGAAAGAGAGAGAGAGAGAGAGAGAGAGGAGAAGAAAGAAGAAAAAAAAAAAAAAAGAAAAAGAAGTTGGTATTTCAAAGAAAGAAAAGTTCCATCAAGAAAATCGAATGGCTTCGTCCGTGGCTACCGGAAGCAAAACGGAGAATATCGATTCGACACGCGAAAGCAGCTGCGCACGAAAGGTCGACGAGATTTCGTGATCGAAACTTCCCTCTCCTTTTCCCCTCCCCTCCCTCCTCTCTCTCTATCTATCTATCTATCTCTCTCTCTCTCTCTCTCTCTCTCTCTCTCTCTCTCTCTCTCTCTCTCTCTGTCTTTCTTTCTATGTGTATGACCCCTTTGAAGTTAGCACGCGAAGAAAGGACAACGCTCATGTGAGACACTTCCTTTCTTTCTCACGTTTTTCTTTGGACACGCCTACGTAGTATCAAATAAGAAAAAGAGGGAAGATTGAAGAGGAAAAATTAGAAGGGTGAAGAAGAAGAAGAAGAAGAAGAAGAAGAAGAAGAAGAATAGGAAGAGGAAGAGGAATAAGGAAAAAAAAAAGATAAATAAAAATATAAATGAAAAGAAAAAAGAAGTAAAGAAACGTACGACGACCCGGAAGAAAACTTAGATTAGACTCGTGCACCCTGGGAGCAAAGAGGTTCCGGTGGGGTGCATAGCTTCACGTTCCAGGAAGAACAACTCGCGATGAGTATCCATCTTCTTCTTTCTCTTTTATTCTATCCTTTTATTATTCTTTCTTCTTTTTCTCCTCCTCCTTCTCTCCTTGACTTCTTCTTCTTCTTCTTCTTTTTCTTCTACTTCCACCTCCTCCATCGATCTTTCCTCACCGACTTTACTTTTTACTCTTCCTCATTTGTTCGTCCTTTTCACCACTACTCCACCTTTTTTTTCATTCTCTCTCTCTTTCCCTCTCTCTCTCTCTCTCTCTCTCTCTCTCTCTCTCTCTCTTTATTTCTCGATTATTCGTTATGCCTACCCATCTTTCCTTTCCTCACTCCCTATCCCTTTACTGTTACTAAGAAATTAACGACGTACTCGTTCAAGGAAGAACGATGCTTGAAAAATCTATCCCCGTCTCCCTTTTTTACTAAGCGTAATGATCAGCCACGAAGAAGAGCTTGCGATCGTTCGGAAACGACTAAATCCTTTACAACTATTCACTCAAAGGAAATGGGAGAGGAAAGAGATAAAGAAAAAAAAGACACAGTAGGAATAGAAAGATACATAGATAAATGGATAGATAGACAGGTAAAGAGAGAGAGAGAGAGAAAACAATTACGATTCAGATTCCACTCGGCACAATACTTGCCTTGTTTCTTACACTCGAGACAAGTACTTACTATGCGCTTTGAAACAATGTCTCCCCGAAAGAGGTAAGCCCCGTTATAATGGTTACAACGCGTCGAGTTAACACGCTCAACGATATTTGCTTACGGTACCAACGTATAGATAAGTTTAGATCGTTTTAACGGCGTTTGACATGCAAGCGCGACGTTGTTTGGTTCTTAAACGCTCGGGAATATTGTTCGGTCGATTAAAAATGATAAAATACGATTGGTCTAGGTATTAAATGTTTCGAGTAATATCGATTACTATAATGGATAATAATTTTCAATGACCGTAATAAATTAAGACATATCAAAATATAATATAATTAATATTATAATATATAAACGTAATTACGATTATAGTTGAACTATAATACGTAAGATATTATTATATGTGTATTGTGTAACATATAATTTAATTATAATCATAATTACGATATAATTATAAATTATATGTACATACATACATTTATTATCATGACCTATGTACTAATATAAAATGATAAGAATAACATCTCGCGGATTTATATATTTCCATTTTCGTACGTGTAAGAAAATGAACAAGGATAAAAAGAAATTTTTTTATACGATATATATATATATATATATATATATATATAAATATTAATCATTTGGAAAGACGGGAACGTTTATTTGAACGGCATTAAAACTCAAAGACGTTCGTTTAATACGGCATTCTATTTTGCAGACGGGAGTACGATTGCCGGAAGGAGCAAGCGCGGCATTGGCGAAGCCCACCAAGTATCATTATTATCCTCACAATCAACACATTTATTTGCTTCCGGAATGTGCGGTCCAACAAGTTTGTAATGCCGTTTACGTGCGATTGAACTTCACTCAACCGCTTTGCGCCTGTCCAGGACGTTACCGCGACCCTTGCAGCGCTTCCCTTGACAGCGACGATCATCACACCACCGAGCTGGTAACCGATCCACGTACCAAGGTAACAGGATGACTATATTAAAATTCATTTTGCATGGAAAATTTAATTTAAGAGATTAAATTCAGCTCGGAGAATTTCTCGGATAATGCGGAAAAATCGAATTCGCTTTTTTCTTTGATTAAAATAATAATAATAATTATTATTATTATTATCATTATTATTTTAACCAATTATTATTTAACCAAATAATTATTATTAATAATAATTATTTGGTTAAAATAATAATATTAATAATAATAATAATAATAATAATAATAATAATAATAATAATAATAATAATGATAATAATAATATTGTTATCAATATTATATAGTATAAAAAATACTAATTTTAATACAGTATAATGTACTTGATATAATATATAAAGTATTATTATTATACTTATATTAAAATCAGTATCATACTACGTGTTATATAATATTATTATACAGTATGTGATAATAATTATCTATAAACACGCACATGCACGCTATATTATAATATTATTTTTATAACACTAAAATGATTATACAGTATAAAATATAATAATAATAATAATAATAATAATAATTATTATTATTATAAAATAATATATTATAATAATAATAATAATTATTATTATTATTGGGCTATTCTCAAATTTATCTCATAGTCAATATTTTTAAACGCAAGCTAAGAATTCGGTATCCAATCTCGGTATTATATCGCTGCATTAATACATTATTATTATTATTACTGTTATTATTATCATTACGAACGCGATCATTGGAATAATGTAAAATATGCAACCATATCTATACGATCAATTTAATCGCATGGGAAACATCACGATGAGATAAATGTTTTATCAAGATCGAAACGATCCTTGTATTTCCGAGTACAAGCGCGCCAATTACTCGATACATATTAATTAAACGAAAAGGATGCCCGTTCGTCGTCACGAAGCAATTCCGTATGGATAATGAGCGGGAGATTCCAGTTACCGGTTGTCGAGAGAATGCCTTCGGCTCGTGCTCGTGATTGTACTCGGGGTACTCTCTGTGCCCGGTGTTCGTGTTCATGCTCATCCTCGTGCACTCTTGCTACTCCTCTTCGTCTCACTTATGGTTAGTTTCTCTCCTCTAGTGATGCAACTTGGTGCCTTTGCGAAACTCGAGGAGGACATACATAAGGGAAGAAGTAGAAAACCGGCATGTCGTTCGCAAGAAACGTTCACTCACTTTCAACCGGTGTAACGACCTCGCCAAACGTAACTCGTCTGCTAAGAAACCGCAGCGAACGCACGTGTTCTCTTTTTTGTGCTCTCTCTCTCTCTCTCTCTCTCTCTCTCTCTCTCTCTCTCTCTCTGTTTTATTTATTTATTTTTTTGTTTAACCCTCCATAACGTCATGTAACTTTAAAATCACATACTCGTACATATATGTATCTATGTTTTATTATTATTATTATTATTATTATTATTATTATTATTATTATTATTATTATTATTATTATTATTATTATATTATCTTTCTCTCTTTTTTTTTTTTTAATTTCATCAACACAAAATTCATTGTTACTCACTGCCATCCGAAGTTTTTAATATATTTTAGTTTTAAGTACGTCGCGGATGGTGAGTGCTCACGTGATTTTTTTTTTTTTTTTTTTTTTTTTTTCAAAATCGACTGCTTCTCTTTCCGAGACCTTTTAAGCTAATTCTTTTACTTATAACGTAACATCGTAACCTTCTCTTCGATCGTTTATACGCCGTTCCTATTGGATACCATTTACAATTAGGTGTTTTGTACTTGTGTAATAGAGGGGTGAAAAAAATAGAAAAAAAAAAAAAAATAAAAAGATAAAAAATAATCGATAATCTTTCAGGCTCTAACACTCGTGAAAACATGCGAGCCGGTTGCTGAAATGCGAGAATGCAGAGCTCCAAGGGATTGGTCTCTCTTGGCCCTTCAAAATACACGAACCGGAAAGTCTCATTATTTGGTTATATGCCGATGTCCGGATTCGAATATACTCGGTAAGAAAAATAAAAACAAACAAATAAAGAAGAAAAAAATAACAAAACAAAAAACAACGATTTCAATCGAAACAATACTTTATAGACGTATTGTACAAGGCGTAAATTAACGTTCCGTAGAAACATTAGAAATAAGTACTAGAGATTTAAACCGAAATAGAAAATGTCCTAGTAAGAGCATGGGGATCAGAGATGCTGTTGCTTCTGGAGTTACGATTCTCGATTTCAAAATTTTTCTTGCAATGACTGGAAGAAATTATAACGTTAAATAGCCAAGATTTTGTTCCTTTTTCTTTTTCTTTTTGTTCCCTGAATCCGTCGTGATTCCTTTAACCTTCCTCTTTAACTGGCATCCCTTACGCAACCAAGAAAAGAAAAACCACAGTTTGTAAACTCCTATAGAAATAGACGTGATAATTTCTCCAAACATTGCAGGATAACTTTGAGACGTCGTGACTCTACTTCAGAACCAAGTTTAGAACCTACTTTATGAACCCACCAATCCCATTTTCATAAGACATTTTCTACTTATTTGTACATATATATATATATACACGTTATGTTGCAGAGGGTCCCATGAGTCACGATCAACCGACCTATGCAAGTGTACCAGGTATTCGTGTTTATGGAATGATGTGTGTCCAAGGAAATAGAAGGGGCCGTCCATTACGACATATACGTAGTCTTATGGGTCGGTTTTTATATCTTCCTTTTCAATTTTTATTACGACATTAATTTTAATCGAACGACCAAGTGACTCGAGTTAACGAAATTGCAGGTATCAAAGATTTCGAGGAAAATAACGATAGATATTTATTCGGGGGAGAGGATAAGCCGGAGTTCCCTTGGGATAAAGTTCATCAGTTGATGAAGATGGCCGTTTGGGAGTGATTTACGATCAGTTCGAAATTTTATTCTCGCTCTTCGTCTCTCTCTCTCTCTCTCTCTCTCTCTCTCTCACACACACACACTCTTTCCTTTCCCTTTTCGATATTTTCGATCTATCCTCTTTTCACGATCGTCCACCCTTCGTCCCACTTTCCTCCACGCATATCTTTTATCTTTTATCTTTTATCTTCTTGTACTCCTACTCTTTCCTTTTCTTTCCTTCCTTCCTTCCTTTCAAATCGAACCATCCATATAAAACGCTTCATTTCATCTTTATTTATTACGATATCATCCTTGTCCGCCTGTTCCCTTAGCGTACAATACTCGTATATTTATATTATTCATTAAGTTAGACTACGTGAGCTCGGGATTGGCGTTAATGCCAGGTGAATTGTTAGGAGCTCGTAGATTTTCTTCACCTTCTACCTTCGTTTCTAATCTACCTTTGTCGCGATTTAAATTAACGAATGCGGACGAATGATCGATTAATGTCAAATTTCGCGAAGGAATGTCGTTTTTAATAAAGCATGTACACACGTGTATACGTATGTATATGTGTATACGTAGACTATTGAAAATTTACGATGAATTACGAGATATATAGATATATTATATATATATATATATATATAAAATTATATTTTATATATATATATATATATATATATAAGTTTTTAAACGAGTAGCTATTTAATGATCTACTACTACTACATTCTACTATTATTACGATAAGATATCGTCCCTGCTCGTTATATGCTAATCCAACGCTTAAGTTTTATCAACCGATGTAGTATCGAAATGAAAGCGTTCGTTAGTAAGGATTATCGCGTAAGGGGAGGGATTGGGGGGGGAGGGAAACTGTAATACTGATTATAAATCGTCAGGGAGGTAGGGTAGTTCGCTTAATTGCACGTAAAGGAAGAGGATCGATTGTCGTTATTATTATACGTCGTCTTTTACAGATTCCGATTTAACGGCGATAAAAAAAAAAAGAAAAAACCATAATCGAATGTACAATGTGATTTTGCTTCTTCTCGAATTATTTAAGATGCATAAAGATAAGCGCGCAATATTGATCTACGATCGCAACAACAAAGATTTATGTGAAATCGAATTGAGTTAAATAAACGTAAGAGGGTGCGCGCTCGTGGCGGGCAATTCATAAACGCGCGAAGTTGGATCAAAATGTATTTTTGTTCTTTTTTTTTTTTTTTTTTTTTTTTTTTTTGTACTTGAAATATCGAGGAAAAAGAAACGAGAAAGAAATATAAGGAAATACGATAGAGGTACGTTTAAAACGCCTGCGAGAAAATTCTGTGGCCATAAACTATGAGAATACGTTTCCTACGCGACGTCGACTTAGAATCATATCGAACTTTCGATTATTTTATGTACGAGTGTACGATAAAAAATATTCTGAAATATCAATGCGTTCGTTCAACTTTGAACTTGTAAATTATATATATATATATTTATATATATGCATATCTGTTAATTGTCACTCACCAAGGACATCAGAATTGACCAAGACGTTGCAGCTGTACATCGGTGTGACCAATCGTGGACGTCTTAAATTGAATGCTTTCCTGCAGGCTTCCTTACACGCTGACATTAAGTGACCACCAAGATGACCTTGACTTAGATTTCCACTTTCACTATAAAAAAAAAAAAAAAAAAAGAAAAAAAAGAATAAACGACGAAACAAATATAAAATAAAATAAAATAAAATTGAAATACAATATAAATACATATAACGTATGAATGTCGTAACTTACTTGTTTACGTCTTCAAATATCTGCCACTTTTTGACAACGAAACAAACACCCATCGTTGGTTCCTCGCACAATGGACCAGCGAGTGTAGCTAACTGAAAACCGTTAACCATACTACTGTCGTATCTGAAAGTGATAATGATAAATTATTTTTTCTATTTTTGTTATAAGAGGGCAAAAATAATCTTAATATTTAAACCGGAAATATAATATTTCATTTGAAACGAATACTTACAGGACACGGGGATCGGTCGATTTAAATTGTCGTTCCCAAAAATGGCGATGTTTATAATCCGTCTCGTTTAACAAAATATTAGGTCCGCATTTTCTTGGTCCGAACGACCATATATTTTCTAAACTTGTCTTCCAACCGGCTTCCTTGAAGGCAATCATCAAATCGTTTTTAAAGGTTTCGATCGCTTTTCGCTGCTTATCCGACACGGTCGAATCATGAATTGACAATTCGTTAAGATCGGAACAATCTTCGAGTAAGGGATCTTCTTTCTCTTTCGTGAATTTGCTAAAATGCTGATCCATCCATTTCAATAGATCCGCATGTTTCTCTAATAATTTCGTAACACTATCCGGAAGTGGTTTGGCATCGATTTCGAAACAACATTGCCGATTTATCGTCCAAGTTTCTAAATTCATTTCCTCTGACTTCTTCTCGATAGCTTCATTCACCATGTCGACTTTTGGTGGTGGTACAACCGTTTCTCTGAAGGGAACTATGGGCTCGGAAACATTGATTTCAACTTTGGCGTATCGTAACGTTAAATCCTCTAAACATCTTTCCAAATGTACTTCGCCGGCAGTGTTCAAAATAATCTCACCAGTTTCTTGAATATGTACTATGGCACATGCGTCCGCCTGATTGAGTAACTTCAAGCCGTTAATAAGCTTTTGCAAATCATTTGGATGTTTTGGTTCCAATGCTACTCGCAAAATTGGAACCGCGAGAGAAGTCAACTCGGAGAACGACGGACAGGCTATAGTAGTGGACAATGTTGCAGTTTTTAATACGTGTTCTTCTAAACCACCGATACCAAATACATTGCCAGAAGGAATTTTGGTTATAGGCTCCAATTCTCTTCCCATTAATAAATACAATTTTTCAACGGTTACTTTAGTAATATGTCTTCCCGGTTGTAAATCTTTCAACGTCGTTGCGGCTATATCTTCTCCTGCTTTTCGATACTCTAAAGCTTTCGCAGGATTGTGTTTCGGTCCAAGTACGTAGACTTCGCTTCCTGCTTTAAGCATACCCGAATATATTCTTGCGAAAGCTATTAAAGAAGTAGCGGTATCATTATCGTTCGCAGATTCTTCCTCAGATTTTTTATCTGAATTATCCGTGCACTCCCCGTTGGGTCTTTCCTCTGATCTTTCTCGTTGTAACATCTCTGCATGTTTCTGCCTGGCAGCCACTTTTCTTTGCGCCAACTCTTCGGACGTCAAGGGTCTCAACTTATTTTCTGGCAAAGATTCTCGTTCTGTTGGAAACATTTTAGAGATAAATACAATTACTGGTGCCTCGGGCGAGGAATCGCATGATAAAAATGCTTCCTTAAGTTGTTGTGTTTCCGCAGGTAAAGTAGAGAAACCAGTATTTCCACTGATTAGACGTTCGATCTTCTCACTAGATAAACTATGAGGTGCTGGTACTTTTTCGCATATCATATTAATGCATGCTCGAGCCAAAGGAAGCCATTGAGAACACACGGCTTGTAACTGCGCTTTAGGATCGGTATGCCTTAAGTCTCTTGTCGTTAATTTAATATTTAATTTCTCAGCTATAGAGGGTATTTTATCTTTATCTTTCCTGACAACTATAGTTTCATATAAAGACCATAGATTATCGAGAATGAGCTGTACAAATAGTGGTTTCTTTGCCTTCTCTTGGGCTCCTTTCAATATTCTTTTCGTCTTACTATTTAAATAATAATCACCCCAAAGTGTTTTCAATAAGACCTTTTCACTGAAGCCTAATTTTGTTGAAAAAAATTGTGCAAATTCTTTGATGCTGAATCCCCAACCATCGACAGCGCTCGTGAACAGAACATTGCCCTGTTCCGGTGAAAAATACAAATTAGAATCATCTATGTCATCAAGTACAGATTGCCAATCAGCTAAATTCCTTTCCATAACATTTTCAGTCGTAGAGACATTGGTCTGTTCTTTCTCTTCGCGTTCCATTATATCGCTAGCAAATAATTCTCCCATCACTGCATTAACTTGTTCTAAAAGTTGTGTCAAATGTAGATAAGCATCCAATGGCGACAATTTGATCTCTGTTATAAGTCTATCAATTTTATTCAAGATTAAAACAGGTTTGAGACCCTCGACATAAGATATAGAAAGAGCACTACGAGTTTGGGGACATATTCCTTCTACGACGTCGACAACAATAACAGCGCCGTCACATAATCTAACGGCGGTTGAAACTTCAGATGCAAAATCAACGTGCCCAGGAGAATCTATGAGATTTATCACAAATTCTGTTTTATTATAAACGTGATAAAGAGATATAGAACTAGATTTCATAGTAATTCCTCTTAATTGTTCATCCGGACGACTATCCAAATATCGAAGCTTGCCAGCAAGCTTATTAGAGATGATACCATTACTTGCAACGAGAGAATCTGCCAATGTTGTTTTCCCATGATCAACGTGTGCAAGTATACAAATGTTACGAATACGACCAGGATCTTGCTGTAGCTCGCAGAGCTTCTCGGCGTTTACAAGCTTCATTGTTTATAATCAATGTAAAAAAGAACAATATATGGTACTAGCTATACGCTGCTTCATATATCGTTTACGCTATATCAACTTACAAAAATAATTATGCAAAATAATGTATACGAATAAATAAAAGATCTAACTTTTGTAAACAAATTAAGTCCCAATACACTATAATAGTATAGTAAATACTATTTCACTTTATTTTCGTTCCAAAATGCACAATGTTCGCTAAACACAAGAGTATATCGTTGTTCGATTGGCATTGCTCTTGTCTTATAAAGCATGCTCGCCAATTCGAACTGTAAAACGGTAGAAGAGCACTCGACGAGCGCGCACGAATGCTTTTCTTTTCGTTGTACGTGGTCGACATGCAATCGATGTTAGAAAAACGTGGTTGACACTTGAACAATTTTGAGGTTAGATGCATTAAAGCGATAATAATGTAACTTTCTTCAATGATACCAACGATCTGCTTCCAATGGGAGCAATAAGAAATGCTTTTTGATTCTCGACACGACTGACGTTTTACTCGATCACAGCATTTTTCGTTTCGAACATGAAAATAAGTCGAGAAACTATTCCACAGACGTGAAGACCTTAGCGGTCATGACGGTACATACATAGTCAAACATACAACTTTTAGTAAGATTGCGTGATAGATACTTTTTCATTTATATAATATAAAATATAATTTGTCATATATTTTATTGAATTTAGAGATACTCCGAGAAATATTATTAACTTGATTTAACCATATGTATGCGATTATGTTTTATAATTATATATTGATTAACATAAGGAGACTATAGGAGTTAACTTGAGCTTAGATGTCATTAGCGGGAAATTCTTTAATATTGCACCACAAGACGAAATTTATCAATCGAAAGAGAATGGCGTTACGCACCGATGAACAACGACAAAATTAATATTAACAATGAAAGAGATTATTTTGGAAACTTAATAATTTTATTAAACGATGAATATTGTCCGGTAAAGGTTTCCATTCGATCGGAGTTTTATATTATCTTTATATATAAAAAAAAAAAAAAATTAAGAAAAAAATTTTCCTGTTACGTAATTTTATTACGTAATAAAAATTCGTAAAGATGTTATCGACATCGCTAATAATAACGAGATCTATCTCAGGTAATTAAACAAGAAAAAACAAATGCTACTGTAAGGACAATTAAGTCGTTTTAGTTACGCTTTTCACTTAACGACGTTCTTATTGAAAATAATTCCCACATACAATTAAGTAATTATCCTAGCAATAATTGTTATAAATAATTTGATTTATCACGTATACTATGATATTGCGAAAGAAGAAAAAAAAATTATATAAACTTAATAAAGGCAATGATAAAAATCGATGATTACCCTGTGAAATATATAAGCGTGTCAATTTTTTGATTCTTCTAGCGTAACGAAATTCGCATCATTTCTAAAGCTTCATATAAAAGCGAGTGTAACGTTTTTACGAATAAAAGAAATACGGACAGAAAGGAGAAACAACAAGAAAACAAACATGATGAAATACGTTATTGTCGCTTGCCTGTGCCTAATGTTGGTAGTAAGTAATAATTAATATTTCTTGTGATAAAATTTGTAATAAGTACGAATATCCAGACTTATTTTCATTCCTATAACGAGTACGTTTGATCGATTATATCTTTGAAACTTTAATCCCTATGGATTAAGGATCTAAGATTCACCTTATGTTTCATATGTCGTATATATAGCATATAAAAACGTCTATAAATATATAATGAATGTTAGTAGTATTGATAAACGCAACCCGGCATACAACATGGCTCGTGCCAAAGGATACGAGTGCCTTTTTATAAATAACCTGAAATTCGATAAAATATAGTTAAATCTAATTAAAAGACAATATATATAATATATATATATATATACAATTTTTTTTTTTTTTTTTTTCATTATACCATATGTACAAAATCGTTAATACTTCAATCATAATTTTGATTTAGCTTGATCAGGCAAAATCGCAAGATCAACAGGAAACTACGACCGATAAGAGAGTACGTAATAAAGAAATTTATTTGTTCAATAATTCAATAATTCAATGAGTTTTTTTTATTAATACTGACTATTATATGTTTGCAGGTTGAGCGTGACACAGATTTCAACCAAATTCCGCAAAGTGGTCCTAATTCAAATATACCTGGTATAGATCAAATAACCAACATGGCGAAAGCTGGCTACGACAAAATAAGTGAAAAAGTTTCAGAAGCAATGGGCAATATAAAGTCAAGACGTCGTCGTAGTTCAGAGCAACAATAGAATGTGATGTAATCACTTGCATCGTGACAATAACATAACAAGTAGGAATTACTATTGAATATTATTGGGAGGACTCTTAAAATAGAAATTATATCGGAAATAGACAATTAGAAAATTCTATGTTCTATTCTAAAATTATATGTATATAATTATTTCTTATTTTCAATTTGCTCTGTCGATAATGTGTGTGATTCCGTTTTTATCGATTGAACTTACTTAACTTCGGTAGAAATCTCTCATAGATCGCGTCGTTATAGCGAAATCGTAGAAAGATATTTAAAGAAAAATTTTACTCTGAAATATCTGTTTTAATATATTTATTATTTTTCGAGTATTTATTAAATATACGAAGGAAATATATTAATATCGATTGCAGGGAATATTGAAATGCGGCTTATATATTTGATGGACGATGCATCGTAAACGTTACCCTATGGATATGCATTAAAACCTATTCAGTATTATATATATATATATATATATATATATATATATATATATATATATATATATATATATATATACATACATACATGCATACATATATACAATATTATGCACGAAATTCTAATGTAGAAACACAATCAAATAAAAATATGCACATTAAATAAATTTTATTCTCTTAAATTGAACCTACTTAAACAGTTATTATTTAAATCGAAACGTCAATATGAATAAATGCGCAGAAATCGCATGCGCATTTACAATATGCTGATGCAACGCAATGTCAAATGAAGTTTTTATTAGCACTGATGTATTGATTAATAAATTACACGCACGCATAAAGAAAAAAGAAGGATGACCTTTGAGATTCAATAAATTTGTGTTTATTGGAAATACTAACGTCCAAAATTATTTATAGATAACTTTAAGATTATTTGAATGTGAATAATTATTTAAGAATTTAAGAAAAATTTACTTAAAAAATTATTTATTTTAATTTGTTTTGAAAATAATTCTGGATGATCAAAACTCATTTCGGCACTGTTAATTGTAATGCCAATCTATGGAATCGTTCCCATCATTAATATAATCCCCATCACTGTATTCATTGGCTTTCCCACGAAGGTGGTAGTTGCGTAAAATAAAATTTTATCATTTTAATTTGAAAATATATATTCTTTTTTCACTCAATATAAACATAAGCGTGAACTTTGGCAAATAAAAACGTCGTGTTTTATATTTTATAATTATTATTTTAACTTTGACAACAAGTTGGAAGTATCGGTAAGAATTAATTTGTTAAGAACAAGTTTGAAACATTTTTTATCACTTTGACGACAAGTTGGAAAAATGGGTGAAAATGAATTCATTAAAAACAAATTCGAAGCATTTTGAAAACGTTAATAAAGAATTTCGATGGAAAACGTCTAGTCTTACCAGTAGTAAATCGTTTGACCTTCGAATAAATCAACCTCGACTATATCATTTTAAACTTCATATTTTTCTTTTGTCTCGTCATCGATGTTTTGATGACTGAATAATTTTAAAAAGAATTTTTACAAACAGGAGTCAAGGCTAATGCTTCACCAATACACCTAATCTAACAATACACCTTTGATTGCACCTAACCAAATCTGCGCCTTAAATCTAAATTAGGTACTTAATAATTTATTCCATGCCAAGAAACTTCCTTAGCCTTAGGACAGTCAGTACAGCCAAACAAATTTTCTTCTTTCAGCATAACAACATCCTCAAATACGTTAATGCATTCCAATTTTTGTTTACGTTTAAACTATATATTACGCTCGTACGATAGCGGTCATCGTGTCATTGGCCAATTTATAGTTTTAAATACATTTAATCAACATTTTGATTATCCAAACAATGATACAACGAAACAATATCAAAAATTTTGATTATCCACATTTCCAAACTACGTTCCGCGGAAGACTGGCGTTTTCGTGAAAAGCGAAAAATCATGAAAATTATTATTATTTTAATATTTCCATCCGTTTCGTTGTATGCAATTAAAATTTGAGAATAAATTTTTGTTTTTTTCTTAAATCTTATATATTTACTTGATTAATTTATTTATTGTTAATTTCTACCTATCCTGTGAAATAACCAAGGTGTTACGTTAAAATTTAAAAATTTCTGAGGTATTCCGTCATAAGAAAAGTTTCATTAACGATGATGTAGCATATATTCAGTTTATACATTGTGGTCGAGTTTATTCACGTAATGAATAATCATTTACGTGTGACTAGGTACACATTCCGTTTAATCATTCTTTTTCATCGTTTGTTCATCATCCTTCCTCTTAATTATTATCGACTATTCAAAAATTCTTTCTGTAAATTATCATTGTCCTTTTTCCCTTTTCCATCGCTCATATATCAGCTTAAGCAAGAAGAGACAGAATTTGTTTGATTAAAATAATAAAAAAAAAAATAATAAGAAAAATATCTTTGGTAGGTTAGATCGTTGTGAACTCGAGAATATCGATAAGAGAAATACTTTTCGATTACGGCAAGAAATTATTAATGACAAATCTAGGTTTAAATTTACAAAGATCTGATGATTCGAGGTAAATGGGTAGCAATTGCACGTGCTAACGATGGTATTGACAAAGTACACACCGAAGTTCTTGCTAATATAAGTCTCAATATTTTCTTAAAAGTCTTATCTCTGTTATAACTCCTCTAACTACTCGTCTCCTTTTCATGGAAAAAAGAAAAAGAGATTGTAAGAAATTTCCTGTTACATAATTTTGTCACGAAATAAAAAAATTTGCACCGATATTTTCCTTCCGTCGTTAATAAAAGCATTTGCTATCTCGAATAATTAAACGAAAAAAAAAAAAAAAAAAAAAAAAACATAACATCCTAAGAACGATAAAATCATTTCAGTTGCATCTTTCACTCGACATTTTCGACGTTCTCGTTGAAAACGATACCCATATACAATTAAATAATCATCCTAGTAATTATTATTTAAATAATTTTATTCATATCGATGGTACCGCGACATTCGTGAAATCATTAGAAAGTTACATAAACTTAATAAACTGAGAGATGAAGGTTGATGGTTTCCTGTGAAAAAAAAAAAAAAAAATATATATATATATATATATATATATATATATATATATATATATATATATATATATAGATACGTCTCAATTTTTTAATTCTTCTAGCGTGACGAAATTGCATCATTTCTAAGGTTTATATAAAAGCTAGTGTGACAATTGTACGAATAGAAGAAATACGGACCGAGAAGTAAAAACTGGAAGAAACGAACATGATCAAATACGTTATTGTCGCTTGCCTGTACCTAATGCTGGTAGTAAGTATTATTAACGTCATAAAGTATTATTAACGTGATAAAATTTGCGATATAGAAGAGAATTATTTTCAGAATTATTTTCCCTATTCCAAAATTTTAAAACCCTAATTCTATATATTAATGAATCTAAAGTTCAACTTACATTCGTACGTTTTATATACATAAGTGTAGCCAATAAGAACATTTATATGATGTATAATAAGTGTTGATATAAAATGAACTTTAGCTTGGTCAAGGAGAGTCACAAGATCAGCAGAAAATTATTACCGATAAGAGAGTAAGCGATAAAGAAATTTTTTTGTTCGATATACAATAATTCAATGAGTCTTCGTTTAACATTAATGATTGCATGTTTATAGGTTGAACGTGACGTAGATGTGGATCTAAT
This sequence comes from Dolichovespula saxonica, assembly GCA_911387935.1. NCBI lineage: Eukaryota > Metazoa > Arthropoda > Insecta > Hymenoptera > Vespidae > Dolichovespula > Dolichovespula saxonica. The sequence goes on from OU426996.1 coordinate 8,132,903, forward strand.
GTCAGAAGAGTCTGATTATTCGAATCAATCCGGCGATACTTTTAGCGACAAGGTCAAGAATGTCATGGGCATTATCAATGTTCTTTTACAACAGGTAAAAGGTGCGATACAACGTTTCTCGACCTTTGGATCGCGTTAAATATTTTAATAAATCGCGAAATAATAATGACTTATATTTAATGCCAAAGCGGAAGAACGTAATAAATTTACGATACATTTGTCTATGGAAAAATGTTACGTATAATGTTCTTACGAATTCGCAATAATAATTGCGATGACAATAGCCGTATATTCAAAATAATATAAATTGGCTCCGGTATATTAGATTCTAATACGTATAAACGAATGAAAATGAATAAAAAAAAAAAAAAAAAAGGAAAAAAAGAAGAAACATTTATTATTTTTAAAATTATCGAAACACACGTTTTTTTTTTCACTTATTTATTCGACGTATAGCCCATAACAAGATCCTAAGTGTATAAATTGAATGCAACGTTGCATCGAGGATTTATTCGTTATATTTTATTAATGGAGGGGAGGAAAAAAAAGAAGCATGAAATCAGTAACGTATCGGTATTTTGTATTTTATGTAAACTGTAAAATAAAAAATCGTTAATGTCAGGGTTGCACCTGGGTCTCTCTCTCGGTGATCTACAACCTCGTTGTGATAGAGGGAAGTTGTACGTTAATAATAGACAAGGCTATTTCGAATAAGATCGATATACTCAGATAGGTTTGCGAGAAAGAACCAAACTATGTATAGTCAACGAACGATATGGTGCTTGAACGAACGAACGAGCGAGTGAGTGAGTGAACTTTGATGAGTTTATGGGGGTTCGAGAATGTTACGTATGCGGCAGGCTGAGAGGGTGGGTCCTCTACACCCTTATCTGAATGAAGGAAAGGGTGGGAACCTGAATCGATTGGATATGCGAATGGATTTGCACAACTTTCTCCAATTTACACAACCGTCTCCAGGGATAAAGAATCACGAAAGTTTGCGCATGGGGACGGTGACGTTACGGGTTTCATCTTTGTTTTTTTTTTTTGCGATGAAAAAAATCGGTTGCATAAGAGTTTCGGCAAGTTTGAAAAAGTTTAATTGCATCGATATGGAATTAAAAAAGGTTCGTCCATCACCAACGGTGTCGATTGATTATCAGCATTATTCGAGTTATGTTTACTCAGCACGCCGACTGTATGAAAGCTACCTGTAATAAAGCGATTTCAAAATAATCTATAAAAATCGATTAATAATCGATAATTAAAGATTAGTTTATATTTTCAATGCAATTAATTCACTCTCATTTGCATTGAGGGATCGTGCCGATTTCTTCGTTTGACAATGCTTTCTTCGTTTAAAAAAAAAAATCAAAAAAAATAAAATAAAAAAAATAAATAAAAAAAAAAAAGACAAAAAAATATATATATATATATATTTATATTGATAGATACGTTGATTACGAAATGACGAGGATAAAGAATATTCGATGAATATTCGAAAAAATGTTACACCTCGCAAAATTCAGTATTGATAAATTCAGTATATTTATGAATTTTTTCGAATGTCATATTACAACACGTGACTATAACTATATAAGTATGCTGAGTAAGTAATACTTGATAAAATGAAAAATATTGATCGTGCGATGAAACACCTCGGCATTTCGACAAACGTTCTTAATTCTCGCCGTCGTACGAACGCGAGAACAATAGTGATTGTTCAAAAATATATAAACATTTGATATACATAAACATATTTTATGATGTTGACGTGGATTAATATCTTCTTGTTCGCCATGATAATTATCCTCGTGAGAAAATTGATAAGAGGAGCCCATTTGATATGGAAAAAATTATTAGCACCGAATCTGGGCTTAGGAATTGATTTAACAAATCAAGGTAAATGGGCAATAATCACTGGTGCGACGGATGGTATCGGTTTAGCTTTTGCCAATGCACTTGCTAGAAAGGGTCTCGATATAATCTTAGTCTCGAGATCGTTGCCAAAGCTCGAAGATGTCTCTACCAAGATAAAAGAAAAATATGGAGTTGAAACTCGTATCGTTCAGGCCGATTTAACGCAAGGTACAGAGGTTTATTCTATGATCGCCAAAGCTACGGAGAAACTCGAGGTAAGATCATTTATCAAAATTCTATAAAACATCGTTTCCATTTTTTAAGGATGTTTCAATTCGTTGCTAAAGAGCCTCTTTACAAAAAAAAAATATATATATATATATATATATATATATATATATATATATATATATGTTTTACTTATATTAATATTAATTATACATTATATAATTAATTAAATAATATATATATATATATGTGTATTTTACTTATTGTCGAAATTGGAATAATATCTACGAGATAATCAACGTACATTTCGGAGTTAATACTTATCTGTTTTTACCGAATGAAAAAATCCTACCGAAAAATCGTACCGAATGATATGAATGTCGACGTTAAGAACCATAGGAATTCCTTTAACGATAAGAATGATATTTCAGGTTGGCATTTTAATTAACAGCGCTGGAATGAGTTACGAATATCCGGAATTTTTTACCAACGTGCCAGAAGAAACTCTGAATAGCATAATGCAATTAAACATCGTTGGCCTTACCGGTATAACCAAGGTGATTCTACCAGGCATGGTGGAACGAAATAAGGGTGTCATAATTAATATAAGCTCGGTAACGGGTGATATTCCAAGTCCATATTTGACGGTTTATGCGGCTAGTAAAGCTTACGTCATCAAGTTCAGCGCAGATTTAGGCGCGGAAGTTGCTCAGAACGGTGTTACCGTACAATGCGTCGTTCCTGGGCCAGTTGCCACAAAGATGACAAAAATCAAGTGAGAACGTACATTAATTATTCATTATTTCATTACGATTCATTAATCCTTCCTATCGTATCCATTGACGAATTATTCGATAACGTGGTGCATTTGTGCATCGAATTTTTTTTTTTTATTTAGGAAACCAACTTGGATGGCACCGACTGCCGATAAGTTCGTCGAAGCTACTTTGAAAACCGTAGGAATCGAATCATTAACAACCGGATATCCTCCGCACTATTTAGTCTCTGGATTTGTGAAAACGTTGACATGCGTGTGTAAGAAGGGTACGATGTGGTTAGTGACTAAGACGATGCTCAGTCTACGTGAAAATTATCTTCGGAAAGAGTTAAGGAAACAGGAACAAATGAGAGACACAACGCGACAATCTCTTCGCCGAATAAATTCATCAGATTAATTTCATCTATCGTCTATGAACGTCGCAATTCGTAAAATCTCTTTTATCACTTAAAAAAAAGGTAATAATAATTTTCGTCGATTATTATCGCGCGTGTGCAATTTGTAAATCGAACTATTCATTAAATTTTAATAATTGAAAAAAAATTTAAGGTAATAATATTTCTAAATTTTATGAAAAGTTTTGATCTTTATGGCAAGATTTATTTATATAACGTACTTATTCTATTTTTATTTGAAATATTTTTTCTTTTCTTTTTTTTTTTTTTACACGTATAAAATAAAATTTTGATCCTCTTCAAATATGCATTCATACGGAACTTCTTCCATAAAGAAATGAACGTTATCGTTTCGTCCGAATAGAAAGTAAAATTTGAAGTTTATTTCATATCTTTCCTCTACGTCTCATTTATCTTTATTTTTATGCTCGTCCTCGTAATAAAGATTTAAATGAATTAGAATGAGAGAAGCTATGTATATCGGACAAGTATAAGTATTCGTAATTTTAATTAACGTATCGTCGATTAAAACTACGAAAGAAAAACGTCTATGATGGATTTAGTTCCTATGTAGGATTATCAAATAAACATCGACCCTTTCAGTCAGGTAATCCTCCCAACTTCTAAGCCAAGGATTTCTGGATATAAATTTAGGATGCTTGAAGCGTCTGTGATTAATGATCGTACATTTCAAAGACGCGTGGTTATCTAGCAGAGCAACAACGTGGAAAGTCATTTGGCCCTCGTCACCCATCATCAGTCCGGCATTAAGCTCGTCCGATTTGATCATCCGAACCGGATCAACTGCGTTATTTCGTCGAGGATTGATGCAACCTTACCGTTAACTCCAACTTTACATGCTTTCGACTACATCTGCTGCTTCCTAAACACCAGACGACTGATGACTAACGCTTTTACCCAACTTATATCCTACTTGCCGCATTCGTAAGTGACACGATGATGTATAGTGAGTGGACGAAGTTGATCTGCTCTAATCGCGTACCTAACATTATCCGGTTAGTAACATCGAATCTGAAAACCTTTTTTCTCCAAACGTTTACAATTTTAATCCCCGACAATTATAATTTTGATTAAGGTTCAAGTGGTCCTTTATCGGACAACGAGCTTATCCAAAAGAAAAACGAAAAAAGAAAAAAGAAAAACAAGCAAAACACGTTGTAACGAATCTCGTCCGAAATATCGATTGTATGTACTTAAGGTCGAATTGAGTATTTACGAATTAATTAATCGTCCTGTAAAGATACACTCATTCGTTATTCATACAGAAATAATTTTTTCCCCTGTCATAGATCATTCTTTTTTGATTCTTATACAAAAGAAGAAAAAAAAACACAAGAGTAAGGGAAAATAAATAATTTTGAATAATCTTTGTAAGAAATAGACGAGAAGGCGTTTTAAGGTAAACATAAAATTATATTTTTCATTCGTATGAAACATTTTGTACGAATACGTAAATACAAAACGTGTATGACAAAATTTCTTAACGAATAGGAAACAAATTAATGTACATTTTCTATATCCAGTTTGCTATCAGATCAAAAATTTCCTTAAAAGTTATAAACATGTTTCTTTTTTTTTTTTTTTCTTTTTTGTTCGAACTCAGCAATCATCTATCAAATATAAAAAACATGAAAACTTGGACGAAACTGGGATTGCGAAATTGTATGCTAACGTACGACGAACCAAAAAAAAAAACAATAACATTTAAATGACAGATGAGATCTTACGAATTACGCGATAGTAACGGATAATAAAAGAGATTCGTTATAGTAATTTATTCCGCGAGGAAAGTGTCACGTTGCGAAATCTCATTCATTCGCTCCTGCTCCTTCGTTATTATTCGAAGAAAATGTTTTTTTATCTTCCTCATTCTCCTGGCTATTAACCTAACTGTACCCTTTTCATTCACGTACGTCATCATTTTTACATATTTATACATTAAATAGTGCGATAAATATCCGATCGTTAACGATTCGATTCCTACAGTTTTTAAGGCAGCCTCGACATAAACATCAGCAGTCGGTACCGTCCACGTTGATTTCCTAAAAAAAAAAAAGAAAAAAAAAAGAAATAGTCGATGTACAAATATATTACTACTTTTGAATGATCGTTCAAAAATACAATAAGAAAAAGTACACGATCGGAATGAAATAACGATAAACTAATACGAACTAATTCTCACCTTATTTTTGTCATCTTAGTTGCAACTAATCCAGGTGCAATACATTGCACGGTAATACCATTCTGAGCTACTTCCGCGGCTAAATTAGCACTGAACTTAATGACGTAAGCTTTAGTAGCTGCATAGGCTGCCAAATATGGGCATGCAACGAACAATCCCGACATCGAACTTACATTAATTATTACACCCTTTTGTCGTTCTATCATCCCTGGTAAAATTACTCGAGTGATGCCGGTAAGAGCAACCACGTTTAATTGCAATATCTTATTTAATATTTCTTCTGGCGTCTTGACGAATAATTCCGGATAATCGGCATTCATCCCAGCGTTATTAATAAGAATACCAATCTGTAAGATCATTCTCGTTATTATCGCAATTTATCAGAATTTTGTTTATTACCATTCCCATAAATTGTCTTTTCGTTAACAATTCTAACGTTAAAATATTTTATTCTGATCGAGGAAGCACGTTCGTCCGTCCGTTCATTCGATAGAAACGTTCAGAGTGGACTTCGGAACGTAATAACGTCGATCACTTCTATTCCATACTTATTATTATTATTATTATTATTGTTGTTGTTGTAACTCCGACAAGAGGTTGAAAATATATGTGATAAGAAAAAAATTCATTAGCAACAGATTGAAGAATCTTCAATATGCTAATTCCTTTTCTTCGAATTTTAATAAATAAACTTACTTCGAGTTCCTCCGTTGCTTTAAGTATCTTCGAGTAAACCATTTGGCCTTCGGTTAAATCAGCCGCAACAATACGAGTATCAACTCCGTATCTCTCTTTTATCTCGGTTTCAACATCTTTAAGCTTTATCAATGATCTTGATATTAAAACAATATCGAGACCTTTACTAGCAAGAGCCATTGCGAACGCTTTACCAATACCATCGGTTGCCCCTGTGATCACTGCCCATCTTCCTTGACTTGTCAAATCTATCCCTAAACCTAAATTAGGTGCTATTAATTTCTTCCATAGAAAGCGACCACCTTTCATAAATATCCTTAAACCCAAAACAGTTAATACTATCAAAGAGATCTTCTCCCGGTACGTTAACATCTTCGTTAACATTTTAAAATGTCTTTACATGCACGAACTCTCGTAGTTTATCACCACTGATACCGAAGAACGAGAATTTTTGTCGAATCACTATGACTTCACTGTCTCATCAGCAAGCCGTTGTACTCGAGTGAAATGAATTAATTTTTACTTCACACGTAGTGTATAGGTAATGATCGATTGTATTCATATTATCACATAGGTAACCACGTAGTTAGGTAGGTGTCGTCTGCAATAATGTGACTTGTGAAAATTTTATTCAAAATGCGTAATCAATATTCCATTGAGAGCGATAATTTAATTCACGTCGAGATTGTATTATTTTATAGTGTCAAGAGCGACGCTCCTTCCGATTAAGGAACCTTGTGAAATTGGTATTTTTGCATATAAAGAAAATAAGCCATATTAAACTTTCCACCTTTAAGCGAACAAAATCCATATTCAATGCAAATCTAACCGAGTGAATATTTACGAATTAATTCCCCATTGTAAATATGTGCTCACTTTTTAAATCGTACGAAAAAAAAAAAAATAAAAAAGAAATTGTCATTGTCATGAGAGATTATTCTTTTTCATTTTATTTTTTTATTTGCTATAGTACTAAAACTATACTTAAACGACGTGAAATGGATAAGCGATAGGAAGAACATGAAAATTTAAATAGGAAGTGGAGAAGAGGTTCGTAATGAAAATAAAATTATGTTTTGTAGTTGAATGAAACAATAACAACATTTATTCCACTATCTAATACATTTTGTATGTATAAGTGAATACCAAACGTTTATGGCAAAATTTCTTAACGAAAAAAAAAAAAAAAGAATATAAAAAAAAACAAGAAAAAATATACGGAAAGATTATCAAAAGATTGTCGATACAACAAAAAGTAAAACAGATGCGTTATATAAATCCAGCCTGTTGTTGAAACGAAGTTTTTTTTTTTTTTTTTTTTTTTTTTGTAAAAATTGAAAAATACGCTAAAAATTTCCATTTGAAGCTTGCAAATAAGCATATATAACCGGCGAACATCCACTATCATTTCAATGATGAAGAATATTTCATGAATTGCGGATAGTAATATATAGGAAAATATTATGATCAGTTTTAGGAATTTATTCCGCGATGAGCGTGTCACGTTGCTGAGCCTCTTTCATTTGCTCCTGTTCCCTCATCTTTTTTCGAAGAGAACGTCCTCTCAAATTGAGCATCGTCCTGGTCACTAACCACATTGCACCCCTCTCACACACGCATGTCAACGATTTCATAAATCCATAGACTAAATAGTGCGGTGGATATCCGGTTGTTAATGATTCGATTCCCACCGTTTTCAATGTAGCCTCGACGAACTTATCGGCAGTCGGTGCCATCCAAGTTGGTTTCCTAAATAAAAAAAAAAATTCGATGCACAAATGCACCACGTTATCGAATAATTCGTCAATGGATACGATTGGAAGGATTAATGGATCGTAATGAAATAATGAATAATTAATGTACGTTCTCACTTGATTTTTGTCATCTTTGTGGCAACTGGCCCAGGAACGACGCATTGTACGGTAACACCGTTCTGAGCAACTTCCGCGCCTAAATCTGCGCTGAACTTGATGACGTAAGCTTTACTAGCCGCATAAACCGTCAAATATGGACTTGGAATATCACCCGTCACCGAGCTTATATTAATTATGACACCCTTCCGTCGTTTCATCATGCCCGGTAGAATTACTCTAGTGGTACCGGTAAGACCAGCCACGTTTAATTGCAATATATTATTCAGCGTTTTCTCTGGCATGTTCGTGAGATATTCTGGGTGTTCGTAACTCATCCCAGCGCTGTTAATTAAAATTCCAACCTGCAAAATCGTTCGCATTGTTATCGCAATACCCATTACCTTTCTCATCGTCTTTATTCTCGCGTCCATTATACCGACGTAAAATTTTCCTTTAGGTAATATCGTCGTTCATTTTCAAGCTCCTACAGGTATATCATTTGTTTTACTTATCGTGAGAAAACTCACGTTGATTTTTTATGAACGTCGAATATTTCGTATTTGTCGTTTCAACGTCGGAAAACAAAATTTTGATAGATAATAACTCGAGTACGTATTAATATTTCGATTACTCTGATCAAAATTGAATTTTTCGTATTAACCGTACCTCGAGTTCTTCCGTGGCATCAGCGATCTTAGAGTAAATAGCTTGACCTTCGGTTAAATCGGCCTCGACGACACGTGTCTCAACTCCATATTTCTCTTTTATCTCGGTTGCGACATCTTTAAGCTTTGCCAATGATCTTGATACCAAAACAATGTCAAGACCTTTACCAGCAAGTGCCTTGGCGAATGCTTTCCCGAGTCCATCGGTTGCGCCTGTGATTACAGCCCATCTACCTTGAACCGTCAAATCTACGCCTAAGCCCAGATTGGGTGCCAATAATTTCTTCCATGCCAAGAGTCCTCCCTTTATCAAAATCTTCAGGCCAACGGATATCAGGACCACCAATGCGATCTTCTCCCAGCAGGTCAACATCCTAAAATTTATTTTTTGTTTCCAAATACTTCTTTTATTCGCGTATTATCGCAATCAAATATTTTCGTACGATAAAAGACGACGGGAACGTTCATAGAATCATTATGATATTATACGTTTTTATCAGACACAGTAATCGCGATATAATTGTTGATTAACTCGCTTTATATGAACTATGTTCGAGCTTATTCTTGTTAAAAGTATTCCTTTACTTCTGACACACAACAACGTTACTTGTAACAAATTTCGATATTTTTTGCGATCGTTAAGTAGAAAACAAGTTAAATATAAAACGAAACGAAAAAAGAAAAACCCGACAGATAACTAATAATGACAAGTGTTCGCTTATAGATTTATAAGAATACGATTATAATCGTGGTAATCCGATTGAAAACTCTGTTTCAAAAAGGATCGATTGATTCGTATACATTTCTTACCTTCCTTCACCGTAAGTTCATCAAATTAAAGAAAAGAGGGAGTGAGAGAGAGAGAGAGAGAGAGAGAGAGAGAGAGAGAGAGTGTATAATGCAACTCAACAATTCAATTTATTGTCATCATAATCAGAATATTATTTAATTTCAAACTTACGAAATATCGCGATAACCTCGATAAGAATAGAATAAACATAGATTTATTGAGAGAATCATAGAAAAACAAGATAAGAATAAATATCGCGCGATCGAATTCAACTTTCCCTGAATTAATTCGTGTTGAGATACACTTTCTCACTTTCTTCTCAGCTGTCACGATCAAACATTAAAGGCATACAATCATCCGAAGGACCTTAAGGACGCGAGTCCTTTCATCTTCTCCTTGTATAAATATTTCGTAGTGTATCACTTCTCCCTCATGGCAGAAACAATTATAAAATAAAATCAGTACAACGACAGATAGAGAAAGAGAGAGAGAGAGAGAGAGACAGACAGACGGACAGAAAGAGAGAGAGAGAGAAAGAGAGTTAACAGAAGGCAAACACACAAACGCACTCGCACACACGTAAGTAAACAACACTTTCAAATACTTGTTTATATTTTTTTTTTTTTTTTTTTACGGGAGAACTTTTATTTTCACGAAACAAAACGAAACGTACGTTTATAATGGATAGGTCGATGTCTTCGGTGTTATAGGGTTGATCGACTGCGCGAGAAATATAGACAGAACGAGCACAGTTAACTACTGGAATGAAAGAGCGAGAAAGAGTGATAAAGAGAGGGGGATAAAAGGTAGGTGGTGGGTGTTAGTAGAGGAACACGATCGATACGAAGACGGGCCGTAGCGACTGTGTAACAGAAATGCGCGCGCGCAATGTCACGGTTATGCTATCCCCTCTCCCCTCATACCATAGAGTATAGCTTTTCTCCATTTCCCCTCTACGGCCTAGCTATCCCCCATCATTTCATACTATCTCTCCCTCCCTCTCCCTCCTTCCCTCCCTCCCTCTCTCTCTCTCTCTCTCTCTCTTTCTTATTTTTTCTCTTATCGTATAGAAGAAAGATAAATATATATATATATATATATATATATATATATATATATATATATATATATATATATATAGACAGATAGACAGACAGATAGATAGATAGATAGATAGATAGACAGACAGATAGGTAGATATATAGATAAAGAGAGAGAGAGAGAGAGAGAGAGAGAGAGAGAGTGGGAGTGAGCGAGAGAGAGAGAGAGAGAGAGAGAGAGAGAGAGTGAGTGAGTGAGTGAGTGAGATATTGAATTGTTCTTTCTCCGACATACTTTACTTCCTACTTCTATCTCACTCTTTCTCTCTCCCTCCCCTCCACTCTCTCCCGTTAAGAAATTAGGCTACTACGTACGGAATCAGCGCCGATCGACGTTGACTTCGATATCTTTGAAAAACGAGCACGAGGATAGTTCTTTCTTTTTCATATCTTTTTTTCTTCTCTCTCTCTCACACACACACTCACTCTCTCTCTCTCTCTCTCTCTCTCTCTCTCTCTCTCTCTCTCTCTCTCTCTCTCTCTGTTTTTTCTTTCTTTGTTTCTTTTTTTTTTTTGTTTGTTTTTCAGGAAATAGGTAACCAGGACACCTGTCCGTAGTTTCGCGATTTGCCTCTCGGCTTCGTTTCTCCGAGGGTTGCTCGCACGTATCTTCTTCCCCTCCCCCCCCTCCTCCTTTCGTTTTCTCTTTTCTTGCATTTTATTTTTATCTCATTTCATTTCATTTCATTTCATTTCATTTCATTTTATTTTATTTTATTTTATTTTATTTCTTTTCTTTCTCCTCTTTTCGTTTTCGCATTTTTCGTCATGTACGACTTTCACGACCACGGCGAATACCGCTGAAATTTCGTAATGCAAAATCGAACGACACGGATATCGTTATTTGGTCACCTTTCTTCCTTAAATTCGAACGACGGAAAACGTAGAAAATGAAATCATTCGGGGGTAAAAACGAGCGAAATGATTAAACGATCGAGTTTAATCGTAAAAGACGCGAATACGTATCATAAACGTGTACGTGTATATATACCGTTGGCTATCTCCTTTCTCTCTCTCTCTCTCTCTCTCTCTCTCTCTCTCTCTCTCTCTCACTCTCTCTCTCCCTCTCTTTCTCTCTTCCTCTTTACAGTTAACCGACTTCTATCTTCCCCGGCAGTAGGTCAATGTATTCAACGCCACATATTTTTTGAGAATTCTCAAATATTTCGACAAGTCTCGTTTATTCGATTTCTCAAACGATTGAAGCGATAATACGACGACAATGAAAGTAAACAATGCGAAAATATTTTCAAATAATTATCTTATTTCTTGTAGCAATTAATTTAAGCCATATAAATCGTAATAAATCGAAACCGAGAGGAAAAGAAAACAAGAAATAAAGAAAAGAATCATCGGCTCATTGTAATCCCATCGAGAACGTCCTTCGATGCGTGTCCAAACAAAATTCACGAATCTATCGAGCACGCGTATGGTCACGTGAAGGAAGGAAGACAAAAAAAGGATATGTTACGTAATCGCAAAACATAGTATTACGAAACGTCACAAGCGTGTTATTTTTCCTAGGATAAAGAGAGAAAGAAGAAAGAGAACCTTTCGAGATGTACTTCTTTATAAAAAAAAAAAAAAAAAAAAAAAAAAAAAGTGAGAATAAAAAAAAAGGCAAACAAAAAAAAGAAAGAAATGAAAAGGAAAGAGAAGTAGGAGTGACGTACGCACGCAATTAGACAATAGTGTAGCGAAGTAGGTAAAAAATTTCAAAAATTCAATGGCAATAATCGTTGTACATAAAAATTGTGTTGCTTGCGAAAAAAAAAAAAAGAAGAAAAGAAAAGTACCGATCGATTCGTTTAACCCATTCGTTCTTGAAAGAATGTCTCGAAAGCGCGTCGGCTTTCTTCGTTTCCGGATTAGGTGAAAGTAGCCGGATCGAGCACTGAAAACATAATTAATGTAGCTGATTAAAATTGGCAATAATACGCAGAAAAATTACTGATCAGATTGGACTATGTTTCCTTATCATTCATCATTCTCGAAGGTCGCGGCATATTATAATGTATATTAACGTAAATACATTCCTTAATTTATTAACAAAACGTCAATCGATGATTTACGTTATGTAAAATATCTTGCGTATCAATAATGCATACCTTTGATAGATCGCCTGTATCGTAAAGCTAATAGATACTTCAAATAAAAAATTTACGTGTCATAGGAATAAACGTTCTCTTCGTTTCTCAAGTAAAAAAAAAAAAAAAAAAAAAAATTGTTTTATTTTAAATAATCACAAAACGATCCTTTCTCTTTTATCTTTATACGTTGATATGATCGATATGAATTTCTTTTGATATACCCGTAGTGATATCCGAATGTATACTTAAGGAAAAAAAAAAAAAAAAAATTAGAAAGAAAGAAAAAAAGAAACGTATTATAACCGATGGAATGTTTTTCTTTATTTTTTTTTTTATTCTTTTTTTTTCACTGATTTACGATCCCTAATAAAAGATTGAACGAGTCAAATAAGTGACCTCCGATTCTATCGTATGTTTATTCAAACGTATATTAAAGAGAAAATCCGGAAATAACGTTGATAGTGTGCGCATGTTACATACACGCGCATCACGTGAATCGTATACTGTTATAATATGAATGACGTGGAAATGGAAGTTATTTCACAAATAGAAAATCGTTGTAAAAAAAAAAAAAAAATAAAAAAAAGAAAAACGTAGATAAGCATTACCGATTAAAAAGGTAAATGTTAAATGGTAGTTTTCTAATTAAGAAATTATTAAATTGAGGATCTATCATTTTTTATTCGTTTCTTTTCTCTTTACGTTTCTCTCTCTCTCTCTCTCTCTCTCTCTCTCTCTCTTTTTCTTTTTTTTTTTTTTTTTTTTGACGAGTAACCATTTCAACTCACCCGATAATAAATTTGCATTATTTCAATACTTAATTAATCGAAAATGCGCGTAGCTATTGTATTCTCAGTCGTCTAAAAATACTTGCGGTTTCGTATGTAGATCGTGCGAAGGAAAAAGAGGAAAAAAAAAAAAAAAGAAAAAGAAGAGAGGAAACCATTAAACGAAACACAAAAAAATATTCGATGGAATTAATTATTTTAATCGGATAATCCCGTTAAATAAATCATCGTAACGGTAAAACGTTACACGTTGATTCCAATATTTTCGACATTAGTTAATAGCAGGACATAACATACGCATTCCATATCACGCAAGTTAATTAATATATTTCAAAAATATCCTATTGAATTACGATCCCTTTTCTTTCTTCGATATTTTTTTTCCTCCCATCTTTTTTTTCCTTTTTTTTCTTTTTTTTTTCTTTTCTTTTCTTTTTTCGTCAAGCGACACTTTGAAGATTGGTGTTCCGTATTTCCTGCTCGGAGAAGTCCATTGTCTTGGTGCCAGTCTTAACCACTTCCCTCTGCGCCATCAACGTAGCGTTTCTATGAGCCTGATGAATGGTCTGTAGATGAAAGCGTCTCCAAAGGAGAGCATCAACGTCGACGGATTTCGTCCAGTCTTGCCAATCGCCCCGGGTTATACCCTCGTCCCTTATATCACCGGCTTTCTCGACGACCTTTCGAAGCCAGTTACCCCAATTGGTGGCTGTATCTGTAACGTAAGCTAACCACTTCGACCAATCCCTAATTTCGACTGATTCGACCTCGGCCGGATATTTGTCCAAGAAAATGATTTGCGACTCCGTAAGAATATTTTTCAACCAGGTAGCAATTTTACCGGCCAAAACTATCAATACGTCCTTCATGTGTTCGTTCAATGCTTCCGGATCTTCCTTCTCTATGATGGAGCTAAATTTATCATAAATTGCCCTCTGGATACGATCACGAACGAGATCTACGTCTTTGCTCTCGGGCATCGACTCCAACATAACGTAAAGAACGTCTATTAACAGGCCAAAGGTCACGAACGGCAATTCGGTTTGGAAGAATTCGTAATCGCCGATCTTCACTACGGGCTTCTCGACTACCACCTCCTCCTTCTCCTCCGATACTCTCTTTCTCTCCTCCAACACCACCTCCTCCTCCTCCTTTCTCCTTTTCTCTTCATCCTTATCCTCCGTTGGCAATGCCTCCTTCTCGGCTTCCTTCTCCTTTCGCAATTTCGCTTCTTCCTCCTCCTTCCTCAACCTCTCCTCCTCCTCCTCCTTCTTCAATCTCGCTTCTTCCTCCTCCTTCTCCTTCTTCAATCTCGCTTCTTCCTCCTCCTTCTCCTTCTTCAATCTCGCTTCCTCCTCCTCTTCCTTCTCCTTCTTCAATCTCGCTTCCTCCTCCTCTTCCTTCTCTTTCCTTAATCTCGCTTCCTCCTCTTCCTCTTTTTCCTTACGTAACCTCTCCTCCTCCGCTTCCTTCTCCCTCCTCAATCTCGCCTCCTCCTCCTCCTCCTCCTCCTTTTCTTTCCTCAATCTCGCCTCTTCTTCTTTTTCCTCTTCCTCTTTCTCCCTCTGTAATCTCGCTTCCTCCTCTTCCTTCTCCTTCTTCAATCTCGCTTCCTCCTCCTCCTTCTCCTTCAGTAATCTCGCTTCCTCCTCCTCCTTCTCCTTCAGTAATCTCGCTTCCTCTTCTTCCTTCTCCTTCAGTAATCTCGCTTCATCCTCCCCCTTCTCCTTCAGTAATCTCGCTTCTTCCTCCTCCTTCTCCTTCTTCAATCTCGCTTCTTCCTCCTCCTTCTCCTTCTTCAATCTCGCTTCTTCCTCCTCCTTCTCCTCCTTCAATTTCGCTTCTTCCTCCTCCTTCTCCTTCAACAATCTCGCTTCTTCCTCCTCCTTTTCCTTCAACAATCTCGCTTCTTCCTCCTCCTTTTCCTTCAACAATCTCGCTTCTTCCTCCTCCTTCTCCTTCAATAATCTCGCTTCTTCCTCCTCCTTCTCTTTCAATAATCTCGCCTCTTCCTCCTCCTTCTCCTTCTTCAATCTCGCTTCTTCCTCCTCCTTCTCCTTCAATAATCTCGCCTCCTCCTCCTCCTTCTCTTTCTTCAACCTCTCCTCCTCCTCCTCCTCCTCCTTCTCCTTCCGTAACCTTTCCTTCTCCTCCTCATCTTCCTTCTTCCTTTCCTCCTCCGTTATTTCCGGTTCAATCTCTTTCTTCTCCTCTCCCTCCTCCTCCTCCTCCTCCTCCTCCTCTTCTTCTTCGTCCTCGTCTTCGTCTTTCTTCTTCTCTTCCACCTCTTCTTCCTCCTCCTCCTCCTCCTCCTCTTCCTCCTCCTCCGCTTCCTTTCGTTTTCTCTCACAAATTTCCATCAATTCCTTTTCATGATCCTCCGCGACTTCGAACAAAACCCCCGATATCCAGGATGCTATTATGTCAGAAAGGAAACGCATCTGTTGGGTCTTACGATCGCTATCGTCGGTCGGCGTATATTCGAGTATGTAACTCAATCTTCTCATTATCACGCTCGCAATATCCTCGTACTCCTCCCTCGGTATTTGACATTTCCAATCTAGTATGCTCTTAACGAAATACTCGGCCATCATGTATTGACAAATTACCGCGTCCTTGTCCAATATCGTCGCACTACCCGTACCAGATTTTTTCCCCGTACCAGATATTTTCCCCGTACGATTAATACGGCCCGACAACTTACGTGGCTTTTCACGTTTGTTGGAGAATCTCTTACGTTTTCTATCACGGAACGCCTTAGCCGCTTGCCTGAAAAATCATCTCGATAATATGTAAATATATATATATATATATATATATATATGTATATATATATATATATATATATATATATATATATATATGTATATGACGATTCATTGACCCATTAATAATTATTTAAAGAATAATAATTGATCGGACGACACTTTACTCTGGTGTAAGACATGTTTCACCCTCCAATGATTTGATTAAATTATCCACAAATTCGGGCTTCAATCTCGTACCAACTTCCTGTAGGGTCATCAACATACGGTGCTTCGTCGGCCGAGCTAGTTCTTTGATTCTCGTTGAAACCGGTTTCAACTTTTTTATCGCCTCTTCTTGCAAACACGGTGATGGACATCTACGACTGTTTAAATAGAAATACGTGTTTAGAGATACAATATATCGTTGTTGTAACAATTAAATCTTTGAACTCGGATGACCCACCCAGCCCCCTCCCCTCCCCCCTACCGAAGGTGACATCGTAAATTTAACGTATCAAAGTTTATTAGTTGGAGGTAATAAACTTTTGGAAAAGTCCATGCCTTTTCCTGAAATTTTCCATTGCAATCGAAGAAGTAAGCTAATCTAAAATATGATGTAATTACCAAGATATATGCAAAAAAAAATATATATATATATATCATCCGGTTTTACGTCGGAAGATAATTTCAATACTTTCAATATTTTAATTACTTTTAATATTTTCAATACTTTCGTATTTTGACAGCACGACGTCCTATAAACATTTCCCGGCCTGATCTTCGAGCAAACACAGAAATTCCATTACATTTATACCCAAAAAGTTAAAATCGTCGAACGACTTATTGTTGTGAAACGTGCACGGATCAGCCTGCCATCCATATTAGGAATTGCTTCAAAATTTGTCAGACTTTAGAAAATTATGAGAAACAAAATTTTGATCTTTTTGTTTTTGTTCTTATTTTTTCTTTCTTTCTTTTTTTTTTCGCAAATATACGTTCCTCGATGTCCACGTACAAATTCATATAAATCAAATGTCATTACAATACGCTTACATGATCGCAAAGCTATACCATGTAATATGAACGTGGATTGGGAGGATGGCTCCGAGTACAAAGGATTAAAAATAATTACATCGAACTTACTTCGGTGTGGCCAATAGGTCGATGTATTCTTTCTTTGACAGACAATGTCTCGGAATGATGTCCTGTTTAGGAAAATCGCATGGTTTACCATAAATCATCACAGTCACCTTTTCCGTGTCCTTCGCCTTCGCCTTTTTTTTTCTCTTACAGCATTCATCCTCTGCCATAACTTTCTAATATCATCGAATGTTAAAATGATTAATAAATTTGACAAACCTAATAATAATAATAATAATAATAATAATAATAATAATAATAATAACAATAATAAAAATAATAATATAAAAATTTAATCAATCCAAGTTCGGACAATCTATTTAAATAACGTGGTAAAAGTACGTCGAAGGAATTTTTTACTATCGCACTATTAAAATAGAAAAAAAAAATAAAAAACTAAGCGCTTGAGTCCGTCGGATAAAGATTTTAATTGAGATTGTTTTTGTTTTATTTGTACCTTTTTCTTCGGCAACGGTTTGGCGCAATGTAACCATTTTTCTTTCTTCTTTTCTCTTTCTTGTGGCTGTGCGTCCAGTTTTTCGTCCTTTTCGCCCTTCCTTATCTCATTTTCTACCGAAACGGCACGTTTTACGTCCTCCGGCGCGTCGTCCTTTTCATCCATATCCGATTATAACTCTTACGTTTGTCTTCTTCGTGTATGCAACTTTATGCAGGCCGATCGTTTCGTCCTTATTTTTTTACTTTCTTTTTTATATTTTTTTTTTATTCCTTTTTTCTCTTTTTTTCCTTTTTTTTTTTTTTTTTAATCTAAAATTTGATTCCGCGAAAGAGTTCGTGAAGCTTCATTTTATCAACTTTTTCCACCGTCGTTCGTACCAATGAAAGTTTCTAATGGTATTCCATTTTTGTTCCTTTTTTTTCTTTCTCTTCTTTTCGATCAGACTTAATTACATTTGCGTCTGGGGTTACGAAAAAATTTGGAAATATATAATTGCTTTGGCCGAATAATAATGGTTTTGTGTCAGTGATCGTTTTTA
This sequence comes from Dolichovespula saxonica, assembly GCA_911387935.1. NCBI lineage: Eukaryota > Metazoa > Arthropoda > Insecta > Hymenoptera > Vespidae > Dolichovespula > Dolichovespula saxonica. The sequence goes on from OU426996.1 coordinate 8,151,234, forward strand.
GGAATCGTGCTTGTACGAAAATTTTGAACGATGTTACGACGAACGCGAAGTTCGTGGTTTCTGGGTTTTATTTGTTTTTTTTTTTTTCCTTCTTCTTTTGTATATATATATGTATATATATATATATGTATCTCCAAAGCTGAGAAGTTAGTTACGAGGTATATTACATTTTCCCTGAGAGTAAACGATCTTCTTTATATAACGACGCGTGCACGATCGATCGGAGAACGGAATTATTGTTTAACCCGTGCCGCTCGGGAACGTTCTCGATTTGAGCCGGACAAATAAACGCGTACGTGTTCGAAATTTATGATTAGCTAGTCGTCAATCCGTCAAACAGAGACTTAACCGTTTAATCGCGCAAGTTCTCGTAATTAAATAACGATCGATCATCGTTGTAACAGATTTTAAACGCTTACGAGTATGAATGAGAAAGTTACGATATCGATTAAGAATTCGGAGGAATCGACATGGATAATAAATTATTAATTGTCGTTACAATTACAAATTATTAACCATCGACAAGATCCTTAATCGTGATTCCCTTGAGGAATAAACCGACGTGTATATTTCGAATTTTAACCCTTACGGTACCACTGCCGCCCATTGGGGACGATCACAAAACACGTTTTCCGTGTACTTCGATACTCCTTCTGACGTCAAATGAACTTCTAGGTAGCTTAGTTGCAAAATATTCACGAATTTACGTCACAACATTCGAGATCGGTAGGGTAAAACGTTTAAATCGTTCCTCGAGAATTTTATGGATTATCACCGACTGCTCTTTTCTTTCTGAAGATTTAATTAAATTCATTGTGCCGGTGGGAGGGGAGGGGGGAGAAAAAAACGAACGACCACTGGTGTCGACGACACTTTAAAAAGGATCACTCGAAGGACACGAAAGGTTACGGGGATAATCGAACGAATTATATTATTTTATTGCTGCGTCGTTATCAATGAAACGAAACGAAAGGCTATCCTTTAAAGGATATTAAAGTCTCATAGATACAGATATATATATATACTTTCTCTACGAGTTATTATGATTACGGACTGAGGGTATTTATTTAAAATATTAAAATACTCGACGTTATATGTGAATACCGAGAAAAAAGGAAAATAAAGAAACAAGTTTTCCGCGGCTTCTTACGCTGCCGTACACAATGCCGTATAAACACTTATAGGAAAATTTCCTCGTACCAACGAACGTATTACCGCGGTCAGGACTTCCGTACCGAATGGGTTTAATAAACAATTACGATACGTCGATGGGAACGTCGAGAGAAAAGGGAATTAAGGGAAAGAAAAAGAATCGACGTAAACATGACACCATTATCCTTCGTTAGAAAATACGAGCGAGCGAGTGAGCGAACGAGCGAGATAGAACGAGATAGAAAGAGAGAGAGAGAGAGAGAGAGAGAGAGAGAGAGAACGAGCGAGCGAGAAAGAGAGAGAGAGAGAGCGAGAGCGAGAGCGAGAGAGAGAGAGAGAGAGAGAGAGAGAGAAGGTTTACGTTCGTAAGAGAAAGATAGATTAGTAGGGAAGTACTACGAACGGTGTACAGATGGCGCTGGCATAGACGTCAGTGGTCGGACACCGATGGTTGGCTGTTCCGTTCGTTAATCGATCAATTCGGGTGTCGCTGTGCTCATTCGGAGAAAAGGGAGACGTTATATGCATAGTCGAAAAGGAAATACGGAAATAGGCCGAGACAGAGAGACAGACGCGAGAGCGCTAAGTAGAGTAATGTCGGGCTTTCGGGGCGGACGCGGCTCTCCTCGCAGTTGTCTACCGTGATGCACGTATCGGTGGTGGTGTTTTATCTTTGTAAATCTCATATAGGAGAAAAAAATGTCGTCGAGGAAACGTTGACGTCGTAAACGATATTATATACATACGGGAACACGCACAACACGTACAAAGGCCTGCCGCTAGAGACCACGGAGCGAAAGAACTATGATGAGATAACGAACGCAGAATGAAATACAACAACGTTGACTTTCTCGGTTATGCAGTCCTCACATTCACCTTACATCTTAACGGTGAGTCTCTCACGGCTTTACAAATCTCATATTCTTTTATTTTCGTCTCGTAATTCTTTTTTTTTTCTCTCTCTCTCTCTTCCTCTTCCTCTTCCTCTTCCTCTTCCTCTTCCTCTTCACTCTCGTATTACCTAATACCTTCTTTATATTTCTCGTTAAACGTCGTATATCCCCCTAGCCTTATCCTTCTTCTATTCTTTTTTTTCCTTCGTCTTTTCTTCTTTTCGTTTCTTTTTCTTTTTTCTTTTTTTTTTTTTTCTTTTTTTTTTATTCTTAAAACCCATCAACGACAGAATACTATCGGTCCGATAGTTATCAACCGTCGAGAAACGTGCCGTGTTCGAATGCGTCCCAGTATTTGAATTAGGCCAACGCTTAAACAGATATACAGAGATAACACGCTCTATTTATTTGTATTTTCACGTACACGCATGTGCTCTCCAACGTGAAGACCATACGCGTATGTTTTTCCAAGTGGACCGTTAAATCGAAAATTCATTACATGTTTATTCCTTTGTCATTAACAATATGGACTTTATTTGATTGGAGTTAGCAACTCGTGCGGTTACAATGGATATTCCATATATGTTATAGAATCTAAATAATATTATCTTCTCTTCCCGTTCTAACGTCCAGTATTCAATTGTTTTCATGACATGACGTAACTCTAACTAAGCTTATATATACTACGTTCATTTGTTTGTACAAAACCGAGTTCCAATTGTTGGACAATTACAGTTCGAGCAGAAGACGGAGTTGCTTGCAAAGATTTACAAGGGCGGTCTTATGAAAGCGGTTTCCTTTATTTTCCCGGTCCAGAACCTTGTACATTTTGTGTTTGTGACAATGGCAATCCAAAATGGTGCAAAGCTGTTATCTGCAAATTTCTAGAGGTACTTTTAATTGCCAATTAAAATGAAACTTTAAATACGATATAGCTTGTAAATTATTTAAGAGATTACGTGCTTGACCGTGCAGATATATTAAAAGTTTTATAAAGAAATACTTTTATATAACATTTCAGGAAGATTGTAAATCTTTGAGAAGGAGCGAAACATGCTGTGAATTTATTTGTTTAAACGATGCTAACGAAAAAACAGACGGCAGCGGTAACAACTTGGTAGAAGGAAGTGCTAACTATGATATAGGATTACGTTCGGTTGCCAGTTTTGTAACGGCAATATTGTCTTTAAGTCTTTTATTTTTCCTGATACATCGCCTACGTCAACGAAAAATTAGAGGTAGATTACGGAGTATTAATAATTATAGGATACTATAGCTTTTTAATATAATTTACAATCGTAGAATGGTTCAAATGCCGTCTTATAGTTAGTTATATTGATTTACAATGATATTACGCATAAAAGATTCAGGGTATCCCATGTTAGTGTGTGTGGCAGGAAGACAAAGCAGGCAATTAGCAGAGGACCAAAGAAATCTGGGCAGTATGGGATATTTAGAAAGAGGAGGACTGCAGCATGGCATACCAATGGATGACATGCCTTGCGGCGGTGGATATCCTTTGTGGAAACCGGCGAACAATTATTTCCCGCGTGGGGAGGCACCTCCGCCTTACGAGGAGGCTGTAGCCGCTGCCAGAACCGAACAAGCATTGTTAACTATGACTCCCCATACGTTGTCACCGTTGAACTTTTCAAACGGCTATTTGCAAGACGCCAATAATCATACGAACATAGCCGTCGTAGCAACCAATCAAGATGCATTAAATTCGACTACACCGATGCCTTCGAATAGTAACGGCGCAAGCACTGTTGTACCATTAGTATCTTCGTCAAACGTGGCCATCGGTTCATTAACCACATTTACGAACTGTCATCAGCTTAATCAGAGTGAACAATCGTCGACGACACTTAACGTTGGCACATCTACAGCTACGAATTATTCCTCCTCTACGAATACTTACGAGAATTTGCCCGTCTCCTCGACCGGTATAACAAATTTCACTTATCAAATCGCCACTGCAAGTAACGATAAACAACCATTGCCAAGTTCGCACTCTACGATATCGAAAAATTATCGACAGCACACCACGTTTCCTCGACAAAGTGGTGGTGCGTTTACAATATCCGCGAGCTTACCGAGTTCCGATATATCCGCACACCGTACCATTCCAAGAACGCTGACGAACAATACCACGACGAGAATAAAGGATATTATGAGGGATCGTTCGACTGAAGAACTTTTCCATTTGCCACCACCGAGAAGTTTGTCTCCGCAGAATTTGCCGCGATCAAAATCGCCGGTTTTATCGAACGATAATAAAGATCGCCCACAGGATTCTAATATATTTTCGAAGGACGTTGTAACCTCCGTTACGAACGTATCCCAAATTGAAAGACAACAGGTAAACGTTGTCTCGCGTAAACCGTGCGATTTTAAGGTATAGAATAATACATCGAATTATTCAAGATCTTATTATATATCGCGTATGAAAATCTGAAGGGGGTGGGGTGGGGCAGGAGGGGGATTATTTAATAATTAATTATGTGTACTAATTATTTTGTAGCCTCCATTGAACATTGCTAATGAGATTAACGAGGATGGAAGTTTCGAATCGGTAGCTTGTACTTGTAGCATGCAAACGCTTCCAACTCTTCACGATGACGCTGATGATTATCGTAGCGAGTGTGAAAATTGTAAAAGCGCAACAGGATCTCGTTATTATTTGGACAACGAGGACGAGCTGGTTACATCACCGCACGAAACCATGACATTACATAGGAGACCAGAGGACACAGCATCAAGTGCCACACCTCAGTATTATAGAACTTCTCTTACACTGCCGACAAGTACTCGTCAACGTACCAGGTGATAATCATTTCTCTTTTTTTCTTTTTTTTTTTTTTTTTTTTAAATCAACAATTTAGATCCATCTTTATCGATTATATTATAAATGAAATCACTTCGGACAGGTCGTTTTACGATAAACGTATTATTTATATCGAATAATTTTTCTACAGGAGTACTGGAGTTCGAGAAAATTGGTTTAATACCATGCCGCAAAGCTCTACAGAATCTTCGGATGAGAATTAAATGTAAAAAAAAAAAAAGAAAGAAAAAAACAAACAAAACAAAACAAAACGAAAAAAAAATTACAAAAAAAGAACAAAACGAAACCAAAAAAAATGAAAAGAAGAAAACAAAAAAATACATAATGTGTCTATATGTTGAGTAAGTACCAAAGTTACGCGAACGCGTAATAAATATTAGGATGTCGTACACGCTCATTTCAGAGTTAAAAAAAAAAAAAAATAAAAATAAAAATAAATAAATAAAAAAGAATATTCGGTTCGCTTTACACATAACATTGGGGCAGTATTGATAAGCTGGAATTCGATAAAAAGAATAACATTTTTTACTAAGGAAGTTCGTTGGATATACGTCGTTTCTGTTAAATTACAGGTATTCAATTAGAAAGCAAGAAATACATCGGTGATACAGAACGTACAAAAATGGCTCCTTATAACTCTATATCGTTTATTATAGATATTTGTTTGAGAAAGTTACCATATGTGCGCGTTACTGAACTGCTAATGTTTATGCAAATGCATATCTTAATATGGACCGATAACGATTAGTTTTACCGTAATGATAATTTTGTCAATTCTACGTGAACTTTTATATATATATATATATATATATATATATATATATATATATACGAATGTGATAATAATTGCCATGATTTGTAAAAAAGCGAGTGGTCGGGACTTAATCATTTTATATGCGCTCGCATATTTTAAACACTTCTTTTTTTTTATTTATACATGCATATTTTTCATGCATATTTATCATATGCTTTGTATATTTTTTCTTTTCTTTTATTTTCTCCTTAGACATGTACGTGCATAAACATCAGCAGTCTGAACATCGCATAATATTTTTTTAATACGTTTTAGTTTACCGTTATATTTGCATTTGTCTTATTAATTAATTTAATGTTAAAATCGAAAATATATGGATTTATTATTTATAGCTATAAGTATGAAAACTCTATAAAACTATTAATATATATATATATATATATATATATATATATATATATATATATATATATATACACGTTATATACATACATATGTATATATATATAAAAAAGAAAAAAGATCGAAGAGGGTTTGCCAAAAATCTGGACAATGTAGAACGTATATTTTGTAAATTTTTGATAATTTATAGATTTTTAGATAATAGAGTGTTTCCATAAGTTTTCAAAACAGTAACAATTGATTCGTAAAATATTCTTAAATTTAGATTTAGTTTGTCAGAGAAAGAGAGAGAGGTGAGAGAGAAAGAAAATGAGTATCACATTTCAGTGTCATTATTAGAAATCGTTGTTATATAATTCTTTACATAAAATACGGTTCATCTTAACATTAAAAAAAAAAAAAAAAAAAAAAAAAAAAAAAAGAAGAAAAAATACAACACATGGGAAGCAGTATAGTTACTCTCTAACATTGATCGCATGTGTTTAACAAAAATAGACATATTATCTAGGCTGTACTGTATCCTATGTGCAGGAACTTTAACTCTCGTTATCGTTTAGATACGGGCAACTAAATATCTTCTTTCAGTAGTAAATACGATACTTTTTTAAACATGATATCACAATAACAATTGGGTAGTATATTAGGTAGAAGTTGGATAAAAAAAAAAAAAATTACACACACCTATACACACACACGCACGCACGCACGCACAGACGTACACACATTTACCATGTTGCAAATGGCAATATATAAATTGCATGTTATAACACAACCCTTTCTTTCATTTAATCACTAAAGTGTTTATCTTTCTTACTTCTCATATCATTTTCATGAACAGAGTGCCATGACTACTTTGAAGTTCAGCACAAAATTGATATAACATATACTGTGTTCAACCATAGTATTACTTAAAAGTATCTTCTTCGTACTCCTGTGATATAATATTGTAGATCATAATAGGGACTTAAAATTAATAATTGATATTTTTGCTTTATCGTCATTAGTACTTTCAAGATGAATGTGCTAAGTTGTAAAACTAAAAGGATTTAAAAAGAAAAAAAAAATTAAAAAAAAAAAGATAAGTAAAGAAATGAAAATAACAAAACGTGGCTCGTATTCCCAAATTCCAAGTTTAGGTAACACATGAAAAATTTATTCAAAGTTTTTAGTATACACTCCGGTTATATTACTTTCCACAACAATGTATATAGACTGATTTTGTCAATCGACTAATATATAAGAAAGAAAAAAAAAATTTTTAAGTCTAAACGACTATATTTCATACGATAATTCCAGTAAGTTGTTTTAACATTATTTTTCGGGCATCTTTATAATATACTACAAAAAGGCTGCGAGAGAGCGAGAAGAACTCATTTACGCACATTGGTGATTTAGAATGTATAAAGCACCAAATAATGATTTAGAGACAACTTTTTATTTTTAGCACATAATCCGACGTTGAGATAACCGATTTTAAAAACTTAATGTATCTTCTACAAAAGAAGCTATTATTTCTGACGAACAAATTAAAAAAAAAAAAGAGGAAAAGCAAAAAAAAACGAAGAACGAATCCAAATTCTGCAATATACAATCTGTTTTTTGTACATAATGTGTCAAATTTTATCGTTCTAAAATATAAGAATCGTTGTACAATTATATACTAAGTGTTTAGATATTAATAACGATATGTATTAGATATTAACGATATTATGATTAATTAATTAGATATTAATGGCACCACACAAGCGGACTAAATCCGTTTATGAAAATTTAACAGTATTAATATAAAGAGCAATATTTCTGTTGAACATGAAAATTTCAATTATCTATATTTTAGCTGTAGTAATCTTCAACTCGCAACACACTTTATTAAATATATATATATATATATTCATATATATATATATATATATATATATAAATATTTTTATTTCCTTCCATTTCAATTATAAGAGGTTATTTTATCGAATAACGATATCTATACTTATAGCAAAATGTACAATATCAAATGAAATAATAACAATAATGATAAAAAAAACCGATATTAATTATTTCCTTTGATCTTTATTTCTTGATTCTTTATTTCCTTGGACTCGATCGTGCGTAATATTAAAATATTATTTTAAACTTACTGCCACGCATACACATTCACATAGTATCCAATTTTACATATAAATATTTCTGAAATGTATTAAATAAATGAAATTAATAGATTTATATTATTTAATATAAACAGCAAAATTAAAACTTAAAAGATTTAATCACAAAAGAATAATACTTCAATTAATTTGTAACATTTTTATGTTGGCAAATTTAGTCAATAAGGAAATTAAACATTTTAAAAATTTAAGAGAATTAGCGGGTTGTTATGAAAATTTATGAAAAAAAATTTAATTACTAACGAATTAATTATTTTTTTCGTATCAAAACATTGCTAAACCATAAGACTTTCATTTTTGTAATTTTCCTTTTTGTAATATAAAAATAGTACTTCCTTTGACTCCCGTAGTAAGAAGCCCATTACAAAGAACCAATCAGCGTCGTCTTCTTCGTTCCACCATAATCCTTTTGGCGGTTTTTACCGAGCGTCATTATTACGAGGTTCATTGTTGCCAAATGAAGGTTCTCGTGAGTAAAAATTATGGATAATAAGATAATATCATCTCATAACACGATTTTATGATCTATTATTGAAATTCGATATTAAATAAATCGATCCGATGATAGAAATTCGTTTGTAATTTCTTGTATAGACGAATCGCAAACGAATACATATTTTATTCGTAACAATCGAGAATAAAAGCACAACGATATACATAGAAGGGAATTTAGAGATTAGATTCGTAATGAGATTTAAAAAGAGCATCGGTGCTGTTGTCCACGAGAATATATATATATATTATTTTATATATTACAATACGAAATTAAACGTAGCTATGGATAGATTCGTGTTATTCGTTAAAATTATATTATCTTTCTTCGATATATATAAATCGATCGTTTCTTTGAACGACCATAACGACAATCGTAGTCAGTCATGTTTTTATTTATTTTCCATAAAGTATTTCGTTTGAGAAATTAAGATCGGAACGATCTTAAAAATAATATGAAATCAGGAACTTATGAGCTTGGAAAAGGTAAAACTCCGTGGCCTAACGAAGGTGGCGGCGGCGGCGGTAGTAGCAGCAGCAGCAGCAGCATAAATTACAAATTTGTCCGCTAGAGGGCGAGAAAATATCTATGGACGAAAAGCCATTATGATATTACACTCTTTCTGTTCTTTCGAATAGCGCGAGTGACTTTAACGGTATTAGCCGGTTGGTGGCAGCACAGGCACTTACCGGAGAAACGTTCGGTAGCGGAGGACGGTGCCGCGACGCCGACGACGTATTTGTCAATACCTTCTCTCGTTTTCACGGTTTTCGACGGTTCCCAAACGCGAAATACGTTTCTTTCCTCGTTTCTACCATCAAGCGTATGCGTGCGACGAGATTTTTTAAACGTAACGCCGACGAATTATTCACGATTATTAAGCACCGGTGAGGATATATAATATTATAGAGAGAGAGAGAGAGAGAGACAGAGATAGAGAAACATAAAGTAAGAGAGGGAGAGAGAGAGAGAGAGAAAGAAAATAAGCGAGACGATAGAGAGAGATAGAGAGAAACGGAATACGAGCGAGCGAGATAGAACGAACACGGATAGTTAGAGCGAAAGAGAAGAGAAAAGCGAGGAACGAGCGACCAAGTAAAAGGGAGAAAGAGAGAGAGAGAGAGAGAGAGAGAGAGAGAGAGAGAGAGAAAGGAAGAGAAAGAGAGAGACAGTCCATAACCGCGAAAAGCGGACATTGAGAACTGGCCTGGCCAGTCGGTCGCTCGCGCGAGTGTATTATATGCCCGTCTCTCTTTCTTTCCCTTTCTCTCTCTCTCTCTCTCTCTCTCTCTCACACACACACACTCTTTCTCTCTCTCTATCATATCGAAACGTGCGAGTGAGAGTGAGTGAGCGCGATCAAGCCTGAGCCATCGAAGCCAACAGCAGCAGCAGCAGCAGCAGCAGCAGCAGCAAGAGCAACAGCAACAGCAACAGCAACAAGAGCAGCAGTAACACTAGCAAGGATAGTCCTAGAACGGTGGAGTTTGCGAATCGAAGCAATTTACGGTCGGTGAAGAAGAAAAAAAAGAGAAAGAAAAGAAAAAAGGAGAAGGAGGAGGTGAAGGAGGTGAAGGAGGTGAAGGAGGTGAAGGAGGTGAAGGAGGAGGACGGTGTGATCGTTAAAATATATACGTCGTGTTCGTCAGAACGTTTCCTGCCTACGAATGCGGTCCACGGTCGAGCCATCGTTTTAAAATGTAAGTACCGTCTTTTGGTATATAAAGAGAGATAGATAGAGATAGATAGATAGATAGATAGATAGAGAGAGAGAGAGAGAGAATGAGTGAGAGAGAGGACTCTGGTCAGCAGAACATTCGAGGAAGGAGGGAAAAGGATAACTTCTGTCTCCTCTCTCGTCTCTCTTCGAACGAGAGTGAGTGAGATAGGGAAATGGAGAATGGAAAAGAACGAGAGAGAGAGAGAGAGAGAGAGAGAGAGAGAAAGTGCGGCAGCTCGCGATGGTGGGGGGAACGGGGTGGTAAAGCAAGAGGGACGATTTTCGTGCGGGCACCGCCGAGCGGACGAAATAAAATTAAAAAAAGAAAAATAGATTAAACAAATAAAATGGAA